>JAODTR010000005.1:2793064-2844827 GCA_025399935.1 Amblyopsis rosae | reverse complement strand
TTTGTTCGCGTAGCCACTACAAAATAATGTTCAGGTATTAAAATCAGCATCTTCTTCTATTTTATTAATTAGGCCTATGTTTCATTCGTTTCATTCAGAGCCATAGAAGTAAACTGTTTACTTCTATGGCTCTGGATTCATTCATTGCTTAGATCGCAATCAACTGAAAGGTGCATAGGCTCCACCTATTCTACCGGAGTGGGAGGCCGGTGTTGAACTTGGCCTAGTCATCACTGTACGTAATTTATTTTTAGCTACCCACGCCCAGGTGGGTAGCGCTTTGCGGCCCGGCACCAGTCCGGGGCCGGTCGTTGGGAACCCCTGGGCTACAGTATACAGTGGCTACAGCATACTGTAGGTTACAGAATACAGTAGACTACAGTATACATTGGCTACAGAATACAGTAGACTACAGAATACAGAACTACAGTTTACAGTAGTCTACAGTAAGGGGGATATGTTATGTGCACAGTAGGGGGGGGAGAGGGGGTCTTACTTTTCACAGTGAGGTACATGGACTTGCTGACGTCCGCTCCCACATCGTTGCTGACCTTGCACAGGTAGAAGCCGCCGTCGTCCTCCAACACGTGCTTGATCAGCAGGGAGCCGTTGCTCAGCAACTGAATGCGAGAGCCGCTGTTCAGCAGTATGGGCTGGAACTGAGGGACCCCCGCCCCTGGAGCCACAGGAAGGGGGTGGGGCGTAGGATGGAAAAGTGGGACAGGAAAGGGAAAGCCGCGGGTGAGGGATGAGTGAAGGAGAGCGGTGAAGGAAGGCGGACCACAGATGGGGGAGACAGAAGAAAATACATTAACGTGAAAGGTTAGTATCATGAAAATATAAGAGACAAATATAATATCTCTCTCTCTATTGGACCAATAAAACACCTTGCACACCACCAACTCTTCTTATATCGATAAATGCACCACTCCTATGCGTCACATAGGAGTGGAACCCTACAGTGTGTATGCGTGTGCGTGTGTGCGTGTGCTCGTGTGCATACTATTGTTTAAGAACAGGCTAGTGTACATGCAGCATGTGTCAAGTTCAGATGACAAACCTTGTCAGACTTAAGTCCAAACACCATCACTAAGCTCAAATTAAAAGAAAGGTCCTGCAGGAAATAGTCTCAGTCTGTAAGGAGTCTGAGCGTGGCCACTGAGATTGGGCCTTAGTTAGTGTGGTGTAAACACAGCTTCCTAACACCAGACCATAATCCTTAAAGCGTTAAACAGCTGCCAAGCACAGGCTATAGCCAGACACTACAAGGCTGATGGGATGCAATCAGAACAGACATAATGCTCTTGTTTAACAAGGCTGAGAGAGAGAGAGAGAGAGAGAGAGAGAGAGAGAGAGATTGCCACTGGCCTTGAACACAAGACATGGCCATGAGATTCTAGATGTTTACCATGTTCAGATGTTTACCGTGTCTAGATGCTTACCGTGTTTAGATGCTTACCGTGTTTAGACAAAGATTTCCTCTGAGTTGTTCATTTGCGTGCGTGCTTGTGTGTGTGTGTGTGTATTACACTTCAAGTCAAATATTATTGTACATGTTTGTTGTTATGTTGATTTAAGAGTAAGTGAACAACATCGTAATTACCTTATATATACAATACAGGCGGTATTGTATTATAATGTACAGTGTGTTATAAAGTGTTGCAATACATAATGTATATTAATAATACAGTAAATAGCCTATAATGTTTGTTTTCTTCATCCAAATCCTGCTTCTGTATTCATTGTGGTAATCTTTTATTTTAAAATCACTATTTATATTAAATGAGTAAGAACCAGCTGAATAACTTGAATAAGACAAGGCCACATACAATGGTTCTCAGCTAAATGTTTGATTCATTCTATTGCCTAATAGCTTTTGCTCTCCAGTTATTATAATACTCTTGGTGTATTCCACCTTGCTCAGTGAGTATTAAACTTCATTAGCTTGTGTTAAAGTTAGTGTGTAAAGATTAGGCCATTTAGTGAGTTGAGGGTCATTGCTTTTTAATTATAATGCAGCCAAGTGGTCGTGGTTAGCCAGGGGTCAAGTGGTGACTTTGTCCCTGCTCCCATGCCTCAGAGAGAAACAGACGGAGGGAGACAGAGAGAGTGCGAGCTCTTGAATTATGGATTTTGCATATCCAAATAGCGGCAGTCGTTATGCTAATAGCGGTTGACCTTTCCTTACTGTTCCATATCTCCCACGGACATTTATCTGGCTCTTAACTACTTGTGTTGCAGTAAACGCACAAGCAGGTGAGGCATTCTCCACTGGCATGACCTACATAACCTAGTTTTAACACACATTAGCCGCATAGCTCATAACTAGCCTACCCAGAGACACGCTCTCCGGATATGTTGCTCATAAGGATGTAATTTGCTTGACATTTGTTTGAGTATAGGTGTCCTATCCTGGGAAATGCACCCGAGAGCGACGGGCGGGAAGAAAGGAGAGAGAGACACTTTCCCCACCAAAACAGCCCAATCTGGGAAAAGCTAAGCTTGTTGATATGTTAGTTTACGCAGTGACCAGGATTAGTGAAACAGTACTAATTGGACAGGACTGGTCCATACACACACACACGCACACACACACACACACACACACACACACACATGCGGTCATAAACGCATCCCATCAAAGGGGAGGAAAACAGATCCTTTCACTCCTTTGATCATAGACCTCTCTCTCTCTCTCTCTCTCGCTCTCTCTCTCTTTCTCTCATACACACTGCTCCTGCTTTCATCCTTGGTTATATGGATGAGGGAACACACACCTGGGGTCCTCTTGGTTCTATTCAAGTGGTAGAACTCACCTGCCATCTCTCTCTCTCTCTCTCTCTCTCTCTCTCTCTCTCTCTCTCTCTCTCTGCATGTGCCACTTCCAGTGCATCTGTTGCTCTGTGTGTCCTTCCATTCATGTCCTTCCCCATCTGAGGGGTCAGGTGGGTGCCCCACAATCCCCACAGAGGTATTGCCTCTGTATGTGTGTGTGTGTGTGTGTGTAGCATAAGACATGAACACACTGATAACGTATGATGCGTGCATATGTGAATAAAACAATTGGAGCAAATGGAAAACCTTTTAAAGGTGAATTGCTCCTCCTTCATGCATTCATTGCTGTTCTTAAAGTACATAATATCTAACAGCATATCTGGCATGTGCTGTTTGCATGCCTTGTAAATAATTGTGTGCTAGTAGCAGTGTTGGACAGTAGTAGTAGCAGTGTCTGGTAACTAGTAGTTACCAGAGCCATGTAAAGAGAGAGTCGCGTCATCTCCGTTCACTCCAATGGAGTGTTTTTTCACAGCAACAGAGCCTCAAAATAGTTATCTGAAGTTTGTCTAAACAATAAAAGTACCCTTTACATTCTATTTTAAATGTAAATCAGTGCATTTATTGACTACTAAGTACAAAAAAATGAAGTTATATGTCTATATATATATATTCAAATTGCCCACCAAGCACTTCCTGGAACTATTTTGCCATAGGTTTTGCCCCTCCATGAACCATGTGACCTTGTGGCCTTTATTATTTTGCTGGTTCTAGCAAACTTATGGTAGTCACAATGACAACTCTTCTCATGACACAAAATAGGAAGTCTAACCAACAGAGGTGATTTGATGTGTTTTCTGTGTCTTATGTGTGGCACAGTGTGTTGCACCTTTGGAGTGCTCCCATACAATGGTTGGGCGTGGGTAGCCTTCAGCAGAGCAGTTCAGAGTCACAGTTTTCCCATAAATCCCATCCTGGTCCTCAGGTTGGACCACAAACTGTGGAGGAACTGCACACACCATGGAGCACAAAACAAAAGGGTCCATTATAAAGTCCTGTTCAATATGGCACTACATTGTTTGTCACAAGGGCTCGCTGGGAAAACACTAATCCTTTTATATAGCTGCTTAAACTCTTATCATAATAATCTCATCAAGTGGGAGCACATCTGACTTTTTTTTTAATGATATTGAAGTATAATATGTACTAGAATGAGTAAATAGGCGATTGTGAAAACCTTGGCAATCTAATAACAAATTTGCACCTGATTAATCTGCAAAGAAAGAATTAAATTTCAGTAATCAGATTACTGTAATGTTGTTGAATGTTATCCCTTCCCCACCTCTGACGATAAGCTGGCTCTGGTGCTCCACCGCAGCGGCTTCGTTTCGGGCGATGCAGGTGTAGTTGCCGTTGTGGTCGGGCGTCAGGTTAGAGATGCGGAGCGAGCTGGTGAAGTCAATGTTGTCCACCGTCACACCGAGGCTAGCTGGAATGGGCCGCCTGTCCTTCTGCCAGGTAATGTCCAGAGGCTGGTCACCTGACATGACTACGCAAGGGATAAAGACGCGCTGGCCAATGGTGAAGCGCTGGAACTCAAAGGGCTGGATGTAGGGCGGGACTGCAGGACAACAGAGACAGATGCACACAGTGCCAGAATATCAAAGAGCAGGGAGGAAATGAAATGTGACTTCTCTCCGTCTAGCCTTCTGTGACAGGCACGGCCTCCTACCATCTTCACGTGGAATCTTGTTTTTAAGGATGAATGACGGGATGACAGAGGTGGTGAATAGCAAAACACTGCAATAAATCCACTTCATTCTCTGAGTAGAACATTTTGTCCTTTCAGCTCCAGCAATGTTCAAAATCTGAACAAAATAATTTCTCGGCGAATCATTTAGCCTAGAAATAGCTACAAATAACTATTACAGCATAACACAACGGCTGTCTATCTGTTAGTCTGCCGTTCAAATTGATTTATCTGGGAAAATGTCAAATTAATTATTAATGGTTTAACGTATTGTGTATAAAAGTATAGGTAATTAACATCTTGTCTAGTATATACTTGCATATCAATCTGTTTACTCAGCTTCTAAATCCCTGGACATGCATACTGTAGGGTTTATCCAAGAGACTGTTACACTCAATGTACAAGCATATTATACACTAGCTGATAAGACCATTCGGGCATACTCCTCTGGGGAATCTCGAGCCATCACACGTGTCCAATGATTTCAAATAACACTGAAATAAGCAGCACTTTAGCTGCTTATTTAATTCACAACAAATAGGGGATAATGGACTCCTGGGATTGCCCAAGACACTCCAGCATTTTAAGCATGAGCAGAGTAAATTAACAAATGTGTTCTCTCACTATACCACCATGTGTTGCTTTATATCATTGCTAGCTCTCTTGTTTCTTTCCCTGTCTCTCCCCCCTTCAGCCTCTTTGCCATTCACTGCATGGGATATTCTAATAGTCAGTGGAATATTCCGTGGTCTCAAGGAACAAGCCAAGCTTTGCAGGAAATGGGCAGGAAATAAAATTAGGCATTTAAGAGAAGCCCTTGTTAACATTTATCTTCTGTAGAGTCCTCAATGTGTGTCATAGCAATGCTTTACCAGCTGGCTACCAGCTAATATTCAAGGAAGTAGAATTAGTCAGTATCAATTTGGCTGACCCTTTGGTTTGAAAATCCAAATGCAGAAAAACCTACAGTACTGTACCTACTAGCTGTAAGATGAGCTGTAATTTAGTCAGGGCTTATTAAACATATTTGAACTAGAATACCACAGCTGAATCTTCAATTTAGCCATCAGTGCCACACCTCTGGCGGTCAAGAGAAAATAAATGTCAGCTTGGTGTTGACATTCTGATCTGAGAAGCTGCTAAACCACTGCTCACCTCTGACTCGAACATGGACACTCTGGGTGTCCATCTTGTTGGGCTGGACCATCACCTTGCAGTTATATTCACCAGCATCCACCTGCTGCACATTCGACAGCTTGAGCGTGCCATTGTTCTCGAACGCCCGCTGCCGATGGTTGAAAGGGAGCAGCGCTGAGTTCTTGTACCACTTTATTGAGTAGTATGGGTAGCCAATCACACGGCAGTGTACGAAGGCATCCCGTCCCGCAATGGCCGTGATGTTTTTCATCGGTCGTATACTGGCACGGCCTAAAACGTGACAGAGAGGGAGAAAGCACTCTCTATAAACATTTTTCCAGGATGCAGGTTAAAATGTCAACGCACATGAGTCTCCTTGTGCTACACACATCGCCAACAATACACAAACTTTGCTTTACAGTAACCTTTAAAAAATATATATATAATCAATAGAAATAGATGTCTCTGCTATTATTTGATTGAGGGAATACTCCCAATTCATGCAAGTCTTTCTATTTGTAGAATTGTAATTGCGTGACATCCCTGGAGAATTTACATAAGCCTCAAACTGCATTGGCCTTCCCACTAAGGACATAGCTAAACAATGTATAGCACCCGCATTGCCCCATCCTGTCCATAGATGTCTGGTTTCGAAACGATCACTTACCACTTACTTACTGTAGGTGTCGTCAAAATGACTTAAATTTGAAAGTGGAAAATCCTAGACTGTACATTTTAACCTTTTGCTAATTGTTTTACCAATGGACGACAGGTTCAGAGAGTAGGAGTCTGTGGAATGACAAACACATTAACACTAGGGAGTTTGGACCAACTGCTGAAAAACATAATTATTGAAAAATGTATCAGTGTAAAATGCTGAAAATAGTACCTACAGTTTTAAGGTCTTCCTAAACGCTACAACTGCTTGTAGAAATATATCTATCTAAGGTTACAACATGGACCATAATTGCTTAAACTTCTGATAGTGAATATTTTTAAAGGCCACTTCAGTAAATAAACAGACATAGATACATATATACATTCAAACGAATACACTCACAGAAGCAAACCCCAGATAAATGTATTCATGCATAGTAAATCAACTTTTCTTCTGGCTATTTACAAATCAGCCTGCTTTGGAGCTCAATTCCCAGATACATCTATGTGCAGCAAACCAGGATAATTGGTTTGACCTGAAAATATGGGCATGTAGAAATAGCACAGCAATTTGGAAAGAGCAATGAGCCTACAATATCGTAAATACTGTACAACAGGAACCGAGAAAGAGACAAAATCACCGCAGACCAGATCTGTTGTAAGAAAAAACTAAACAAAGAAAAAGAACACCCAATGAAACCAGTATAGGCAAAACAAATCAATGGAAAACGCCTTAAAGCAAACACATAAAAGTACAGATTAAAAACAAGGGCGCCAGCAAGTCTACACTAGTAGCATACAGATGTTAAAAGAATCACAAAGTGTTAAAAACAAAGCCATGCACCTCACCCGTAGACCAAACCAAAGAGCAGCACGCCAGACCGCCAGTGGCTGACCGACAGGGATACAACACAGACAGACAGGCATATGTACTGTTGTTGTTGTTGTGGTTGTTGTTTTGGAGGAGCTGATTTGACAAGCACCTCTTACGTTTATTCGAGCCTGGTGGTACACCGCCCCGGCCGAGTTGCTGCAGGTGCAGCGGTAGGCCCCTCCGTCGGGCACCTGCGTGTGCGTGACGTTCAGCTGGCTGACCACGTGGCCCTCGTGCGTCTCGAAGTGGCCCAGGTGGTGATGGGCGTCCTTGATGACGGGGTCGTCGTCCAACGACCAGGTGCAGCTGGGAGGGGGCGTGCCCTTCACGTTGCACACCAGGAAGACCGGCTCGTTGGGATTCACCACCTTCTCGCTGAAGGACGACAGGATCTTCGGCGTGCCGTCTGGGGTGACACATGGGATCATAATGTGAATGGACAAGCATAATATTTCACACAAACTCCATTCTGTCCTGTTTGTGGCAAGACATTCAATACATTATATCAATTAGGGGGTGATGACAAGGTGCCCTGGTACTTAGCGAGACCTTCGTGTAACCAGAAGGTCATAGGTTCGATTCCTTGGGGAGCATGCATCCAGCCTGGCTGGATGTGTCCTTCAGCAAGGCATTCAACCTCTACCTTTACCTGAACTGGTGCTGTTGACTGTCACAGCACGCTGACCTTGATGCAGGTTATATGGCAGCTAGACTGTGGCGCCGAGGGCTAATGGTGGCAAGCTCGTTATACTGTGCACAATACTACAGCTGCCAGGGGCTCCAGCAGGGAAGAAACACACTGGTCAAACTGGTGCTGTGCAATTAATCGAGGCTCCTAACATTTACAAAACCAATATAATCGAGGAAAAAAAACGACGATTATTTTGCACAATATGTTTTGCAAGTAAACTCTTATTTTGTCTTGTGTGCTGAATGACAGGGGTGTTTCGCCTCTCGCAGGGCGAAAGTGAAAGATCAACGTGAAAAGTACTAAGGGACATTTCACAAAGGTGCATTAAATGCAACATTTTCCAAAGTCAATGACTAATTGTGTTAAATAAACTTGATTTCAATATTGTCCAAAATAATCATTATTATTGTTTATTTCCATAATCGAGCAGCCGTCAAACATTCTACATTGTATATTTAAAAAATATATATAAGTAAAAGTGCAAAAATAAAAGTAGCTGCCGTCACTATAAGCTTCAGGTAAAATCATAATCATTGCATGATGGAAATACTGTAGTGATACTATGATTGTGGCCTAATCTACTGTACCACAATGCTAATGTACGGTCCACTACTATATGCATTATTTTGTGCATTGTGAGGCAGAACCATTAAACTGCATTATGAATGAGAGGGTCTGGCCTTTAAAATGTCGACGTCTGCCTGCTGCTTCTCTCTGATAACCTCGGCCTATTCCACACGATTATAGATTATCAATATCCTCTTTTTACAGCTCTTTGGCCACGGGACACAGTTGCCTGAGCAACGCTGCCAAGGTACTGTTCTAAAGGGAGTGTCTGGAAGGGTGTGTGTGTGTGTGTGTGTGTGTGTGTGTGATGTCTGGGATGATCCTGCTAATGGCAAGTATAGCGCAGAGGCACAACAGCCTCTCATTAACACACAGCACTGTATCGATCCTAGCAGGCCTAAGTCTGTTTCTGCTTATACATGCACCCATAAAGCAGCTACTAATGTGTGGCTCTGAGTTAGTGTATGTCGACATCGACAGACACACACACACACACGTACACATACAGTATACACCTACACACATATGTGCACCGACACACACACACACACACACACACACACACATACACACACACACACACACACACACACACACACACAGTGAAAAGGCTTCCTTAACGTGGCCCCTCTCTGTATACCTTCAAGGATGACTTGCACAAAGTCCTGGGCAGACATCTTGTCCTTTCTGGCAAAACACTGGTAGGCTCCCCCATCACTCTTAGCCATTCCCTCCATGATGAGGTTCTCCCGGTTTATCCCGGTGATGCGGACGTTGTTGCCAGGGTAGATGACCTCTCCGTTGCGGTACCAGGAGAGCTCGTACTCGTCTGAGCCGCTCACACTGCAGGACAGAGACACTTTGCTGCCCACGCTGCCCTTCACCTTCCTGGGGCTCACCACTGCCTTCAAGGGCTCTGGGAACACATGGTTGTTGTTGTTCTTGTTGTTGTTGTCATGTCAAATGCACCCCACCCGATAATGTACACTTGCGGTAGGGAGTCAGGGATAAAGGAAGGTAATATGGATGCATGCTTATTGGCTTTTGGCTCTTTATATGAAATAAAAGCAATAACAAAGATAGCTTTGGGGTGGACTGACACTCGCATGATGTGAGGTTCACCTGTCTGCCAACTTACTGTGATATACTGTAACCAGGACAATTAAAATGACAAGTTACAAGTTAGTTAATAGCTGTAGTCTTCAGAACTACACACAATGATTTCCATTATCTTTCCTTATTTCTTCTATTGTATCCTATTTACTATTTTTTTTCCTTTTTACCTATCACACTCATTTCCCCTATTAGAGTTAAAGGAATACATGAAAAATAACTAGGATATATACATACTCAAACTGAAATTGACGTGTTGGTGAGACTCACGTTTGACTATCAGCCGACCCATGACCTCTGCATTTCCATAGCTGTTCCACACCTCACAGACGTATGTGCCTGAGTCACTGGGCTGGGAGCTCTCGATCAGCAGGCCTGAGATGGTCTGTCGGAAGCGGCTGTCGGGCTCCAGGGGGCTGTTATCCTTCAGCCAGCGATACTTGGGGATAGGGTAGCCTGAAGCCTTACAAGGCAGCTCTACCCGCTGATTAATCATCACGTCACGGCGGTCAAAGCCATCTAGGATGCCTGGTTCAGCGTTGGTGGGGTCTGAAGGGGTTGGGGAAGGAGAATCCGGTCTTAATTAGCAGCAAGCATTGCTAGGGATTGAACAATGCCATATTGATTCTTGGATTGTTGGATTTAATTTCATTTGGATGGGGTATATTTCTATTGGTAGTGTAGAGATGGGTAGGGTACAGTATAGAGCGGTCTCTTTGAAAAGAGCCCTTGGGTCCTAGTTTCCCAGTCAGCGTAGGTGTAAAGTCAATATGTGGTGAATATCTTTTACTAATTTTGGAACATGTGGTGCAGATGTAGAAAGGTATAATTATTGAATTATCAATATATTTGTGGTTGTCTTCTACAGCCAATCAAGTCATTCCTTTTAAAGCAATGTATTCTATGTCAATACGAACATTTGTCATTTCATAAAGGAATGGTAAAGTCTTGACCAACTTGACAGAAAAACTTCTCGCAGGAGGAAACTGATGTTTCTGTTCGGGAAGTACAGAGTAGCCAAGAGTGCATATAGTACTCATTAGTTAAATTATTCACTAAATGTATACATACACCAAATTGTTGTGATTTTGGATAAATCTGTGCTTAATGTACATTTGCCTAAAGCTCAGAAACTAGCACACAACATCTGCATCTGCGCATGGTCCTGTTCTTAACAGGCAGAGACAGTAGGTCAATATTTGACACAAACTAGAGCTGTGCCACCTGACTGTGGTGGACACACCCTGTACTGCGCTCACACGCCCCTTTTGGCACAAGCATTGTCATGGCGAACTGGGAAATAAGCAAACCTGCCCAGATGAAAAAAACAAAAAACACTTTGTGCCCACGCTTGAATATTGTCACTAAGCCTGAGTATTGTCACTACGACTGCGCTGGACTGGCGCTGTCCACAAATGTTATTGTCTTTGACGAAAGACATCATAATGGCATATATATCATATAATTAAAGGAATAACAAACATAATATATTATTTCAAAGAAATACATTCAGATTACACTTGGGAGTCTCCATGTGGGGCATCGGTGTTATGTAAGTAAAACTTCTACTTACAATAAAGAGTGTTTTGCCTACATTATGTATGCTAAATGACACTGACCGGACACAATAAGTCGGGCACTGTTGCTCTGCCGAGTCTCTCCCGTGTAGCGATGACGCGTGGTGCAGCGATAGTTATTCAGCCCATCCTCAGGCAGGACGTCCAGAATGTACAAGGCTCCCATGGGTGTGATGAGATATCGTTGTCCTAAAATACAGAAAAAGGACAGTGGAAAGTGGTCAAGTCATCTTGATTATTGAGAAGCTGAAAAATAGCATTCTATTGTAATGGGAAATATTGTTTTAGACTACCAGTGCTGCTAGATTCAGTACAACATACAGTACATAAAAAAATTATATACATTATATGTATACATTAGTATGTATGGATGTGTATGCATGTATGTATGCACCCAGACCAGACCACTAATCTAGTGGTCTGGGTGTTGAACTCTAAAGTGGCTGCTAATTGTTAATGGTTGCCAAAACTTTCAGGGGAAATAGCTTCTTATTTAAGACATCATACTTACACCTACATCGTACAACCTACATATATCCATAGCCCTCATACATAAATGCACATGATTTAGCTGTCATCTACATTAAAGTATTTTTTATCTGATACATTCTTTTATGTCTCGTCTTGATCCTTGTAAACTATCTAGCGGCAATGTGCTACATAGAACCAATTTCTCTTCGGCTGTCACTGCCGGTTCAGTATATGAGGTAATATTATGTTAATTCTGTAGATCAAACCGGGCTGAGTGGGGTTGTCAACATCCATAAGGAAGGAAACCTTCCTCCCTGCCATCGCATGCATGCCCATATTCCCACGAGGGCAGATTGATGTCAAAACTGATCGAAAAAGCAATTTACAGGAGATTCTCTTCACTGCAGTGTGGTGAGCATGCTAAGGCAAAGGCAGCTTACAGAGCATTTAGGGCTTGGGAGAGGCACAGCCCTTGTGACAACCATAGGTAACGTGGAAGAATAGCATAAAAGGAATGGACAACACAGTGGGCTACATGTTATTGCGTCTAAGTTCATTTATTGCTCAGGTTAACACAGATGCCACCTTTGAACCTGATTTTTGCTCTACGTCTGATGTCAAGCCATTCATTCCAAGCATGTAGCTATAGCTGCTGTCTGTAGAAGCAATTGAAGGATTAATCTAATCTTTTCTTTCAAATATGGAAAGGCTAACTACAACAGAGGGACTTTTGAAAAAATGGTTAAACCAAATATATCCACAATTCCAATAAAATGTACCACAAAAGAATAAATAATCAAATAAAAGAAGCAGCACACAATTCAAGAATGAGAGACCAGCACCATATATGAAAAATACATGGACCTGGGACACCAGCCTCTCATATCTCTCTACAAATAACCTCGTAAAGATCAGGGAGGTAAATCCTCCCTACTGGCGCTACATTTGCAGAATTCCTCCAACTAAAAAAAATAAACTAAATAAATGTCTTATTGTGCAGTAGCCTACTGTTTTAAAATAAAACTGCAACAAATGAAATGACAAGATGAGGGAGATTTCCACAAATGGAAATGTCTTCAATCCCTAAGCGCTACAGCTCTACACTAATGTTAAAATCACAACAGTAGATGCTTTAATGTTGCACTTGAGACTAGTGCATATTAAAATGAAGTAAAGCACACTTAATATGCTTACATTTGATATGCATTCTTGATGTTTATACATATACAGGAGGATCAATCCTCAGGGGTTAAGCAAACGGGGGAAATGTAGATAGGGGCAAAAATTGCCTAGCTATTGTAAGCATTGACCTAGATAGAGCCGACAACAGATTCCTTTTTGATGTCCTGAAGGGGTTTTTCATGGTTTACATGCAGTTTTGTGAGCCAAGCAACCAGCAAGAGGCATTCACAAAGACTGTGGAAGAGGCGTATTATCGCATATATATGTGTATACATACAGTATGTATATGCGCCTGTAGGCCATGCTTGCAGTACTGTATGCATGGTTCTATAGTAGTGGTGGGAGTGAACCTTCCCATAGCTGGTGGAGCTAGAGGTATAAAACATTATTGTCCTGCTCTACAGTGTCGAAATGCTCCAATGTTTCTTATGCGGCTCAAAACAAATGCCAGACTTATTCCATTATTTTACTGACATCGTATAATATCAAAATATTTACACAAATCTTATGTTTTTTTTATATTATTTCTCTGCCTCTCACAAAATATTCAGTTGAAGGAATATGTGTATTCATTGTTAGTCAGACACAATGTATTATTTAAAAAACAAACAGACAAACAGGCAAACAGTTGTAGGTCGTACATGAAATGCACAATGTAAAATGAAATGACGAAAAATGGAAATGATGAATAACAACCGTGATGACCATGACCATATACAGAGCACACAGTAACAAATCCAGGGGTGTGATCCGACAGCTGTCCACCCCACACCGCCTCTCTGTCTTGTTCCTCCCCTCCCCTCTAGCTTCTCCATTTTGATTCCGTACTGGTCCTCTGAAATCTCACTGTGGAATCCATCTTGAGTGAGACAAAATGGTATTTCTCCTCAGCCTCTGCAAGCTACTGCAATTTTCCCTTCGAGTACCTCTACGCTGCTCCATTGGCTTTTAAGACGTCAGAGCCCAGTTATTGTGTTGTGACAGAACGGCGTGCAGGCAGAGGGTACGCTAGCGGAGAGGGGGAATCAAAATGAGAGCTATTGTATTGAATTGTATTGTCTTTCTTTCCACAGCTCAATTCTCTCCTCCTCCTCTCTCCCTTCTTCTGTGGCTAACAATCTCACTCAATCTTTTTCATAATTTTCCAATGCATACTATGGATTGATAGGATCACATTGGCACTGCCTGTATGATTCAAATTCTAATGCAATTCAGGGATGGGAAATTGTGCATGAATGGTCGTTAAGCTCACTGCCCAGTAGCTTTAAAAAACCCTTAGCAGTGTAATTTTGGTGTTATTGTAAGACAACGGAGCCCCATCTTTGCACTCATTCAGAAGCAGCGCTACAGTAAAGTGAAGAAGTGCTACACTCTGCCAGACACACTTGATCTAATCATCCCCACTTTGCCATAGACAGAATCTAATACTTTCTGCGGACTCTCACACTCAGCAGCCTAAATACAATTAGACGTATAGATGAGCTACTGTCACAAAGCTCTGGCTCATAAAAGACCCTGCAAAGTCACTGTGTTATATAGTACAAAACAAAACATAACCCAAACAGATTGTTCAGTGAATTAGAAGAGAAATGTGCCTATAGTACCTACAGTAGGATGCAATTGTTTCAATGCATTTCTATAACAGCACATGCAAAGTGTTTGGGTTTACATATGTACTTGTGCTAGCATTGTAATTGTTTAAAGAGCAAAATTAGTGAATGCTTGGCTGGCTAACCCTCTTCTTATGTCCATGTTGGGCGGAGCTACATTGAAAATGTGCAGAGGTCAGCAAACTGCATACACCCAGAAGAGCCAATCATAAAGAAGGTGTCAGGTGTTACAGGTGCAACTAATCTGACATAGGATAGCCCAGGAGATGTCAATCAAGCGAGACCTACACACCCACAGTCCTGAAAAGAGGTCTAATGAGCCACATTAACTCAAAACATCTGTGTGGGTGGACAGGGGTTATAAAAGGGAATCACATGAGTGCTGGCTCCACAGCGCACTGTCACACAAACTGTGGGAAACCCAGTTCTTGTCAGATCAGCAGAGATATAGCAGTGATGGATGGGGCTGTGGATGTTTTGGAGCTGACTGGTAACTTCTCTGGCCCAGTTCAACTGTAACTCTAAGCAATTACAGCTACTGTATTAGTTATTTGAGTAGTTATTTGTCGTCATCTAAAATACAGGCTGTTTTTTTATGGAACACATTGTGTGTGGCGAAAATAAAGCATTCACATCATATTGTAATTACCTGGAACTGGTAAAAACCTCAAATGTTTAAAAGCGGAGACAGTCATTCTGGAGAAAACGTTTTGTAATTTGAACGATCAAAACAAAAGTGGCCTCAGAAGTTCTGCCCCCATTGTAAACACATTGCCAAGGCTAGGATAGCATATGGCTTGGTCTGCACCATTTTGCTTGAATTCCCAACACCAGATTTTCTTTTCAGGGTGTACACAGAAGATTTGAAGGCTGTGAGGAGATTTCCCCAGAATTTGACAAAAGTGTATTAACGTACCATCTCTGACCTCACGTTTAATGTGAAGGATTGAGCTCAAACAATGGAAGACAATCATTTAGTGTTTCCAGTGCAAAGACTAAGATCAAGTGTCCGACCGGCCCAAGACCTGTATAGGCCTTGTTGCCCAAATATACCATTCTAAACTATGATGCAGTAGTGCTATTTAATTATGCCCCTTTCTCTTTTAAATAGAAATGTAGGCTATATTCAGTAGCCTAGTCATCTGTCCTAGGAATCAGTGGGGAATAATAGTAGTAGTGTACAGATCATTCTAAATCACACATTTAACAGTATTTCACAATTAACAGCTTACATGAATGCTTATTTGTCTGTATTTGCATTGATGTAGCCTACAGTAGATTTAATTTGTAAGGTCCAATTTTAATTTCCTTTCCTGCATTCTGGTGACTTTATATGCAAACATTTGCACTTTTCTGTATCAACTTATGGTGTAAAAGTCTATTTATCGAAAGGAAATTTCTAAATAGTGGAACAGATGATGATTCTAAATATAATAGAATATAATGCATTAAGGGTCTCAGGCATTCTGTATTGCTTTCAAATTATCCTGGAAAACTAATTAAAGAACCAGGTGATACAACATCTAACATTATGGCTAAAACTTTGGCTAAGTCATACAATAATCATATTTTTAAGGGTGTAATTAAATGCAATTTGGGTGTGTTAAGAACATTATTTTAATTAGCTAGGCTATTAGCCTACCAACTGTAGTCTAGGGTAAACTTTTGAAATATGAAAACAATAGTAGGCTATATCATTTTATTTCTTCTTGTACTGTAGGCTACAGACAGCATACCATACTGCATCTCCAGGCTGCTGTCTGTCTGTCTCCCTCACAGACTATCGTGTTAATGCTTGCAGCTCCCTCACACATGGAGAAAACATCGACAATGAGAAGGTAATATTTTTGGTGCAACAACACTAGAATACTCGATACAATGCAAAAATAATTACATAAAACGTGCCGCTAAATAAATGTATTGAGTATATATTTTTTTAAATATACATGTGATATTATTTATTGGACGTTTATGCCGTGCCATCTAGAAAGTGTTTGCCGTCTACCTGGTATGTGAACGCAGCATAAGGGTAGCCATGCACCTTCTATGCCCGTTTGTTGTTCTATGTCATTTACATTTGACAGCAAATCCTAGAGTGCTTGACTGCTCTGCTTTGGAGAAGAAACTAAAATGTGTGTGAAAACAATGCCCTTGGGCCAATCAGATCTCACTAAAAGCAAGGATCAGTCCAAGATGGGAGGGGCTGACTCACAGCTGATTCACATGAATAGCTCATTATAATGACCAATTAATCTGAATCAGGTGTGTTGGAGCAGGGAGACATCTAAAACATGCAGGACTGGGACCCTCTAGGACCAGGATTGGGGACCCCTGTATTAGACAATGAAAACTCTTTGAGTTGGCCTTACGATGGCCAGTCCACCACTGTTATGACAGCACAGCCACAAAAAAGCAACAAAACAGAATAGAATAAAAAAAGGCAAAACCAGCACTAAATTAACTAAATGATTAGCCAAAATAGCCATTCCTTCGGCATTGAGAAACTGAACGTTAGAATCTGGGAACTAGCAGCCCTACACTGGACATGGCTCAATGCAGGTACTAGGGTGCATGCAATGTGCTGCCCAGGGCCTAGAGATTTGATTGCAGCTCTAATCTTATCTGATTGAGGTCAGATCACAGGATCACTCTACCCTTAAGAGATCCACATAGGAGGCTACATGGACAGAAACTACAATGATCACAATGATTCTCTCTCACAGTATCTGAAAGAAATTTAATGTATGTCTGTCAAATGGCACATTTACATGTATGCACTTTACTCTATATGTGTGCTGTTATATAGTTATGTTCATCCATACATACACATACATACATATGTGTATGTGCCTGCCTGTCGTTATTCCTGAGACATAATTATGGACTACTCTACTGCCATACAGAGCCATAGTTGGATATTTAAGGGGGTACACAAATAATGAAACAAATAATGAAACAACCCTGCTGTCCTTAATTTCTATCTGAACTAAAAAAAAAATATATATATATATATCAAACAAGCAAAATAATTACAGTAATATGTTGGTTGAACCCTGACAATGTCCTAACACTGACATGTTGTACTGTACATATTGTAACAGACAACTGTAATGTGGAAAACGTGGCTCGTAAATCATTAAAAGACACACTTTAAACAGTGGTGGCAACCATTTTGTATGCCATGGTAAAATTCAAGAACCTATCGCAGACTAAGCATAAGACAGTTAAACCCATATGGCTAACTATTTAGTATGTCACATTCCATGTCATCGCACACAAACAATAATAAATAATTGTTATATATTTTAATAATCTAGTGTACAAAGAAACTGTCATCCCCTACGGATGTGGAGACCTAAAAAGAATCTCTGCACCTGCTGTGTGTATAGATTTCGGGAATACAAGCAAATGACAGTGCTGCCATTGAAAGCCGGGCAAAGAAGGCATCTTTGGTTCAGTGAAAGATTTGGCATACGAGCTAGAATGCTAAGAGAGCCTCTGTTTCTTATTCACCATCAGACACCTCAGTCTTCCTGTCTGGCTGATTCTCTTTCCTCCCCTCTCTCTCTCTCTCTCTCTCACTCTCTCTCAGACGCACGCACTTGTGCACACACACACGCACAGTGTCTTGAATGCTAAAGAAGCGGCTCGAAATGAAGACTGCAATGAAACCCTGCAGTCTCAAAGGTCCACATGAAGTAAAGGCATTTTCTGAGGTAAGACCAGAGTCTGGATGTGATATCACCTTTGTAGAATGTTTCATTATAAGGGGTGAATCTTCTCACCGTGGAAAATAATAATGTATGGTCATCATCCCCGTAGTGACATTACAATGAAAGTGTGTGCTGAAATGTGTGGGTGACCTTTCAGTGAATGACTATAAGGAAAAGTATAAATGTTTTTCCTAATTTAAATGGATGAACCAAGTGTAAAAGGCTACAACGAGGTTGTTCCAAAGCAGCTGGTATTGTGAGGGATACAATCATATAGACAGGAATGAGAAACTGAAAAGGTGACATCCCTTATTAAATACAGTATTGTATTGCATTGCATAGCATAGCATCATAAAAATAATTTCAAATGATAGCATTGTATCATATTCTTTTATTTGTATCTGTATATTACGGCACACATTATAGTCAGAAAGAACATACAACAAAGTTATTTATGGGGCTTATTCATGTCCCCAATACAAACAAGTACCATGCGATCAGTTAATGTGTTACTAATAAGCGCTGATAGTGTAAAGGCCATTTCCTGTTTCTTTTCAGTCATATTAAAATGCCACTTTGATCTTTGATCCCCCCAATTTACTATTTTAATAAAGCACTCAAACACAACATTTTCTTGTTCTTGCAGTCTGTTTCAAAAATGAATATCAATATCCATATGCACAGACACATGGTATGTATTTGTCAACTGTGATACCATGGAAGGGAGGGGGGGGTTGCCACCCTTGCTGTAAATTAAAGATGGATCTAATTGTATCATTAATGATTTGAGCATGTTGTAATTCAGATTCCTAGCTGCCATGCCATGAGATTAACTATTCATAATTAATCAACGTAATTTTACACGTCATCTTAACAAATTATGGGGAAAGCTCGCTTTCTGAGTGCATGCTTTCTTTGTTTGGTCCTGGACTGTTGGCTAATCTGCAGGTGAGATGCAAATGGCCTGACAGAACTGATAATAAACATTATCCCATAGATGTAATTCATTGTACACTGAAAGAAGCCCACAAATCAATTACACATAACCATAAACATGTAATTCTAACACCTGACACTGCATCCATCATAGAAGCTAGTGACCTCTGTATCTATTTCTCTGCATGATAAAAGATGGACTGCCATAGCCTTCATAAACATTTCATCAACTTTGTACCTTCAGATACAACATTATTCCATTACTTCAGATCAGACAAAATGTAAGGACAGCGAGGAGGTGTATTCTCATTCCACCCACATGAATCCATGGTTCTGCATGACAGCAGAATGGTGAAGGGTTACAGTATGTCTAAGAAAGGATTGAGAATCATTATCATTGTCATGAAAACACATGGCTCCACTCAGCTCTAGATAATAGCCAGACAGCATGTTGCCATGGACAACTCTCACAGCCTTCAAATTAGACTACAGATAAGACAGGTATGTCACTGTCTGATGGCCTGCTTAGAGTTGATGTGGAGTTTACATCTAATCAAATATTATAGTAATAGTTTGAATGGCCCCAGTGGAGCTGTACAAAAATATTCAGCGGAATTTTCTGGTATGCATGCACGCACACACACACACACACACACACACACACACACACACACACACACACATGCACATACAAACTGCTGAAAAAGAGAGAGTACTGTATTGTCTGTAAAGTCAAAATCATTAACGTGTACACAATTCTAAGCAGGTCTATACATTTTATTAAGGTATGGACAAACAGTAATATCACACACTAATTACAAGACATTGCTGTTTAGTGGATGGTAAGAGAGTATACATATGCATGGTTTCGTAAAGGGTGTTTTAAGCCGTTTAAGGCGTTTGTGTAATAACATAAACGGACAATAAGGAGAAAAAAAAGTTCAGTCAATATTTGGCATGAATGTATGCACAAATGACGAGCAAAATAACATATGAAGTACATTTGTTTGCTAATCATTTTATATTAACATCTTGTTTCAAAACCCAAAATATACCCTAAGTATCAACATAAACAATACGTGAAAGAACCCACCTACTCTTTTGCGGACAGTCCTACAGAATGATCAAACCCATAGAACAGTAAGTAGGGTGCTTGCTGACTTCTGCAGCACTGTGTTCGAAAAAATTATTTCCCACAAATAGATTAAAATGAGCAATTAAAGCTCTGCTTCTTTTGCAGGGAGTGCTGGCTCTGGGCTGGAAGACTCATACTGTGCGTGCACGTGTGTGTGTGTGTGTGTGTGTGTGTGTGTGTTTGTGTCAGTGCGCATGCGCGTGTGTGTGTGCACGTGTGTGCGTGCGTGTGTGTGTGTGTGCGTGTGTGTCTGTGTGTGTGAGTGCGTGCATTCCTGCAGCATGGAGCAGTCTGCCATCATAACCTAATTATTGTAGCAGCTTAAAAACAGCAATTAACACTTTTCTATCAGACGACACTAATTTGTGAATTTCATTCCATCACTATTCAGCCCCAACAAATGAGAGAGAGAGAGAGACAGAGATAGATAGAGAGAGAGAGAGAGAGAGAGAGAGAGAGAGAGAGAGAGAGAGAGAGAGACAGAGAGATTGTGATTGAGCAAATGGCAATGCTAAATCCATAGTTGTAGAAATCACTTTAGTTAATTTGAGTTATTGTAACAAAGTTTTAATGCAATTTAAAAATGTATCTACTTGTTATAGTCAACATTGACTTATTTCTCCCTATGGGTGAAGATGGACGTTTGCTCATTTGAATCCCCAGTAAAATACCTCTACCAAAAGTCTCCCCTAAATAACATTGCTCCATCAAACAAATGGCGTCCTCTCACTACCCTGACTTACATTCACGTTTGCTAGTGTGTTAATATCCACAGGTTTTATAACAAATTTCCAGTTTGCTATTGTGTAATAATGTGTGTCGCTTGCTGTTGACATGACATTACGCTACACATTCCCAATGTATAAAATATGAAAAATAACGGTGAGAAAAGCTAAGTTAAGATGCACAGAAATGTACATTACAATAGATACGATAAGAGAAAAAAAGGGTTAAATTGTACTCCAATGCAGCTGCAAAAGCAAGGGACAGCAACCGAAATATCCATCTTTCCTCGTTCTCCCTCCTTCCCATCCTTTCCATCTACATGGGATGCATGTTGAGTGATAGGCCTGTGGATGAATGTGGACACTGTGTCCGAGGCTCTGCTTTTTAATAGGGTTCTGTTCCTAGTAATTACGTTGACACAATTTGATCAGTGCAAGGCTAAGTATATTCATCTGAGAGAGATCGGGGGGAATTAACGCTGATGTAATAAGTACAATTTGTCACTATTAAGACAGAGGTGTTGACAGACACTGGTGTTGTCAGGGCAACTGATGGCTCTGCGGCCTTGCTACAGTATGTATTCCCCTGCATCCGGCAAACAGCGTTGGCAGGCCCCCGCAATAATCGATTCTCTGTGCTGCTTACAACACACGCGCGTGTACACTCGCACGCACACCAACAAGCAGATATACTTTACACATGAATGTATGGCATTTACGCAAAGCCACAAGTGTATACTATATGTAGGTGTGTGCGTGTGTGCATGTGTGCACACTCATCCAGGATACACAATAAACATGGACAATGCCCACACACAGAGAAATACCAGCTAGGCTTGGCAGCAGTATGTGATTGAAAACCACTGCTAGCTGCCTTTAGCTGTGCGTGCACACACACACACACACACACATACGCGCGCACACAAGCAAACCCTGGCAGACCCAGCAAGTTCGCCCACAGCGGCAACAATACATCGATCAATTCACACGCTCTGGGTGTGAATATCTCTAGTATCAAGCTGTGGGTCAATCGCCCTCGACACACAACACAATCTTCCCTTATTTTCTAATCCATGTCAACACAATATAGCGGCAATATGCGGCCACAGTGGGAAGCCCTTGATTGCAGCAGTGGTGTAGCTGCCAACACCAGTTGTATACAGTATAAACTGAGGTAAGTCATCAAAAGTACACCAAAATACTTCAGCATGCTTATTTGTTTGTTGGTTGTTGTGCAACGCCTTACATCAATCTTATGACTCACCAAGAAGCATACAGTGTATACCATCAATTATTTTACTGTAAAACATTATGCTGGACCTGGATTTAATCAAGATTTCAAGTTCACTATGCTGTATCTCCGTCAGTAGAGCATCAATCAATCCATTGTATAAAGCACAAGCAAAGTTGTGCAACGTATTGACAGCTTTTATCATACTGTGCACTATGCAGTTAAGAAAACATACTGTTATCCACAGCTCAGCAAATATGCAACAAACTAAGGAACGGCAGTGTCAAAAAGTACAGTACGTGTCAAACCTGTCTTCACATAAAAATACTGAAAACAATGAGTTGATTCCCATGCAAACATCAATGAAAGACATGATAAATGGATAATCCACTTGTCATATTGGGAATGTCAGGCAGAAACAACCATATGAAGATCCTGCTTCTGACAGATATACTGTATGGCTTCAGGCAAAGCTGTCTGTGACCTGATACCAAGGTACAACAACATCAACTGCAGCAGAAATATACTTTACACAACACAACCTCAATTCTCTTTACAGAGAATTACTCAATCAAGCAAATCTAGTTTATACGTACCTAATTTACCATGAGAGGATAGTCAAACGGCTGCATTTATATAGCGCTTTTCTGACATTCAGGTCACTCACATTCCTCGATTGAAAAACACGATACACAGATAGTGGTGTGTTGTCAGACATGCAGTCTAAGGCGTTGCTAATGTATAAAGAAATGTGAGCATAACATGACCCACCCAGATGAACACATGTTCTCTCCTTGATACAGTAACTGCTAATAGTTTATAAACTGGTAGGAAATAATCCCATCCTGGTCTCATGAATAGCAATGCCCACCATTGTATAAATGGGATTTGTTTATGGCAGGAACTATTGTATTGTCTGTGCTCAGCCATTACCATTGTTTTCAGGTTTGAAATATTGATGCTGTTTACTGTGAACTTTGGTACAGTAGACTTCACTCTGTCCATTTATTAACAAGCACTTTCCAAAGCTGAGCTCTTGTGATAATGGACAACCTTTCTTTGTGTTTTGAAAGCATTTGGTTTATAGTGCTTGTTTTATGTCATTTACACGGCGTCTTCAAAGAGGTGCATGTCCACACGGAGGTGCACAAAGTTATTGTGTTAAAAACTTATATAACTGACATATATAGCCTACTTTTTCATTTTAAAGTTGCATAGGATAGCTGCAAATTGGCTGCCCTGTCTGATTACAAGGTGCAACTGCACTTTTGAAAGCTGCCATATTGTTTTGCCTTTCAGCCTGCCTTATATTTTTCAGAAGAATTTGAGGGTTATAGCTTTGTCAAGGCAATAAGGCAGAAAGCAGTGTCTGTTGCCATAGTAACGGAAGCAGTATAGAAGTATATTTTGTTGCAGAATACAGTATGTATAGCCTTCTGTTATTTTATCATATAAAACTTATCTTATACATCTTATGCAAACATCTTATACAAACAACTGCAATTGTCCTCATCATCTGACATAATCATCACCAACATCGAGCTTCCGGTAACAATTTATAATAATTAAAAGTAACAATATAGTCTACAGTATATACATGCATGCATTTATATACAGTATATATAATACACTTATCAGGTAGAAAGTACACATTTGCTCAAGGAGGCCCAGATATGCTGGACATATTGGGGATCAATATGTACAGCTTTTTAATGACATATTATAGTTAGTGACATTATGTAAAGTGCTGCTACTGTAAGGAGGACATTCATCGGTATGTGTGTCAACATCTGAATCAGACTGTTGACACACATACTGTATATTACACAGCATGATCATGTTTGTCATTTTAAATTCAACCTAGATACACTGTCCTGATTGAAATGAATCCACCACGCGTATTCTCCCTGTCAGTAGTCCGTAACTCGGGGGTAGTCACACGCACACACGCACGCACACACACACACACACGCACACAATGGCTGTCTGCGTCACCCATCCTTTCAGCCTACTGCTCTTTGACCATCAAGACCGCTCACAAGAATAATTATTGCTGCCGCCTGCGCTGAAACATCCTTGATGAGACCCCTGCTCTGCTCTGCGGGGGGGGGGTAAAAGTCACTAAAGATTCCCATCATGTTGTCTAGCGGGTGATGCTGCAAACTGCTGATGATGCAGAGTGACTGTGTGTTATGCGGGCATGCGGTCTGATGGGGCATCTGCTATGCTCCGGTCAGACACATTAACATGAGTGTGTGTGTGCGTGCCTAAGGCCCAGTCAGCACTGTCCAGCTGACGTCAGGAGATCAAGTCCGACTGTCCGACACTTCCGTCCGTCTGTCTGCATCCATGTCTCTCATATACACAGTCCAGCTCCTCTAGCAAGCCTCTTGTCACACTCTGCTTCCACCCATCTCCTCTATCGTCTTCCTCCTCCTACTCTCTCTCTGTGCATCTGTCTCCTCTCCACCCCCCCCCCCTCTCTCTCTCTCTCTCTCTCTCTGTCCCATTCTCTGGCCTTCCTCTCCTTCCTCAAAGCAAACACTGCGTGCCCTTGTCCACAGTGCGTGTGCGTGGACAAGGGCCCTCCTGTGTCCTCCAGCCAGGCTGTAGGGGAGAGGCTGTGGGCCCCACGTGGCCCCTGACAACGGCTCACTTCAACCTCCACTTCCCCTGGAATGAATGGGAGCCCGCCCCAGTGCACGTCACATGCCTTTTAATTGGCCCGAGTTAGATGCAAGCCATTAAACCACTGATGTCGACACGTCTCCACCCCCACCCCCCACCCCCACCATCAGCCCCCCCCTTCCTTCCCCCCAGAACATAAACGTCTTATCTCTCAGCCCCAACCAAGCAAAGACTCCATGAATATTCAGTAGCCTCGTTTCGGCAGACAATGCTAGGCGTGTGCGTGCATCCACTCACACGCGCACGCAGGCACCCACCCGCACGCACCCACCCACCCACACACACACACAAAAAACACAAACCAATATTTCCCTTGTTTATGCTTTTCTGCATTTAGCTCCCAATGTGTGTGTGTGTGTGTGTGTGTGTGTGTGTGTGTGTGTGCATTTGCCCTCATTTGCACCAGCATATATGCAGCTCGCATCTGAGACATATTGATTATGAGCCGCTAAACAATCACAATGCACTTCTGTTCTGTGGACTCCAGATCAACATTTCTCACACCAGAAATTCAATAGGACTTATCTGTATCCGAGAGGCCGAGGTGAAAATATGTATAACAACAATAGCGAGAGAGACAGTGGGATAGTGTTTTGGTTCTGGATATGTACTGTATAGATCTCAAAGAGTCAGTTGCTGCAAAGAATGTGTGTTTTATGAAATAACCATGTTTTGTCTCTTTCTGATGCTAAAAAGTAGACAGGCACTAATATTGCCTCTTGTTAACATTCAGTCATTAGAGAAAGGTTAGTTTCATCAGTGTCTGCCTGTGGTATCAGGTACAAAACACTGTAGCTGTGTTTAATCTGCCTGAAACCAGCTGAGAAACCAGCCCAACCCCCAGCTCTGTTCCAACACCCCCTTTGAAATATTTCACTCTAAATTCACAATAGCTCGATCCCCCTGTGGATGTTGTCAAAGATAAAAAGAGTAGTGTGCATTGGTGCTCTGTCCACACTCTCTCTTTTTTTCTTTCTCTCTCTCTCTCTCTCTCTCTCTCTCTTTCTCACTCTCCATCTCTCTCTCTCTCCCCCCACTCCCTCTCCTTCTCTCTCACACATTCTCTCTGATATAAAGAAAAGGGTGGTGGGGAGGGCGGCAAAGCGAAAGCGAATACTCAAGCAGCTCATGCACTCTTCAACCATTTTACACCACACTCTTTGATCTCCTTACAGCATGCTGCCGGTATAGTGAAGCCGCCCGAGCACCGCATCTTAGCATTGTCTCGTCATCTCCTCACCTTAGTTTGACTCACATGCATTTATTTGCCTCTGTATAAGCCACCTCTCTCTCTCTCTCTCTCTCTCTCTCTCTCTCTCTCTCCCTCTCCCTCTCTCATCCTGCGAGGGTTTTCCTCCTCGTTTAGCTCGTTAGTGCGTGGCGGTAGCAAGCAGGATCAATTACGGGGGAATGTGCGCTCACGTGTCTGTATCATTACCCAGCAAAAACTATATTAGTTCAGTCTGAGGGGAACACACGGGTGAGAGACACTCTTATTATTATTACGCTGGCTTGCCAGCCAGCCAGGATCGCTCCCTGCCCTTTTGCAGCATCTGCTGTTTACACCGACTAGAACCGGCCATTTACTGTAGGCTTCACCATTATATTACTAACAAGACACGGTGTCCACCTGCTTTTGATAAATATACTATTTTCAACTGTAACATTTTTGTCTACATGCGGTAGGTGATAATCATATAACATCGTATTATTCATCTGAATATTTCATTTATAAACATGTAGCCAAAACAAACTGACGATTGCAGAAGAAAATGTCCCTCTCACAACACATACTGATGATTCTTTATCAGGATGTTAGTGTGCAAAGAATAGCATAAAACAATTTGGCATATTGATACAGTACATTGTATGCGATACACTGTACTGTATCTACTATAGGACATGGAATACTGCAGGATGACCAATGTAAACCTAGTCTAGTTACAGTACTGACGTACAGACAAACATACAGTAGTGATATTAATGCTTCCTGCCCAGCTAAATGCAGCTAGTGACGGCTCAATATATCAATTTATTAAACAACATTATTAGTGCAGTCCTTTCGTAACTGTAAGTGACAAATGTGTGTAGAATCCACATGTGCAACATGACCTCACTAATATTTTCAAATTTCAAACATCTAGAGGATCACATAGGTCAGTGTACTTTTACATAATTAGAGTCTCAGATTCTCTCTCCATCTCTCCCTCTCTCTATCTCCATCTCTCCTGGACAGCTGTGCATTGCCAGCTGTCTGAGGAAGCAGCTCCCACTCTTTGTCCTCCATCTCTGTCTGTGTCATGTTCCCTCCTCCCTCCTCTCTCTCTCTCTCTCTCTGCTCTCTCCCTCCTCCCATCTGAGTTCCAGATGTAGCCTGTCACCAAGCTCACAGTGTGACACAAATGAGCCCTTTTCTCTTCTTTAATGGAGGCCACTTACTGTAGATCACGTTAGCCACTTACTTAACCTCAGCCTCAACATCACTGTTCTTTAGAAACGTCATGTTGATGATTTGTAGAGTGACCACGAATACTTATAATCTGTATATGTTCATAACCTGTACACTATTTGATAGCAAATTAATGGGGGGAGATAATCATAGCAGGTGTTAAAAGATAATGTTGTAATGCTAACATTTAAAATAACTTAACATTTTGTTTGGTTTCTATTTAGTTGGTTATAAAAGTACAATGTCAGTTCTCCAAAAACAGACCACATTTACTATCAATGGCAAAGTAGGACCCACAGGCTATGTAAATGTGGTCTTTGGAAAAATAAACATTTGCAAATATATTTTTGGAGACCTAAAATTGATGCTGTAAATTAGAGAGTTAAATTGTACAGTAATTCACTTGAGTTTTGGGCAACATTACTGTATGTACAGTATGTCTCCACATACTGTACTGCCCCAGGCAAACCGCAGGCAAAATAAACAGCCCACACTGCTAAATGCTAGAAAAATTGAAATATCCAAGACCAGTAAAGAACATGTAGGACGTGAAATCCCCCAAAATGAATCCTTATGTGGCATACTGTAGTACCATTTACACATGTCCAAAAGAAATTAATCCAGATTAACCCCATACAGAGACTGTAGTGAAGGCGCCTCATATTTGGGTGGTTCAAGCCTGTCATGCTTGAGGTTTATTTAAATGTATTTGTATTCAAAGACTGTATTTATGTTTGCACAAATGGAGGATGTAAGTGACAAGCCACACATTTGGTAGGTGAGCAACCAATAAAACCTGAATTATAAAGCAAGCATATGCTATCAATACATTGGGCATGTTAAAAAAAAAAAATAATAAATTAGATAAATTAGTAAAACTTTTACCTTTGATCCTATCATAACACATACAGTAGTGCAGTAGAAGTGACCTTCTCAGATAACCTTTTATCATGGCACATCTGTCAGGCATCTGTATGTAGAGTGTCTACTCCCACAGACTCACTGTATATTATCTTATCTGAGTTCAAGTGTTTCATGTACATTATGTGTGTGTGTGTGAGTAGAGACCGCAGAAGAATGGACAGGGGGTAAAAGGGGTGTATAGAGGGAGGTGATGAGTGGGGATTAGGGGTATTGGGGTACTCAGATAGATGGCCCTGGCTGGAATTTGAATGATGGGAGAAATCCATATGGCACAAGGTCATAGCACTCCTTCACCAATGCATACTAATTATAAGGCAGCTTTGGGATTGTGTACATACAGTATACAGCAAATGGCTGGCTGTTGACAGGACATCACAATCAGGGCTAAAAGTGCTATGGCAGATATAAGACTCTAGGAGCTACAGCCTCAATATTAACAAACATCTTCATGTATTTGTATGTAAGTAAGATGATTCAGATTCACTTTTTGGTTTTAATTGTTTCTGCATTTAAATGAAAAGTGAATTCATAACATAAATATATACTTGCTGAACAAATTCAGACACAAATACTTATTTTTACCGGAAATTATGAGTATTCTCTGGTTGTAATGTGACCTGCAAGTGCACTGGCCTACCACAGACTGCAGACTATCCTCTGTAAATTCTACATTTAAGATGAGTTACATTCCTATGCCGTGCCTTGTCATATTTCCTAACGCACACACATGGGCACCCACACACACACACACATTTAGGCACATGCTGTATAGGCACAGGGGACATTAGTCACTTCTCACTGAGAATGTGAGCAGGCAGTCACTTAACCAGCCTAATGGGGGTGATTTCCAGTGTTAAGATTTCATTTTGCGAGCAGACGACAGGCCTCACGTGACTCCTCCCCACAGAAATAAAGGAGATTGTTGCCACAGAGACGGGGAACGAGACACTCCAGGATTTGCATAGGGCTTAATTTGATCTACTTGAGATTGCGACTTCCTTCCACTTGATGTAATTAAACGGAGAGATGTGACTAATTAAGTTGACGCCGAGAATCAGGATTGCGGTAAAACCTGCAGTTCACATGGCAGTGGTGAACGATAGTAAATATTGACACAGAGTTAATTGGGAGAAAATTGTATCATAAAATGAGGATTAATAATAAATATGATAAGAGGAATGCAACATGTATTTGAGTATTTGTTATAAATGTATGTACTTGTGGGAATGCTCTACATTACTACTGACTATATTCTATGCACAAAGCCACGATGATATTAACTGACGTATAACAAGTAAATGACTCGTATAGATGAAACACCTCAGAGATTGCGTTAATATTGCGAAATTCATATAATTTCTAGAAAAATCTGCATTTTATGGGTTGAACATCGCTTAACACGCAATCTACCATCATCCGAGGCCAATGTATACAGCCCCACTCCCTCTCTTTCATAGGCATCATATACGCTGGGGACATGTCCCCACCACTTTTAGTTATCAAAAAGATTCACGCCAGAGTGGATTTTGCATAGGTATTTCGTATCATATCGTTAGAACGGTTTATGCTAGAAACTCAAGGTTTTTTTCATCATAATCCAGACATTCCGCCGAAGAGAGGTATATGGCGTGTGTTATTCAACATAGCAAGGGCTTGTCAAGAAAATGAAAAAGTTGCCTTGAAAATGCCTCGCCTATAATGAACTTTAAAATGGTGATGAAACGCATACCCATAGTTCATATTTCGTATCATATCTTCAGAACGGTGAGTTAAGTTTTTTGATATTATCCTAACTAAAGCTGAGAGGGTGCTGATTGATATCAGAGACATAAAACACGATGATAATATATTTAGAAGCCATTATATCAAAGTGAAAAACAATGGAAAGACTAGTCATGTTATATAACACACAGTGAATCAATATGTTTCTAGTCGTAATACACTGTGGTGTACGACATCCAGTACCACTGTTATCGATTACTATTCTATTATAATATATTTCCTGTTCTTAGACATTAAGCAGTTTATTATGATATTAGCATTATATTTGAGGAATTAATTATATATTGGTAATGTGTGTTTGCCTGACTCTGTAGTTATTTCAAACAGATTATAACACTTGCCTGTTCATCTGTTGACATGTACAGTAATTGTTAGTTGCTTTGGATTAAAGCATCTGCTAAATTATATAAATGTAAATGTACATTTTAAGTTTCTCCTTGCAATCATCTAGTTATCTACTCGCTTCAAATACAGGAAATAGGCCACTGTACAGAGGATATCTCTGCCCACAGTGCCCACAGAAAGTCCATAGCGCCACACATCTTTCCAGTGAAAGAGTGGCCAGATTGGGTACTGCAGCAAGTCTTAACTTGACAGACCAAATCATGTTTTACATTATAGGGAGGTATAGGCAAAGTCAAATAGTTATCAAGCAAAATAAATATAGAAAGGTGAAAATAACAAACGTTTATGTGACTCACAAATATTATATCAAGTTTAGCAAATCTTTATTTTTGACAAACTATTCCTTAACCCTGGGCCCGGGGCTAACTGACCCGGTTCCCCCTCATGTCGGTGGGCCTGTCGGCATGTGGCCCGCTGAAATCTGAACTCGTCCCCATCACTTTTCATTCCCTCTCCCCTCAACTCCAATGCCTACTTTTTAGCATTTTTCTAGATTGTGCCGTGGGTGGTGTCAAACTCAGAGCTAGGGGGAGGTGATGTTACACTTTAAAGGTGTTTTATATGATATTTTGGACATGAATATAGCAGCAGCTTCTTTCTGTGTAAAGATATGACATCACACTCCCTCTGCGTCTGTTGTAATCCACGCTCCTCTTGTATTCATAGCCGGGCAGCTCGTATATGTTGGTACTGTACGTGTGTGTGTGTGTGTGGCTCACACAGCAGATGTCTTGGTCTGAGATGCTAGTGCGCTTACTGTGGCAACCAGCCATATACAGTCACTTCATCACGTAACTTGCTGACTAATAATGTTCCAGAGACAAAAATAATCACACCATCAATTAGTGGGCTGTGTAAATGGACCTAAAACGGGCTTACCTGCAAGTGATATCAAAACACATGCACAGTTGCATGCACATACTTATACAAATCATACACATATTGCAGAATACATATTCAACATAGATTATTTATAGTGCAACAAAATAGCAGTATAACAACACACACTTCAGTAAACTCCTTCAAAATCCTATCAAACAGCTTGCCAATTAAGACATAATGGCTGTGTTTCCAACGGTCTCTTCTGTGTTGATGAGTATAATTGGCCGTCTGGGCCTGGACATAAATGCTTCTTAGTCTTTATGATTCCACAGCAGACGGCGAAACGTTTAAACTACTGAGTAGTTTACACCTTGCTCTTCTGTCTGTCTGTCTGTCTGTCTGTCTGTCTGTCTCTCTCTCTCTCTCTGTCCATGTTAAGTAATGCTGCTATCGTGATGTTAATATATCAAGATATTGTTTTGGCCCACCTCTAGCTGAAGATGTGTTTCTAGTCTAATTGTGTGCATGTACATCAGATATAATCACTATTTGATTGGGTTTAAATGGAAGCAAAGCAGAGTGGGCAGCGGAAACACACACATTTAGTTTTAATTAAATTTCAATCTGTGTTTGCGGTCACAATTTCCCAGGTACCGGGTAATTATCTATAAACGATATTGTTAATGGATTGATATGGAAATGCGCAGGCAGCACGCAGCACACAAGCATGCTCCGGCATGGCAAAGCCTCTCCGTTCTAGAAGGATCCACACGGCGACAAGCAGACAGGGGGGTTGTGTGGTAGAGGAAAGGTACAAGACAATGCTGTTATCTCTCCCGTGATATAGCGCTCCGTTTCTGTGCGTCTACATCTCTCTCTTATGCGTGCAGCTGCACTGCCGTTTCCTTTTCTTACCCCCCAGCGTCCTGTGGCTCTTTCCCTCCGTTCAGCTATATCCCGCTCTCTACCTCTCTCTGTCCTCTGTCTCTCCCGCTCTCCTCCAGCACTCATTAGGGAGGGACATAGAGGGTAGATGAGATGGTTACTGTGACAACGGCAGAGTGACAGGCAGTGTGGCAGATAGCACATTGTGTGTGTGTGTGTGTGTGTGTGTGTGTGTGCGTGCACAAGGTACTATTATGTAGCCTTTTCTTGCTTTTATAACATTTTTATACAGCGAATTCCAAATACGTTGACTAGCAAAAAGTGCCATTTGTTATGTCTCATTTCACACATTTATTTATGTGCTATAAATAAAATAATAAAGTACGAAAAGTGCAAAACAGAAATAAAGACGTGAATGCTTCAACCAAGCCACTTAAGTGAAGAACTGAATATAAAAATAATTATAATAAGAGAATATTGTAAAAAAATTAATAAAGTGAATATAAAATACATCAGCAAAAACCCAGCCGCCACAAGACTCTTTACATAATTGAGTAGGCCTCCATTAAGATCCTTATGCAGCCAGCACAAATCAGGCAGACCAAATCTGCTTGTTTCGACGGTGCCAGGAAATGATGGGCAGTATTGAGGGGCAGAGCTAAGATTAGACCCGAGTGATTGACAGGTCGATAGAGCCAACTGGAAGCCTGCCATTCCTACCTTAAGATAGTATCCTTACAGTAATGAAGTATAGTGAGCCAACCCACATGGGACCACCGGCAGACCGACAGATAACGAGGAAGTGGAGGACATTCTGTGCAGTCCTCGCCCCTCTCTCTCGCTCTCTCTCTCTTCCTCCCTCCTTCTCATGAACTTTCCTGTTCCTTTCTTACTCTGCTTCACTCTCTCTTTCTCCCTCTCTCATGAACTTTCCATCTCATATTCTGCCCCCCCCTCTCTCTCTCTCTCTCTCTCTCTCTCTCTCTCTCTCTTCTAGAGGAGCTCAGATAATTAAGAAGCTGAACTACCTGTACTGTCTCAAAGCTGGGACACTGACCTCTAACACACACACACACACACACGCGCACACACATACAAACAAAGAGATTATAAGAGAGGGGTGGTAACCACCATCTGTGTGCTGCTGTGCGGGGCCACAGGGACAGAGGAAACAGCTCTCCAGGGACTCTGCGGTGCGGACCTGGTCTCCTGCAGCGTGGGTGACCTACAGCATGTGACGCCACAGAGCTCCGAGACGTTGTGACAAGGCCGGATGGCAAGTGACTAAACACCCTTGTGGGGGACAGGGTGCCCACACGGAACGATGCACACAGACAGGGGCACTGTGGCCTTGACTTGATGGAGGCTCTTTGCAGGGGCTCTGTGGTGTTATCCAGCACCACAGCAGTGTAGAGACACATTTGTGGCGTCCCAAACGCTTATGGTAGACTGTTGATTACCCTTGCTCTAGTTCTCTCTCTCTCTCTCTCTCTCTCTCTCTCTCTCTCCACATAATAATGAGAACAGAAGAAAATAGGTACAATACCATTCAATAAGGAATACATTGATAGATCTCTCTTTCTCTCTCTCTCTTTCTCTCTCTCACTCTCTCTCTACATGTATGTCTGTGTACAGTACAGTATGCGTGTGTGCTGAGGAAGGATAACCAACGTCTAAACAAAATCTCAACACTCTCTATGAGAATGTGACAAGACAGCTCCAACAGGGCTCCAGATGCAGTGGTAGGCATATAGTATATGAAACAATTTGCTAAAAATATGAATTAGCCTGGGAGTACGGCACGAGCAGCACAGTGAAACGAGGAAATGAATAATGAGCGATGAAAGGTGGAGCCGATGTACTGAACACACAAATTAAACTAACATTTACATATAGCATCTTTGTATATAGCACTTTTATTGAAAGTGACTTACAATAAGTAAATGTCAAACAAGTAGATCATAAACCAGTCGCTGTGACCACATTTGTTTAGAATAATGGCATCAACAGTAATCTATGGGCTAATTTACAGTATTGAAGAAGTGGTAATGTGATAAGGTAGCAGCTATCACGGACACGCCTGGCCATCTCTGCACAGCAGCCAAAATACATCCATTGACAGATGAGTCGGTCAGTCTGTCAGTAAGTCAATCAGACGTCAAGATACTTAGTCAGCAAGTCAGTTAATTAGTGAACTGGCTAGCCACTCATATGGTCACGTAGATATAATCCAGTGAGATAAGTCTCGCGGCCGGTCAGTCACTAATTTAACTGTCCAAACAACAAGTTAGCCAGAAGGTCCATCTGTCAATGAGAAATGATACATATTATGCTTATATAACCTGCACCTCCCCTTAAGCATACCCACATGCAGCCCACACTTCCACACAGGACTGGACACAGGACAACACAGACAATAGACGGCAGGGTCAAACACATGTCCTGCATGGAGGCATAAACCGTTACCATAGCAGCCTTGTCTCATCACCTCTAATTGCTTTAATATGAAAAATGCCCATAGATAGTTTATTCTGCATCCGATGTATTCACCTGTGGTAGTGGATTAACACGGAGACTTGGGTTAACCTTCCACCAGCTCTACGGTGCAAGCAGACATGGCCATTCCTCTGTAAAGCACCAGTAAGCCAGACTAACAGATAGAGAGCTAACAGCTAGCAACCCGTCTGCTCTTGTCTACTGAGCATTTCCCTTTACAGCAGGTTAGAATGGAAACAGACTACATTATGCAGAGAGAGAGAGAGAGAGAGAGAGAGCGAGAGAGAGAGAGAGAGAGAGAGAGAGAGAGAGAGCTCTGTGCTCCATGGGTCAAATACCACAAATGATCTAAGAGTGAATCATTCTTTTTCTTATTTTTAATAGGAGAATATTAGATAGATATTACAATTCATTTGCAATGGCATTGTGAGCGCGTATACACATCACATGTGAGTGCATGTGTGTGTGTGTGTTAATGTAGGTGGTCGTACTTCAGAAGAGAATGGCATACGGTGGTAACTCTACAGTACCGTACACGTGGGGTGATGAGAGGTTCTGAAGGGCAACGTGAGAAGGCTTTAGTAAACTACCTAATCTGAGCAAGCGTGTGTGTGTGCGTCTGTGTGCATGTGTGTGGGTGTGTGTGTGTGAGCGCACGTGTGCGTGCATGTTCATGCCTCTAGGCAAAACAGTACTTCTTTATGTAGATGAATGTGGAACAGGTCTCGCCGTTTAGCATGCGCTATAGAAATACATTACAACAATATCCAGGCACTTGGTACAGTGCGTCTTAGAACGCAATGTCATCAGTCGCCTGAGGGCAATGCTTTATTCTACTATGACGCTTACTGTACACGGAGCCCCCCCCCCTCCCCTCCTCCCCAACTCACACATACATACCTCATGTGCCCCTTCGGTGCTAACTGCAGGCCCCCGTGAGTAAAAGTGCGGAAGTCCCAGGAGAGTTGTTTGTCTCTTTGGCTGTTTTTTTTTTTCCTGAACAAATGAGTGCCTTGGTCCTTATCCAGAGCCAATTTGCCTGCCTTATGCGCAGGTTTGGTCACATTTGATTCACAAGCTATATTCCTAGGAGAATATTTGACATTTACCCTAAACTCAGGTATGATAAACATAAAAAAAGCCATGCTAATCACTGCTGAATGGTGCACAGTAGGTTAAAAGCCCAATTAAGCATAGAAGCTTTTTTGTGTTCACACTCTCACTGAGGCTTGAACCAATGTAACACAGTTGCATGTAATTTCATGTAACTAAAATGTATCTGCAGAGCACTAGAAATTAAATCTATTTTAGTAACACCTGCTATGAATATTTTATGCAAGCCCAATATAGGAAATATTAATTTAATCCTACAGCAAAAAAAAAAAAAAATAGAGTTATATAAATCGTTTAAATTAAATGTTAATTTACAATTAGATGTCAATGTTACCACTCGGTCTAAATTAGACCCACATATTTCTTACTGGCAGAAACTTTGCCGCTATTAACAGCAACACTAGTAAGAAATTATGTATTTGATTTAGGTTACTCACATATTACCGATATATTCTGCTCATCCTAGGCTTTGATTTAAGTAAGATATATAGGATTAGGCACTGCTGCACAAGTGTAAGAAATAACACCGGGCATATATTGTGATACAATTGATATACCCCAATTTCCTTTGATTTAGATTAGCCTGGAATATAACCTTCTATTCACCCTGGCTTATAGAGAAAATTGTATTTGCTGGTGTTAGCAGAATGACAGCTATTGTGAATCGTGATGTGCATGGCCACCATACTGATTGCTGCCACAATGTACACAGCCCTAGTCTCCTGGATAATAGGGGACTATTTTTAGAGTGGTCGAGTGAACAAGAAAGAAAGAGCGAGAGATCTCATTGACAATCACACAACACGTAGCAGAGGGGAAGATAGGAAAATGTTATGTGCAACCAAGCAACTAATAAGCTTGAACCTCAGCACTCTGCATAATGCCACAGCTCATTACCGCCTAATTAGGCATTACAATGCCTTGCTTACTGAGGTTTATTGATGCAAATCAAACAGGAAAATACACACTGGAACCCAAAATGCAGCGCGGACGGGTGGTCACACCCCAGGTTTTGGGTGAGGCGCTTAAAGGTGCAGTAAGCAATGCTGGAGTTTGTTGATATTTGAACTCAACATCAAAACAAAAACATCTCTTCCTTCAGTGGTCTCTCAGAAGCCCCGCCCCCACCTTGAACATGCTTGACCAAGGCTGGAATAGTGTTGTCTGCACCACTTTGTATTCCCATAAAGGGTCAGGGCTGTGCATGAACACCAGCTGTTTATATAATTTAGTGGACCGTGGGAGATAATCACTGAATTTGAAAGTGTATTGGATTCAAATCGCTTACCGCACCTTTAATTGCAGTAGAAACATGTGTGCAAAAAGAAAATCCATGACATGTGGTGTCACACACACACACACACACACACACTTACACACACAAACATACACATGCTCTTATACATTAGGCCACATGTTCCGTGCACAGTTGTGTTTCAGTTACTGCACATATTCTTATGTGGTTGTTGTCTGTTGTGTGTGTTTGCGTGCGTGCATGTGTGTGTGTGTGTGCGTGCGTGCGCGTGTACGAGCGTTCGTGTATGTGCGCGCGTGTGCACGCGTGCGCGTCTGCCAGCGTTCGTGTGCGTGTGTGTGTGTGTGTGTGTGCGACCACATTTCTGCGGCAAGCCGAGAAGGGGAGGCTGCCCTGTGAGGATGTAATCAGGAGAGAGATGTCATTATGTCTGCTACTGCGCATGGTCTACTCCTCGGTGCTCTACTCTCCTGCTTCTGTCACGCTGCTCTTGCTGTTACGCGCCAACATTGTCGTGTGGCGTTCTGTGTGTTGTGTGTGGGTGACATTGTTCTCACACACACACTCCTACCCTCCTGCTAAGCACCAATTGGGGTCATGTAGAGGCCTAATGCTCCACCAGGACACTTTAACTTCTTAATTCTCTTCTGGATTTATAATTTCCCTCCTCCCCATATGCTACCGGGAGGGATTAGCACATGCTACCAAACAGTGTCCGGATCAGGTCAAGTGTAATTACTTTAAAGAAGTAATGCTGTTTGGACAATTGTGTGTGTGGATAGATGCATGCATCCATGTATGTGTGTTTATTCTTATTTTGGAGGCAGGTGCCTCTCTCAGTGGATATGTGTTCTCTCTGATAACTAGTGCAATGTTGTAGCAACTAGAGTTCACACAGTCTGATGTCTTTACAGACTGCAATCATATACGCTAAAATACTGCAATATATTAAGCCTTTTTATTTGCGTTTTGGTGTATAGATTTGATTATATGAAACAAATTCAAATGTTGCAATAATTTGCCTGTACTTTGAGCATCATTCAACTAATTTCTGTTGGTAAACACATTACATTGATTATGAAATGTACCAATTTGATATAATCAATCCACTTTTGGTTTGTTTCTTCTCATTATTCCAATTTGGTCATCATATAGGCCCACCAAACTCTAAATACAAACATAATAATGCATTGTGGGCATAGTGGACAGTTTCAAGGAATCGACAGCTTGAACTGACCTGATTTGGTTGCAGGCAGTGAAACGAGTCGCCAAAGTGCCATCATAAGGGTTGTTTGCCATCACTCAATACAAGTTGTATTCATCTTGCATGTTTTCAACATGAACATTAGGTAGGCCATTCAGAGACTTTCTCAAAGACACCGGCTCAACCCCTTCCAGAACTGTTGCCCAAAGCCAAATAACAGCAGGCAATCTGCAATAGGCGATCACAACAGAATCAGGTTTGACTTTTTTCCCAGTCCTGTCAATCCCTGTTGACAAGTAGATGGAGAGCAACCGCCACTGTTTGCATTTAAATTATTTACTAACATATTACTGTAGTCATAAAATCCAAACGTCGAAGTGGAATGCAATTCCACTCCGAGGGTGTCTGGCCTCAATGGACCCTGCTATAGGGGAGGTTGGCCAGGCTGTGTTACACCGCTCACAGGCAGTGAAGGAAAAATACCACTCTCCATTTTGTTCTCTCTCAAGGACACACCGAGCGAAGAATCGTTTCACTGTTTGTCTCATTCAGCGAGATCCTCCACATATCACTCACGTGCACGCAAACGCGTGCTCGCACACACACATAAATGCTCACATGCGCATACATTTACAAAGCTGTGCATGTGACTACATAGACACATTGCCTCATGTAAATAAAGAAACACAGCACCACAGCCCAGTCAGGCCAATATTCTTGTGTGTCAGGTGGAACAGTCCATTTGGGGTGAAAATGGAGGGGTGTGGAGGTTGTGGCGGGGGTGGGTGGCTGTTGGTCCAGCCTGGTTGCCTCTAATGGGCCAGTGGTGCAGCCCGATAAAGGGCACACATCCATCTGCACCCTCTAGTCAACTCTGACACTGTTTCCAAGGAAACGCCACCCGCAGGAGAGCCAGAGCGCGCGAGAGAGAGAGGGGGGGGGCTTGAGGGAGCAAATTCTCCTGTGCTGTCAGAAAACCAGGATGGAAAAATGAAACGCAGGGATGGAAGGGCAAAGGCAAAGAAGAGATGGAGGGGGTGATGAGACCAAAAGAGGGAAAGAGTGATATATAGACACATGGATAGACAGGGAATACTGTAGGGGGAGGGGGTCGTGCAGGAGAGGGGTGCACTGGTTGTCTCACAGGGGTTATAGTCAGCTATTGCAAGCTAATTGTTCACCAAATATCTCCTGGCATTTCCCTATTTTACTGTTCTCTGTGCACCAACAAAGCCCTTGGCTTTGCAATGCATTTCAATGTGTGGGGCGGAGCTTCTGAGGGAATTTGTTTTAGAAGTTAGCAAGCGTTCTTTAGAATAACTAACCTTGCTTTTAAGTGTAATTGGATGTGATACAAACACACACACGCACACACGCATGCACACACACACACACACGCATGCACACGCACACGCACACACACACACGCACACTCACGCATGCACACACACACACACAACGTGAGAAATAGATGTGTAAACCTCATATAGAGGTCAATGATCAAAGAAGCATCTCAGACATTAATGTAGATGTGTGCATTACAGTATGTGCTGAGATGTATATGTAAGCACCCACGCTTATCTTGCTTAGCAACCAAAAATATGCATCAAACACGGCAAAAAAAGGAGAGGAAAAAGGGACACGTCATGTATATTTTGTACAGTTTTCCTCTTCTGTCCCAGCAGGGTGTTGCCGAACAGTCACTGATGCAAACCACTGTGATAGAAACCCATAGTCAAGCCAGCGGCATCACCACACAGGATCAGACCACACTGTCATCGCAAGAGATGTCACATGTTAACAACCCCGCCATGCATCGCACGGGTCACATCAGGCATTAGGCGCCTTGATTCAGTCACGCGCGCTACCAGGCTCCTTGCTGCCGAGTCTTGAAAGGAAATGCACACGCACGCACACACACACACGTGTGTGCTGTGTGCATGCTCACAAACCCAGTGTGTGGCACTAAGTGAATGCCACTTGCTTAATCACAAGCTATTTGTCTCCCTGCTAACGTGAGCATTATGGAATATGCAGAATGGTAAAAATATCCCTATAAGAAGATTTAACATTTTGTAGTTGCTCTCTTTACTGGTAAGCATTCCAAATGTTTTGAAATGTCTTAGAGAACAACAGAGATAAGAAATTACGTACACTGTTAACTGTAGCTAACAGAGAGTTTTGTTTATCCTTTATACCAGTTTAAACTGAAATAAACACACCCCGTCTATTATTAAGATACACTTACTGTAAAAGCTGCTATAAAGCTGCTAAAGCTGCTGGCTAAAACCATATTTACTGAAAATTCTAAAAATAAACAACAAATAAATAAACAAGCTAATTCACATTGTAAACTGCAGTGAATTACAACACCAGACAGCCTCCAGTGTCATTAGTAGGTGTAATCTACTATCTGAGAGAGAGAGAGAGAGAGAGAGAGAGAGAGAGAGAGAGAGAGAGAGAGAGAGATAGATAGATAGATAATAACCATGAATAACCTTTACAATGGAGCTGTCTGCACCGAGAGTCTGATAACTTTCATAGCCAACTGCCACAGAGAGGGGAAGAGATCAAATGATGCATAGTATACATAAAAATGCCACTGTACTTTACATCCATCACTTTTCTGCATTCTGCCTTCTAATTCTGAATGTGAACAATTGAACTGACAACCACTTCTTCTTCTTTCACAGTAAAGTGCAAAAGTCCAATATGCATAAGATTTCATTCATATTCTAATATATCCTGTCTTAGTACTGATTATTGTTTGTGTACTGTCTGCTAACTAACTGAACACCATCTTGTTGTTTTCGCTGGACAAAGCCAAGCCATCACAATTTCCAAATATAATCTAATAGGGCCCTTCCTCACTTAAAGCTCTGGATTGGCTAATCCAACACCACTCTTCATAATCTGTGTTTAAACAGGCAACATCTGGCACAGTCTGGGGCAATTCTGACATGTTGTTCGTGTGAAACATGAGAGCTGTTTACTTGAATTTAGCTGTTTGTTTGTAAAGATGGGACATTTATATAGATGTGATTACAGACAGGCACTCTTACTGTATGGTCAGAGTGCAAACATCTGTCTTGCTGTCATTGCTGACACACATACTGTATAACCACACACCAACCTTTCCTCTCTATCTGTGAAGTTTCATACCAACCACACAACTACCATTTTGCATATATTGTATGTGCCAGAATAATCAAACTAGTCAAAATATTGTTTGTCAAGATAAAAGTGTCTTTTTAAAATTAAATATAATGAATAACATTTTACCAATTCATGTTGTGCTTATTATGTATTTATTATTTATGCTTTACTAATAGCTTTTTTAAAACTTAAATTAAGAGTATTTGCACATACCTAAAAATCAGATAATATTATATTTGGATTCTTTTTGTCATCTTGTTGTGGCATATGGACAAACATTCAATACACATTTATTGAATCACATTTTTTCTATTGGTTTATAATGTTTTACAGAGTTTATTTGTAGAGTTCTATAACTTTATAAAATAATATTCAGGCATATTAAAATAAAAAATTATATTCAGGCATACTACAGTAATAAATTAAAGTGTGCCTATATGACTTTCTGCCACCAGATGTCACTCTAACCGCACCAACATTTCAGACCAGTATCAAATGCTCCAAAGGCCGCACACACACACACACACACACACATTGCACAGCTGTCTATATAAGCAAACAACAGAGGAGATCAGATTACATTGCGCAGGCTTGTGTGATGTCATTCCACTATATCTTTATATATAATATAGCTGTTTGCTGCTTTATTAATGTTAAAAATATCATATACAGGACCATAAAATAACTCTTCATATACATGTTTGCCAGACAGCATGTGACTCATTGCATTCTCTCCTCTTGCTAAAAAGTAAATTAATAAATACAGTGTATTTCTGTAGGTGCCAACACCACCCTATATAATGGATACAATCATCAATAATCAATTGATGATTGTATCCATTACTGCCTCATTACAAGTACTGCCTCTGCTATCACCTAGCAGAGGCAGTACTTGCCACGGCAACATGGTCCACTCTGGAGGTGTGATATGACCCCTTACAGAGACCGTCTTTTTATCATACTGCGGGAGACCTTCTCAAAGAGCATAGCAACAGACCTGTCTTCCCTGTATAAATAGGGTTGGCTTCTGAGAAGCCGGTTCCATGCCACAGACACAACGCACACTTAAATTCATTGATTATGCGCCCGAGCCCCTCAGAGCCAAGCTTTACAAGCAAATGTCTTCCTCTCCTCAGCCTTCCCCTCTCTCTTTATTGCTTTATTTTTCACATCCTTCAACAGATTGGGAGCCATTTACCTCGCAACCGCATCAATATTTCAGCCCTTCCTTTCGATACATTTCTATTGTATCCCCCCTCATAGTGAAACGTTAACGTTTTTTGTGTCCCGGGGAACATGGCCGCCATGTCGCGGATCTCACCTGCAGACAAAAACACTCTGGAAGGTAACACTGATGTGGAGGTAGTCACCCGGAAGCCTAGTGGGAGGTAACATGTTCAAAGGAATCTTGATCAAATTCTTTTGACATTTTGAGTATTATATTAACATTAACTGTAGCGCTATGCTAACTCTGTATAGGTTGTAGTGTGCAGGAGAAGCTTGTGGTGTTCTATAAACATCAATATACTTACATTTGATGAGGAAAAGGTATTGTGAGCTAAAAGGTATACAAACTATGATAAGAAGCACACCATCCCAACAATGCTCAAATGTAACCTATTACCCACCTTTTAATTTTTCTAGTGAACAAGATAGCCTATGGAGGCACTTTGCAACATAATCTTACAACTTGCTAGAGAACAAAAGTGCATAATTAGCTTTCTAGCACTGTAATAACAGAACTACTGCTTTAGCAAGAGACTGGATGAAGGAGCTCTCCATAATATACTAGTGTAAGGCTTACAGCTTGTAGCTTGCTGTTAATTCTGTATCTCATAGCTTTCAGCAGCTCTCTATTACCTTAATATATCGCATGCAGAGATGAGAAGAATACAGGTGCCAGGACAGGAGAGGATGAGCAAATAAAGTCAGGGAGAGATGGCATAAAGGGCAGAGGTATTGAAATCTGTTGAATGATGAGCGATATTTCTTTATGGCTCTGCACATTTGTTGTGGAAAGGAAGGATTGAAAGAACAGGGGTCAAAAATAGGGGGAGGAGCCTGTGTAAAACGGCCTTTAAATGTACAGTTGGTTTATTGATACAAAATAATGCAGGATGGCAGAAAACTCATATTGGTGAATATGTCTCTCCAATTTACAGATCTCAGATTATAAATTATCCTGATTACGCTTGAACCCTTTGCAAGAACACTTACCAGTTTAATTTCTTTGTCCTCTCAATGATATTCATGCCAAACCCCACAGTGCCATATCTTTGCTCACAGCTGGCAAGTGTAACTAAAGGATTATGCAAGCAGCTTCAAGAAGCAAATAGATTTCTCCCTACTTCAGAGGAAACTGCTAGTTTTGCAGCGCCTATGTGTCCGCTAGGCATTCACAATGCACGCCATCCCATTTTTCTTTTCTTATTTATATATTATTTTAAGTGTGTTTTAATAGTGAATTTCAGACGGAGGTGGAGAGGAGAAACAGATGAGGGGGCAGCCAGATGCAGAGATAAAACAGGCTAACAGAGTAAGAGAGAAACGTGTCATGAGGAGGATGCTACTTATGCTAACATTTGCCAATTCTTCATGGCTCAGACCAGCCTTAGCCACCTACGGCTTGTTTCCTATTCTTCGCATGGCCTCTCCACTGTCCCAGAGGGAGATGTGTATTAATTAGCATTGATCTGGAGCCGGGAAACTGAAAGCAGATTAGGACAGGTGCATGGCAACCACAGATAGAAGAGTTTACTTGGAATACAGCATGGAATACATTTGCATGACACAACTGGACATGAGAAGAGGCTACTAGACACTTATGTGTGGAGTCCATATGTTTTTAGGCAGTCCATATCATTTGTAATGATGTAACACATATTCCCCTTTGGGTAGTATGCATTCTAGAGGTTTAACATGCTATTAGTTGTGATCTGTAATACAGTAGTTCAACTACAATTAACAAACATGCACATAGTGAAAGGTCTAGCCTATACTGCATCTGTGTAAGCAGCATTTCACAAAGGCAAATGAGATGGTCCTTTAAGGTTATTGGAAGTCCTTGAAGGAGGTTTTAAATAGTAGTTCTGGATGTTTGTTGGGTTGTTGGTTGGGGGCATGGGGAAAGACAGCAGGAAGGGATTCACTAGAGGAACAATTATCCTAGTGCCTTCTCTGGCTAGGAGGCCATTGTGCACTATTCTAATCAGCTCCTCCTTGACTTGTCAACATATTGCAAAGAGGACCTTTGCAAACATACAACCATGCAACAACATTAACCCTTGTAGGTGTTAAGCTAAAATTGCCAAACGATTTGTATAAATATTTCCTCAATACTTGACAATTTACATATTTGCCTTTTATAAGCACTTATCTTACAAAGAACATATAATACTGTAGAGCACTATTCAGTAATATTCAATAATTGATATTCAAATTGTTTACAGTACATAGTGCAATCTGGAATCTATCCAGGCTCTCTAAGGGTCTCTAGCCCTATCCCTAACCCTTTCTGAAAGACTACTGTAAATGATTCTGGATCAGCAGTCTTAATATGAGACTGAGCAGTCCATTTCCTTGCTGAGCAGGCAAGTCTTTGGAGCTGTTAGGCTCCAAACAGCTGGGTGTGCATTGTTATGCACAAACAGTAGCAGTACAGGTCCTGAAGACACTAATTCATTTTGCCTTGTGAAGGCTATACCATTTCTGTCTCTCATCAAATCTGTACAACATGACTCTTAAAAGCAATGTTTTCTTTTTTAATGGTTGTATTGTTTTACAATGACTACTTGTTTAAAAATGTTTAAAATATGATCCTTATGAAGGATGTCAAACCTTTCGCAATCATTAAAATATAATAAAATAATAAAATAATATTATTATTATTAATAATAATAATAATAATAAAGTATATAAAATATGTTACTAGTACATATTGTGTAATCCCAAAGAATATGCCTTTCAGGCAATGTGTGTACGACATCATATTAAACCGTGGTTTCCTTGTTAGTCAGCAGATCTAATGCTGTGATAATTAGCAAGGGACAATGGGCTATGTTGTTCATCAAAATGACCCAAATTAAAAATCCACTGATTTATATAGCAGCTGTTTACTGCATGGACAGAGAAGTGTGCATGACAAATTAATAAAAGCAACGCACAACAATTTATTTATCCTGATTCCACCATCAGTCATTCAGTTAAAAAGTGGATTTACTCGAGGTGATGTCGACCAATGTATTGTTATAGGACGCAATTGTACATTTAACCTTGTAGCAGGTTAACATTTATTTGACGTTTTTATAACAATACTTGATGTGCTAAATGAGGGCCAGGTCTATGAAGTACTGTCTCTATACTGTCTATGTTTGGCCCTGAGCATACATTATGCTTGCTTATCTGTTTATTGAAAGTACAAAGTAGGGGAGTGGATAATTGTGTGTCAGCCAATACTGAGAATCCAAGACAGCGCTTTTCCGCACTACCATTGTTTCTGATAGACAGAGAGAGAGAGAGCGAGAGAGCGAGAGAGAGAGAGAGAGAGAGAGAGAGAGAGAGAGAGAGTTTTGCTGGGAGAAACAGACAACAATTACACTTGCCCTAGGAGGCCGAGTGAACCTGACCACGTTGCTATGGAAACTCAAGTACAGCCGAAAGTAACAGGAAAATCAATTCAGATCGGGCTTATCTCACTCTCTCACTCTCACTCTCTTTCTTGTTCTCCCCCTTTCATTTCACAGGGCCAAAAAGCACACTTCCAGTCTGCATCAGATTTGAACAATTGTCACGCTGATGCAGCACAAATGATTGTAAACCCGACACAGTGATTCTTCTCCTTCCTCCTGGTGACTAATGTGGATTTCAGCGAGCAGAAAAAAGAAAAAACAAAGTGTCGCGCTGACCACAAAATCACACAAAGGAGCAAAGCCGCCGCCATGAATGTGATAGAACACAGCAACAAATCACTCTCTGTCTCGGGCACACCATCCTCTCTCTCTCTCTCTCTCTCTCTCTCTCTCTCACTCTCCCCTCTCCCTCTCTCCCCTCTCTCCCTCACAGGGGAGGCAGCTGTATGCCGCTGATAAGAGCATGCGCAACGGCAGGCGCTCCACTCCGATTGGCCGGTCCGCCGCCTACGCTGATGTGAAGATTGCAGGCTGCGTCTGTCAAAGGCCACTCCGCTCGCGGGCCGTCACCTCGTGACGTCATTGCCGCAAATGGCAGCTTGACAGTGTGTAATCTCAGAGGTGTGCCTCCCAGATGAGGTGTAGCGCCATTGTGCGCCTGCCACATCTCTAAGACCCGCACATTCAGTTCAGAACTAACCCCAGGCAGGGTAGCCAAAGTGTGGATTCATCCCAATAAAAACAGAATCACTGTGTAATCATTGTGCTCATAATTTTAAAACACGCATGGTTGCTCTCTCGCGCTCGTACTCACACACTCACACGCGCGCACACACATACACACGCACACTCACACACGAGCCATATGAGCACATGCCTACGCACACCCACGTTTGCTGCTTTGATCCTTAAGAGACAATTAGGCTGTGGCAGAAAATACCTGACTCTCCTCCAACCAATCCTTTATATTTTCAGTATTCTTGAAGGAGTTTGAGGTCAGATGTTATTATACAGGCTATGCAATGGCATGGTGAGATACTTTATATAGGTGTGTGTGTGTGTGTGTGTGTGTGTGTGTGTGTGTGTGTGTGTGTGTGTGTGTGTGTGCCTGCATCTTCCTTTCGTCTACTGTATGTCATACCGTTTCACATTTAATGTTTGTTTGTTTGTTTGTTTGTTTATTTATCAGGAACAATGCAATAAACATTATAACAGGTTACATGTACACATGTGAAATAGATGCATTGAATGCAGGGTTTATAGCCTAAGATAATGTTTGACCCCTGTCCCTGGTTAGACATTTAAGTTAAAAACAGTCAGTAAACATAATCACTAAACATAAAAGAAATTACAAGAATAAAATATGACATGTGTGACACAGTCAAATGTTTACCTGGGTTACATTTACAATGTGTACTTTGTGTCTGTGTGTCACAAGTATGTCACTGTACGGGCACAAACAGAATCAATGATGTTTGAGTTTGTTTCAGCCAAAGTTTGACCATATTATTAAAAGTCAGATTAGTTTGTGTCTTTATTACAGTTGGTAAGGCATTCACATATGTATTCCTTTTACCGTAAAGGATGATTGACCAAACGTGGTTTTACAATGAGCTACCATTCCATTTCCATTTGCTGATCCCCTAGTGGTTATACTGCAGATGTTTCTATTGGTTACATGTGGAAATAGCACAGCTGGAGCAAGAGTATTCACACATTTATATACAGGAAAGTATGCAGCTGAGCTGTAGTTTGCTTGTCCAGGGTTTTACCACATACTAAAATATAAGCGTAATTCAAACTGTGGTGGCCATTAGAGAAAATCAATCCATTAGTTGTATGCTGTTGGCATTAGGTGCCTATTCCAGCTTTCGATGCATTTAATTAAAATAAACAGATATAAACAGTATAATCAGATGACTTTGTGTGAGTGGTGTTCAGCAGGTCTTCTTAACACTATGATCATTTCTAATCAATGTTATAGAGATTCGGATGGAGGGGCTCAATGACGTTTACTTTATTTTCTGAAGATTAACCCCCCAGGGAGAAGACCATGTATTAATCATGGATTGGATGGAAGAAGGTAGATATACTAATAAAGAAGGAGTGCAAAAGCCATATTTGGTCATCGGTGTGATTTCATATTAAGTGTCTGTTTTCATCTAGTCACGTTTAGGAGGGGATCAGACACTGTTGCATTATGGGATGTAATTGAGCATACCAGTTTGTCCCCATTTCCCAATGCAATGGGCACCATATGGGAGGTATCCTCCATAACGCAGTCCACCTGTAATGAACCACGCAACCCCCCCTCCCCACCACCCACATCCATAACAGTTTATAAACAGAAACGAACTGCGAGTCCCGCCTGTAATTATCTCGCACCATGACGATTACTAATCTGTGTCTTGGCCAGAGCCCAGGATGATTTCTGCCCCTGAACTGTCCATTGCAGCAAAGCGCTGCTCTACAGTAAACCATGGCCTCTGGCAGGAATGGCCATTGACACGGCCACACAGTCGACACATTACTGTGTAAAAAGCTGGTATGTCCGGAATGATCTGTCTGGCACCATGTGCATCATTCTGTCTTTCTTATGGAAAATGGGACAAAATAAACCCTTACATCTGCAAATGAAAGTGTGGATTCTGAGCTGGCATAACTACAACATAATGGCTACTGTGGACAGAGTAGTTGTTAGTAAGCAATCTCAGACAAGGAGGACTAGATTACAACTATCAGTGTTATCGCTGTACAGTCAAAACAAAAGGAGAAGCCCATTGCAGAAAGCCAAATTGCCTATTAAAGATGAAAGTGTGCTTAGTCCCCCAATGCGCACAGCCATCACGGATCTAATCATTCCCTGCTTAAATAGCCTAACGGCTGCCATATTGCTACTGTTTATTAATAAACAATGATGGAAGAGTGCCCGCTTCAACAGTTGTTGATTTTGTCTACCCATATGGAGTATCAGCTGGGAATCACAGCCACCGTGCCAGACTGTTGTATACTGTTCACTCCCCCGTCACTAAACAGATTGCTTTATTGTTTCATGTGCCTGGTGATTAAGATGCCTGGATGACTACATAACACTCCAAGCTGATGGAAACCATCACCGGCTCCAAGTCCACCAGCTTCAGCCAGTGAAATAAAGACGCATTTAGTTCTTCGCTGGAGGTAAAATGGAGTGCAGTGAAAGATAAGTACAGATTTGCATCACATTCAAAACCCGCAGTAGCTCAGCTAGAGCCTGCTGAGCCAAAAGTGTACGCTCTGAAACAACAACTTGAGGATTAAGATGCTTTTGGGAAGCCCAGTCTGGATCAATTTTCCTACCCCTGTCTCTAGCCGCACCGCTATCGATCCTTATCAAATATGTATCATGTCCTCAAGCCCTCCAGAGCCACGGTGGAGACTTCAAACAGCAAGCTCCTCACACAGAAAGTCAGTGACGGGGCAGAAACAGCACTCATACTCTCCTATAATGGCCATTCTGACACAAAAAAACATATATAGTGTGAGCCCCAGAGACGAGATGTCACTCTGACAGTATCCAATACTGTTTAGCAAGTCAAATCTGCATGCAGTTCAATCAGATAAAATGTAGTATAGCGATTACGTGCACACATGTGAATCTATCATGTATGTACATGATCAACACATCCCACATGTCTACTACACCTTTACCCCATGCTGAAAGGGCCTTTCTCCTCCTTTCTCAATTCCCCAAACTCCCCTTCACAGGGCGCCTCGCATGTTGCAAATGCACAAAATGCATCCTTCAGCTTACATTCCCATAATTCTCTCTGGCAGCACCGTGATTAATGCACACAGCTATTGATTTTTCTTTTTCTCTCCCTTTCTGACATGACTTGTTCCCCCATATCCCCATACACAACACACACACACACACACAAACAACATTTCCCACTTGGCAATATCACACATTGCACACAGTCACTCACTCTCTCACTACTGCAGCTCGCCCGCTCTCTCGTGCACGCTATCTCGTACACGCTCCCTCGTGCACGCTCCCTCGCGCACGCTCTCTCACGCATGCACATGCGCGGAGGAAGCCGTGAAGCCGGCATGTTCCTTGGCTCCCAGCAGCTGTTGTGTGAGTGGAACGTGAAAAGGGTCGCAGGGAACGACAAGGGTCAGCATTTCATTTCACTGTGTGTTGGAGGAGGTAGGGGTGGGCTGTACTGCACGCACGCACACACACACACACACACACGTACAAGGCACTGGCACACACACAATAAGCGTGCGTTTAGTCGTGACCCATTTAATTCTCCAGCCTTACGAAGCACCGTGAAGAAACATTGAGCAGGACACCATGTTGTGTGTTTGCCCAGGAGATCACCGTGCAGGCAAGCTGGTATACAACTGCATTATTTAGGGGAGAATTAGGCTGCAGGTATGAACAGAGGAACAGAGGAAAACCTCGCTTGTTTACTAAGTAAACAAGCCATTTTTGTGCCTCCGTAATTCCACCCTCCACACATTCTCCCTTCTTCTCAGTTAAGAGCTTACTTCTACTGCTCTGCCCTCTTTCAAGGTTTGCCTGACTTTGGGCGTGTTGGATTTACGGCCCTGTCTCAGCCTGCCTTTCCGTGCCCTCATTGTCAATCTTGGTGAGAAATGAAGGGGGTGGCACGTCGCTGGCATGATAAATCCTAGCCGTGTGGGGAGACGGTTTACAGACAGAAGGACTACACTATAGCCGCTTTAAAGTCATCCTTGACATTGTGTTGATTGGACTGGCAGCTGGTTAAGTCTGTGATTCTATTAGCAGGCCAACTGTTTAATTAGTTACGATAAGCACCCACATGGACCCGTGAGATAGAAGTGCACCGAATGTAAGAGTGCAGGCCTTTTCCTACGTTAAATGCCAAACACACAGCGGAGAAGTTGCCCACATAACTCTGACTGAAGAGAGAGGGCACTAGTATACATTTTGCAGCTGAAACAGAAGCAAAGTGGTGGTGGGGAGGCGTAGGATAGGCTTATGGAGCCATCGCCCTCCTCCATTATGGTGACAAGCCTCCTAAATACTGGCCATCCCCATCTCCTGCCTCATCTGGAGCTTGTCAAGATGACAACATGGTTGTTCCTCTCCTATATAGCTACATCTTCTGCATGCTAGTAGACTATATTTTGCAATGGACTAGGCTCATTTTTGCACTGGCACATAATGCAGTGGATTTATTTAGGGAATTTACAACATAGGAGGAATTCCTTTAAGCTTGCAATTCTGGAATTGAACCCCATTGGTGTATTTGATTTCATTCAATGTTAATTAACAAGCAGGACAGTATTGTCATTTATTTGCTTTTATTATCAGGACATTATTATAACACTACAATATAGTTGTGGTCTACAAGTTGTGCTGCACTCATGTATCATTCACTGGTGCAAGCTGCAAGTGATTTTATTCATATGTAAACAGCATGTGCTTATTCCACGTGACCCAGACACAGCTGAGTCTAACAGGGAAGGTAAAGCATTATCTACATTTCCCCAACAACATTTGAATGTATGCAAATGTTGACTCATTCTGACAATACAGGACAGGTGAGAACAAACTTCCAGAGATGAGAAAGCCCAAAAGAATGATACCCTGTTCAATATACATTCCTATTTTCACCATAGAATATTTAATGGAAACTAAAGGCAGAATATAAATAAAACCATCTGTGTGTAACGCCGTGCTGGTGCGGCGAGTGGAAAATAACGAAAAGGAGAAACACTGAGTGCCGAACGAGCAACGAGCCACACGGCTCAGCCTTTAATAATACGAACTTAAACT
>JAODTR010000005.1:2772242-2787504 GCA_025399935.1 Amblyopsis rosae | reverse complement strand
AAGGAATGAAAGAACGTATGGAACAACATCAGGTGACCGTCTTGATAAAGGAATGAAAGAACGTATGGAACAACATCAGGTGACCGTCTTGATAAAGGAATGAAAGAACGTATGGAACAACATCTTGGAAAATGGAAACACATTCCTTATTTGAAACAAACACACAGAAAAACCAAACAAATAATGTGCCCACATAAATGCAACACAACGAGATACAACTAAACCTCCCCCGATGCTTCCACTACTTTGCTCCTCCCTCACCACTTTAACATTTTATTTATTGAATATGTTTTGCAACCTGTTTCATCTCATTATTAGCCCTGTCAATTGTTTTTCAAAGCGGGTGAGGAGGCTCACAGAGCTGGGCATTTGATAGCTCGTCATGCGAGGTCCATTTTAAAATGCATGACGGGTTAATTGTATGTTACTGGCAACATTACGGCCCGGCGAGCTTTCGCCATGCTCATTCCCTTTGAAAACAGGTCACTTCAAATGACTACTAAGCAGTTTTCATTCTGAGTAGTAATTCATATTGTAATTAACTTTTCAATCACAGCTGATTAATTAAGAGAGGCCCTAGTCTGTAATTATGCATCTATTTTTGATCCTGAATCATAGCATATATTCACACATTTGACAAGCTGCTTTCCTCTCCACATGAAAAATATCACTTTTTAAAATATAAATGTGCACATAACAGTGTTCATTGGCTACGCACAAGCTATGATTTAATTGTATAATATGGTATTTATTCATGAATACTTCAATTCCTAACCCCTTAAATAAAATTCATATTTGTTTTGTTGCTGCTGTCCTGTTATGCATTTTGTATTCTATATGTACTGTACATGTATTCGTTATGTTTATAGATGTATATAATCTAAAAGTATACTAGTGCTTATTTTGGAATCTGCAAAAACATGTAAAAAAAATAATACAGGATGTGGCCTTATCATTACAGCTATAACCATAACAACAGAACTACCAGACGTAATAAACGTTTGCTAAATATTCCATAATGGCATTAGCGTTATCACTGCCAACAGCAGAGAATTGACTCTAATTACAGTATGTTGCTGGTAAGGGGAAGATCTTGAGCACTGAGAAAGGCACAATAGAAAGGCAGTGGTTGTGCAGTTACCTTTCCCAACAAAATACATATTTAATCATGCACCGTGGGATACCCTTGTTTTGTGCCCTCATGAAAAATGGAAAAAAAGAAAATGTGGTTTGGTGCAGGAAAGAGAGAGGTCAATCTGTGTCCTGTTGCCTTCGTCGAGCGACAGTGTCTTTCCTTAATGTGTATTCTCTCTCTCTCCCCCTTCTCTCCCCCCTTCTCTCTCTCCCTCTCTCTCACACATGCGCATGCACACACACACACGCACGCACACATCCATTCCCTGCCTTTTCTCCTGCAGTAAACATACTCTCTCCATAACAGTGCACGGTGCATCCACTCATGCATCAGAATCTACCATCAAATATTTATCGGGGAGCAGCAGTGATTTTGACCGTGTGCTCATGCTTGTGACAGGCCTCGCCTGCTGCAGTTCGCACTGGAATAAACACAGACAATATAATACCGCTGTTGTCTTGAATGCTCTCAAACCTACTCAAAAGAAAGCCGACCAGACAGAAAATTTTCCGAATAAAATTCACTGCATATAATGTCTCGCTGTATAAGAAGTTGATATATTGTAGGTAGATAATACAGTAATAATACAGTCATATTTTAAATATTATTGGACAAGGAATGACACATACCAATTAATGGTACATACCCACAAACATTTTCACGTTAATGTGTGGCTGACATTTTTGTTTTGGAAAAACTATTTCACGTCTAGTTCCTCATGCCTCACACTAACAGATATTATGGATTCAAGACATTATGGATGTATTACAGTATAATGGTTACTTAATACTAATAATATATTTTCTTGAACCCAAGAGATATGCACCATTTATCATTCCTGTCTGCACAACTTTAATCTCATTTAGAAAACACAGTCACATCTGCACGGCCAATATTTCCCCAGTTTTCAACCAGCTGCTATAAGAGCGAGCAAGTCCAGTAACGGCCAGGAAGTAAGACAGCGGCACGGCTCAGCATACTTCACACTTGAGTAGACACATTTACCACCGAAACACCGTCCCAGATTCTGCCCCCAGTCAGATGGCACGGAGCGGCCCCTTACCCGTTCCTAAACATCTCCCGTATGAAACGAAGAAGCGTACGTGGAGAAACGCCAGCGGGCAGAACAGAGAGCAATCGGAAAGATAAGCATCTCATTTAAGTTCATAATAAACAGTGTTATCGTCGCTGTACCTGCTGGCTTAAACTAGGTCAACGATGCCATATCTACGGCTCTATTTCATCCCTTGCTGGCATCAAAATAGAGGCGGCTGAGGTGGAGGGTAGACGAGGGCGGGGGGGGGCGGCAGGCTTGTGCCTTGTGATTCAATGTGACAGCTATCACCATCCTCTGGCTAGAGAGGCATAGGGCTGCACAGTCCCAGTAATCTCTGACGTGTACAGCAAACAGGTAGTATGAGTCACAGTGCGCCAGAACCATCACACAAAGAGGGACATAATGTAACATAGGGACATAGGGTCTGCTTCCACTCCGATGTGAATGCACTATGTACATGTTTGCAGAAAGAAATGCTGCTGGACTTACCTGAACTGAGTGAGAGGGTGTCTTTCTCCCATGACACTACAGAGACGTAGGCCTCCACAGAGGCAGGGATAATGCACTTGAACACCGCTACATTGCCTCTCATAGCCTTCTGGTCCGCTACTCTGACTGTGTAGGGTTCCCTTGACACTGGAGACGGTAGGAGACAGAAACACGTTTGTGTGCTACAGACACATCACACACAGTAGTAGATCATTGCTCACTTATTACAGGCTATGATAATACAATAAATAATAATATATATCTCATAACGCTATGATACTTATATTTGATTGTAAGCACATGTTTTACAGAATTTGTGTCTGCAAAGATAATTTATTTAATTATTAGGGATGGCAGGATCCAATGTTTCAGTCCCAATACCGATACAGATACCTGCACTTTGAGTATCAACCGATACCGAGTACCGATCCGATTCCAGTGTTAAATTAAACTGCATTCCTCACTGTGACTGAGAAAGAGACTGGGAATCATATTTTGTGTAAGATAAGGAACCATCAGGCTTGAACATTGCTTTCCTAACTCTGTAAATCATAATGTAACATGAGCTATATATGAATATAGGGACATATTACAAAGTTGTCATTAATGTATGCATTAGTTTGAGTGGTTTGGTTTGGTTAAGTTGCAAAGTAGATGACAACCAATCTCTATTTTAGGACCTAGATGCATTTTTTAAACCTGCTGCTGATAGTGTGGCCTGGGTAGGTTAGACATGGCTGATGCTTGACAGCAGACCTATGGGTGTAAACCAATTTAATTGGATTACCAGTAGCCCCATAGATCAGTTACAACTGTCCAATTGTCATCGATACCGATCCAGCTATTTAAGTCAGTATCGGACCGATTTCCGATCTCAGTATCGTATCGGTGCCATCCCTAGTAATTATATACAGATACTGTATGCCTTAAGCATTTTTTATGTTCAGGTTGGAAACCTGTTTATTTAATATCGATTTAAATGGTATTGGCTCACTATATAAATGTTAACTTTTTTCGATGCATAATTACATTTTTACTTTTGGAGTAACCCCCTGCAGTACCGCCGAGGAACCCCTAGGGGTCCCACACCCCCTGTTGAAGACCTCTGCTGCAGATGATCCATACAGTACATACAATATTATGTATTATTATGATTTTTTGCCATCTGAGTCAAGCCTGCCATCAATGACATCACAAAGTAAACTAAGACAATGCTAAGACTATATTCTCTCATTAAAGTATTACTGACCCTTCTGGAACTAGCATCCAGCATCTTAGAACTCACCAGCTTTGATGTGGACATCCTGGCTCCTGATCTTGCCTGAGGGGTTCTCGGCAGTGCAGTAATAGGTGTTGTCATGGATCAGCTTGCTAAAGCTGGAGGGCAGGAAGTTGAAGATCTGGAGGGTTCCGTTGGGGTGGACGTGACGGATGCCCGGCACATCGTAGATCTCCTCGCCCGTGGCCAGGTACCAGCGCAGCGAGGCCGGTGGAGCCCCTGCAGCGGGACAGGGCACCGAGGTCCCTGTGGTGCTGGCAAATACTACCTCTTGCAGAGATGCATTGACGAAGTATAAGCTGGAATGTATGTCCTCACTGAAAACTGTGAGAAAAAGAGATGGAGAAGGTCTTAACCTCTTATTTGACCATTGTATTCTTTTGACTACTTGATTAGGGGTATGATTGCATATGTTTTCCATGGTGATGGGTCCTAATGTTATGTAACATGTCACTGATGAAGATGCTGTAATCTTTAAGAATAGTTTTAAGTCATCGGAAATTATGATAGTCCTCTTTTGGAAAACAGGAAATGTCTCGGGAAATTCAGACATGCCTTTCACGTTTTACCAAAAATAAAATATTTGCAAACCATGCTTTCTACAAGGTGTTGCTATAGCTACAGCTGTAAACAGCTACATCTTACATCTCAGCTACAATGTAGATTTTATCTAACCATTTGGACTTTGAATCTCTGTTTTCAAGCAGGTCTTGCGAGGTCCTGAAGCTAAACAATAATTTAAGCAGGACCATATTACAGAACTTTTTATTGTTCACTTGTTTCTCTGTTGGATGCACAACAGTGAAGAACAACTTTAAGTGCTCGATACCTCAGTCTACTTTGAATGCACCGTGAATTTATAACGCAATATATAATGTAATATAATTCATAAAAGAGAGGTTGACAGAAGATATTTAGGTTAATGTCATGTTCATAATGTCACAGCATCCCCTTGGGCTGGGTTCTTAAACTAAATGAACAAGTCTGTTACAGCGTTTCAGTTGATTCATCACAGTGTATACTGTAGGCTGACAAAATAAATGCCTATGTTTATGGCACTCCTGGTTTCAGATTCATGAATGTATTCTCATTTTCTGATGCAAATTAGCATCAATAAACATAAACTACTATCAATTCCAAAACAAGACCAGTCACATTGCAGAGAAAGCATTGATCAGGAGCAAGCACTGACCTGACATTCCCATGTAGAATAATGTTAAATGCACTTTATGTTTATGTGGGACTGTTCTCAATAGGAAAGGAAAGGGTGAAATGACAAAGTAGAAACAGTTAAAAGTATAGTCAGCTAGCTAATTGTAAGCTAATACTCTTTTTCATCAACATCTCTTCGCATTTCGCTAGCTTAACGTTCTCTGTGCGTGTTGGAAAAAAAAACTGATACTTCTACACAGCCCGGCTACACAAAGAGGAAGATCAACAAAGTACACCGCTCACAACAACAAAGCTGCTTGCTTCGCAATGCGTTTTAATGTGTGGGGCGGTGCTGCGGAGGGTTATTGTTTTGCGTTGAGCTCAATGTTAGCAGGCGTTCTCGAGAATAACTAACCCTGCCTTTAAATGCCTGTTGAGCCATATCGGTGGCATTGTAATTGCTAGGATTTAGATTCCTAAGTCTAGGATACCGTATGCTCTGTGGCTGCAACATACAGTTACATACAAGCAGCAGGTATATCTGTATCACCTGCCTTTGTGAGTTTGCACTGTTTGTACTGTTCTCTAGTGGACAATCTAAGGCAGATGTGTTAGTCTGTGTGTGTGTGTGCGTGTGTAGCTAGGCTGGTGACAGGCCTAGAGGCTCTGCAGTAAGTGTCTCACAGTGGCACTGGCAGCTGGCTGGGGACGTCCCTGGGGACGAAACATTTTAGCACTTCATAAATTCCTAACAAGGTTTTAAATTGCGTCCGTTTCCACCCCTTTTCTCTGCTCCCGCAGCTCAAGCATGGCAATGTATCCAAAGACTCACTCAAATACGCATGGGCATATGCAAATACCTGGTGAAGCCAATGTAAGGAATGTAACATCAGCATTAGTATGAGACAATGTTTTTGCGTGGTTTTATTCAATATTAATATGTACTTGAGCAATATGACAAAATGACAGAATGTTCTAATTTTGTGCATTATGGTACAATAGTTGTATGGAAATGAGAAATTGGCCTGATAGGGCAAGCCATCCTTCTGTTGATTCATTCATTACGTCTTTGACTGAAGTGTTACACTAGGCTTTATAAAGGATCACAGCAAGGCCCAATCTAGTCTGAATCACAAGCGTTAAAGCAGTCTTACTCATGGGTGTGAATCATGGATCAACATTTTTAGTGTTGTATTTGCGTCACTAGCACATGCAAATGGGTTTCAAGTGGGCTGGAATACAGTGTGTACGGGTTGGGACCATATGACCACATGTTAGATGATAGCTAGCCTACTGAGTATTGGACACTTGATAATGGTAAGAAAATATTTCAAGTGTACGTTTCGACCCAGACGTTATTCAAATGCCTTTATAAAGACGTGGTGCGATAGTAGCTTTAGTATAGAGAGCCGTGCCCTACCAATGCGTAACACACCTGCTAGCATGGCATTCTGACTATCATGTCTGAGCGTTTTCCATTTTGGAAAAGGACATTTATTATAATTTTTTTTTTTTATACTGAAACACAAGAGAGTTTCAGCTGTGTGGGGTGGTACACACCATTAGAATATGAAATTAATTATAAGATAAGTGATAGAAATACATTAGGTTATCAAATGATCTGATTCAAAGATCCACAGTGACAAGTTAAACATAACCGTGATGATTGTACCTCATGTCATTTATTGGGCAGAGATTCTCAAAAGCAGTGCAAAATATCTGTCTGGAAATTATCGCCTCACCTGTCTTTCTTAATTTCTCCTTGGTTTCAATAGATTTGATGGAAGATGAGTAGTTATACCTCAAAGTAAAAGGTTGACGTGTGGTGTTACAGTATGTGATGCAAGAGACCTTGAATAAACACTAAACTAAAATGTATACTGCTGGCGTTTTGATAGATACATTAATAACTCCATGACATTGTATTTGGACATTCAGTATTATAGCATTGTAATGACAACCAACCACATGCTGTACACATTGGTGGGGTTGGCTGTAACCTGGATTAGAAATATGTACTAGATTACCAGGAGTACACTATACTCATGTTGTGCAAAAAACTAGTCTTTTATTAAAAAGATTTTTGGATGATACCAAGAAACACTATCCTGATCTCACAAGCTCCATTTTCATTTAGCTGAAAGCAACATAACATGACATATCGGTGGTGCTTATACATTTAAATCAAACTTCTGTACACACAATTTGACTAGCTTTCTTTTCCTCACCCAATCAGTACATTTAACATCAGCTAGAACCCTGGTGGACGCCGACCACTGGCAATCAGATGTCGTTGGAAATACTTTAGCTGACATCTGATTGGCTGATTTTTTTCTACATGGTCAGCATACGCTTTTGAATTAAAGGTTTACAGTTTGATACTCGCAACACAATTAACTTGCGCTTATGCAGGACGGTATCATGAGGTTAAAGAGGCAGTATGAGAGTGTGAAAATTGAGAGATGTTACTATAACCACTGCACATAACTTCCAAGCATTGTTCATCAACAATGAACACAGTGAACACAACTTGAAGTAAGCCAAGGTGCAGGAGTAAAACGCCAACTTGTAATGTCAGCTATCTGTGTAATGTGTGTTGTTCAACTGCAATAATAGTTTAAGATGAAATGACGGTAAAGCATCTGCAAGTTGAAAACAATACAATATCTACCTTTGTGGGGGGGACTGCATTTTGCAGTTTTAACTAAAATAATTTTAACTGAAGGGAATTCTCAGCATGCTTTCGAAGAACAACCCATGCTTTCAGCAGATGTGTCACCGTATGTTTTTTTTTGCCTACTTAAATCTTTTTATATAGAGTTGGATAATATGCTGGGCTTTCTGTGGGTCTGTGGCAATGGCCAAGATGAAAATAATACATCAAAGTCATATTAAACTCTAATTCATTCTCCTTTTCCAGCTGGCATAGGGAGTATCAATCTTCCCACTGCTCTGTTGATAATGCAGACAGGAGGCAAAAGGGAAGATCAAACAACATGTACAGTATGTGCCCAAGGTTATTCCCAAAGAGAAAAATCTTTGAAATCCGGCATGTCCATATATTAAACCACACAGTCATTATTTATGTTACATTCAACTGAGAACATTTGTGTTTGAGCTGTACCACTTAATATTGCACAAACCCTTTCTAAATTATATTGTAATTTATATAATCCAAATAAGATTTGTCTTTATGAAAGAAAGCAAGAATCAGGCAAGAATAAAAAAAGAAATTCAGCCAGCACTATAGCTAACAAATTGGTAATAAAGTTAATTGAGACTTTGAAAGCCAAAAATGCTTTAATAGCAAATAGCTTGAGAGAAATAGATCAAAGCAGTTTGCAGACACTTTCAAATTTGCATTTCAGGCCAGCATCTGAGAAATTAGATTAGGATTTATGCCGTGGCCATTTTTAAAAATATTCATTCATTTCACAAATGAAAAAAAATAAGACAAAAAATGAGAAATATGTGAAAGCAACACAATTCAGACTGACTTGAGTGATAGCAAGATTGATTTTATTTTATAAAAATTTGCTCTCTCTGAAAGGGCCCATATCACTGCACTGCTCGTTTTCCTAATTGACTATGCTTGCACGAGTCAAGCCACAGAGGAGTGACTGACTCAGGTACATTGCCCTTTAAGGCCACTCAGAGCGCCATGTCATGCCCCAACAACCAGCCTCAGGCCCGACCACTTACTACATTGCCCGAGAGGAAATTGGTAATTGGCATACTTTTTCATGAGGTGAACCATAAAAGCGAAATAAATGACACTGTTCAATAATGCATTCTATGCATCTATAATTGACTATGACTTTTTTTTCCTGAAGGAGAAGTCTTAACGGTATAGTACGCTAATACACTTTTTGTCAAAATCACCAAATATCTTCTCGCGGTCTGCTAGCTGCCCGTTCTCTGTGCGTGATTCTACACAACACTAAGTCCATAAATAGGAACACAAACAAAATGTTTCAGACTGCACAGAGCAACTAGCCTTCGCAATGAGTTTCCATTGTGCCAATGGGACGAGCTTCAGAGGGAGCACCCTATGGCACTGAAGGGAGAGTTGTTTTTATTTTGATCAAGGTCAAATATCAACAAGGATTTTCAAGAATGACTTACTGTACCTTTGAGGGAGAAGGAGGAAACTGTTGTCTACACGTTTGCTTCCTTCTGAAGTGGAAGCCCTTGTTCTCAGCTTGTTCTATGGGAACTATCGAAGTGCCCATACATACATTAGTTTCAGCTATTTTATTCAATGCGTTTTCCACCAGGCCACCATGTTATGTCCAGTTTTGACCATTAAGCACCTGCTGAGGGTGCCTTATGGCAGATAAATGCTTGTTCTACTAGCACTAAGATTGCTGCTTTGGTAGCCTTCAGAGTTCAACATAATTACAGTATATGCACTATGTTTAAAACGTCTCTGCGCTGACTAGCAGAGCTTCGGCAATATCATGAAAGGATAGATGCATGGAATAAAGTTTCTATAAGGGGTCCTACATTACAAATTCCCCAAAACTGGAGTCTGATGTAAATGGCACAGTAATTAGTCAAATAACTTCTATCAGTAGTTACATATATAGAACATCAACATACCTTTGTTTTGAATTGCATACCTTATGCCTTTGCATAGTTATCAACTTCAGTAAACTGTAGTTTCTTTCAAATATTGCCTATTTAGCTAGCCTTTGAATGTCTGGACATTCCACAATGAGTCACAATGATTAGGCTACTCAAAATGTACATTTCCAGTAATCATATTTAAATGAAGTTGTGATAAATCTGTCAGCGTTTGCATTGCAACAAAAGAAACGGCACCATGTAGTCTATATGCAGAAAGCTGCGCTACTTTACGCACACAATACAACTGATACAGTAGGTTGACAGGGTGTAACCGACCACGACGACGTTCTTTCAGGGCTACTGGGCCGTTTCATTTAAGTAAACGTGCAATCAATGCTGATGAAAGCAAACAGCAGGTAGATGAACCCACTAACTGCCCTCCTGCTACATGCAGGCTGCATGCCTACTGTAGAGCATGTGCAGTGTACAGAACCTGTTCAATCTGATATTGACATCTTATCTAATATTTATATTAGATATCCCTTATAAGGGAAGGGAAATATATGGGAACTTGTTAGCTCAGACCAGCATCAAAGGTGATTGTAACCTAACCTAGCAAATATCTCCTCACGGTCAGTTAGCTATCAATAGTTTGTGCACAGCAAGGTTATAATACAGTAGTTTTGCATTTTTCATTAGTTTTGACTTTTTGTTTTCAAATTCAGTTTAGTTTTAATTAGTTTTTAAAGTGGGTTTGCTAGTTTAGTTTAGTTTCTATTTTTTGAAAATGCTTCGTTTTAGTTTAGTTTTTATTAGTTTTAGTGTTAGTTTTGTCTTGTTATTTCTCAAGGTCATAAAAAAGTGTTGGAGCCAAAACTTCTAACGCACACTATTACTTGTATATGTATACATAAATAAAATAATGTGAATTTGTGCTTCTGACACAGGGTGTTTTTGTAATTTTATATTTCATGTACAGTAAAGTTATGGTAGTTAATAGCAGCTTTCTTAATGTACATTGGACGCTAGGATGCCTGCTTGTATTTGTGTTATTTGTTTAATTACTGCCTCTTTAAGATACTACAGTTGGCTTCACTTTGTGTTTACTTTCGTTTTCCTTGTGTGTGCCAGAGTCAACGGTGTTTGCCACGGAGTAACACAACTTTCTACCGTAGTTGCAGTGGTAGGCTTAGCTAAGTAATCTAGATATTTGGAAACGCCTCTATTTTATCTTCTTTCATGTACAACGCACGTATACGTGTTTCGACACGTGTGGATTGTAACAATAAATACAAATTTCCTTTACACGAAGTCAAGTGGAGGTGTTTTTCATGTTGCTACACATGTTGGAGCTGTGTTAACGAGCATACACAACCAATGTCAGCCCTCAAAATGTTTTGTGTAATTAAAACTCAACGAAAACATCATACAATTTTAGAAAGACGAAAACTAAGGAAATGTACTCTATAATTGTATTTTACTTTAGTTAGTTTTGCAACCAGACAATATAGTTTTAGTTAGTTATCGTTTATCTGTAATGCCTAGTTGTTGTTTTTTTTTTCAGTTAACGACAATGATTTATTTATTTATTTATTTTTTTGTTATTTTGTTCGATTTCGTTTACGATTATAACCTTGGTGCACGGTGAAAATTAATCTGGTGCAGACCAGTCTGCACCACGTTCCTTGTTTAGGGGGACGGAGGCAACAATCTTTCTCCAGCATCGCTGTCTACACCTTTAAGTATTTTCACATAACATATACAGACTGAACGCTTCCTTGTTTACCTATATAATGTCCACTGATTCAGCACTAGCTACAATAACAGTATCCCTGCCCTGCTTACAAAAGACATCAAACTGTAACGCTGAACAATAAGCATCCCAGTCAGAGAGACGGCGATTGATTCAGCTTCCCATAGTTTAGAGGGCACCTGGTGAGCGAGCAAAGCCATTGTGCGAGTTGTCATCGGCGTGGTGCCACGAGCATTCAACCAGGTGTGTCACGGTGACAGTGTGAACCCCCGGTAATTAAAGATGCTCTTCGCTACTGTACGTGCCCCAAAGACACGTCAGCATGAGACCTGGAGTCACACATCTGACATACGGTCTACTCTGGGTGCACAGCGGATACACAACAACTTTTCCCCATGACTCCATGACCTCTGTGAGATGCAGCAGTGAGCCCATGTCATACACCACAGTGAGATCCACCAATCATTGTCCTTAAACAACCTGACCCATATGTACTGCTTCCGCAATGCTTGGATGGGCATCAGCTACAGGCCCGGGCCCTCCTCATCCTGTACTGGGTCACATGATGATTTCACAATCTTTTGATTTCTTTTTGTTAACGTCAACTTTATAGAACATGGTATGTGGGAATGGTAAAAAGGAAAAGATCTAAAGTTCTGTAGTATGAAGTCAAATGTCGGCATGAACATTACAAAGGGCTACTGTATACGTTTATTTTCCAAAGGTCAGAGGGTTGATATGTCTGTGATATGTCTGTCTGCTACAGACTCCCCAGCGTGAGTAAGCATTCCCCCTGATCTGATCTGCCCAGAGGCACTACACCATGCACAGGAGTTAAATGAGTGTCTCCCAATTTGCTCTCATGAATATTAAGCATCACTGTGACAGTATAAAAGAGCTGGCTGTGTTCAGACCCCTGATCCACACCGACAGATCCTGGTGTGTGTGTGTGTGTGTGTGTGTGTGTGTGTGGAGGGGGGGGGGCACCAAAATGAGGGCCCCATAACAGACGGGCTTCCTCCCTAGTCTATTTTCATGTCTTAAATGGGCCAGAGAGGCTGTCTGTCTCATTAAAGGCGGGTAGAGAGACCCTGGACCGTTTCTCAGTGGGTAAAGCGAAGCGACATAATTTAGACATCAGCGTCTCGCTGATGTCTAAATTATGCCGCTGCTAATGATGAGATGTAGGGGAGTGGGATCTAATGGAGGCTTATGGCAAACTATAGCAGCTCCCTCTGCTGCTGCTACAGATGAATACAATCTAGTGTAGAAATGTAATATGACTCTGGCTGTGTAGTAACAAGGATACAAGGTGGACAAGAACACTTGTAGACACATTAGAGATTGTTTTACAATGGGTAGATATTCAGAATCAACTGCATAATTATGAAGTCTGACAACAACATAATCATACATGGAACTTGACTTTTGTTTTAAATACTATTTTACTATTAATAGCATTAGAGAATGAAGACATGTTTCTATGGCAGGCTAATACTAAACTGACCACGATTATAGTTTACGACATTGAATAATGGAAGTTGAGACAATATTACATTGGTCTGGGGCACATTAAAATCCAAATGCAGGCAAGCTTAACTGCCGTTGTAAGGAAGTCTATATGACCTATAGTATAAAGCAATCTACACTGTAGGTTATTGCAGGCAATCGAAGTATAATGAGATGTCACACATTTATAGCCTTGACCCAGGTAATCCTCAGCACAAAAAATATTTCTGACGAACTTCCTATTCAGGATAAGATGTTGACAATACACAAGCCTAAATCTGCTCCTAGAAACCCTACCTGTGTTTTTGTGGACACATACATGTAGCCCCATTGATTGACAGCCAGGACAAATGTCCACTGCCTTTGTGCTTTCATGAGTTTTAAGAGTTAGAAGGCAAGCCTTACAGGGATCAATTGAAAGTGAAATATCCACAGTATGCACTGTTCACTGATCAAGGAGGGCAAATTCTAATTTGACGGGTATTGTACACAGCAACTATTCCTTTAACAAGTATACCTGGGGCAAGACTTGGGGAGTTACCTATGGTATCTCGTTAGTTACACAAGGTGACATACACTACATAACGTTACTGTGACAAAGCCAAATATGTCAAGGCATTTTCATTAATTAAATATGGGATGCTTAGGGCATACAGTTAAGTATCGCTCCATATTCATTTGTTTTCCAGCAGGTAACAATAATGTTAATCTGGTATACTCTCATTATAACAGACAGTAACATTTAGATCATGGTTGTTATACAGATGGGATAAAGTAGATGTAATGGCTCTTGTCCAATCAGACTCCTCAGCCGGAACTAATAATGTATTCAATCTTCAATAATGTATTTCATGTTATATATGTATATATAACATTCTGAAACATGCCAGCTTGGAGCTTAAGTTTACATACTGTAATATAATCACTTCTGAACTGCTCTAATGGTAAAAGAGTCTCACTTGTATAACGTGGTTAAGAAGAAGCTATCTTCTCAGTATGTTTATACACAACATACATTGTACAGCCAGCCCTATTATGTCACTAAACATTAAGGTTAGGGGCCTTCCAAACACTGCCATTGTATCATAACATGAGCACTGTCCACCTGCATAAATGTGTGTCGAGGTTTCAGTGCACATGGAGGAATTGTACGTGCACCAGCCGTGACACAAGACTCTACTGAAGAGTATGAGTATACAGGCCTTTGGCCTTCAAGGATTGTTATTTCACTACACCATCTTGAATGTCTACAGTAGCTGGTAGCTAGCCAGATCTCCGCTGCAACTGTGACAAAGGACATCAAATATCTTACTGCCCTTTTGTAGTGTAAATTATTAGCAGGCGACACATCCACACTGTTACAAATGAAGATTTTCAGGCAGAAGTATTCCTCTTCATAATTATTAAGGCAGGCCACAGTTCTACACAGAAGTGCAGACATTGTTTTAACCTCATTCCCTATGATCATTTAAAGGCAGGGTTAGTAATTATTGAGCTCAAATCAAAACATACTCCCTCAGAAGCTCTGCCCCACACATTGAATAGCGTATTGCGAAGCCAAGATGCATGTTGTTGTGAGCGATGTTTGCCACTTTGTTTATAAGTTGTAAGATAGCGAAATGCGATATTTGAGATATTTGGTGAATTTGACAAGAAGTGTAATAGCTAACAATTAACTTGCAATAGCTGACTATTATGTTTAGAACCCTTTTGGAAATTATGGTCATGTGGTGTAGCTGTGTGCCGTCATGTATTAAGTGTATTTTAATTAGTTTTAAACTCTATTCAAACAACATTTTACGCTAGTGTACTTCTATTAGGTATAGTGCTAACACTGCAAATGTACAATAGTTTTGCTAAAGCTGTTAATCTGCTTGATATGTTGATTTGTTGATTGATGGAGCTTGCGTATAAACATGGAGTGGGGTTATTATAAGCATGTTATGTACAGTATTATTGTCAGTATGGGACCTTGGCATTGGTCTTGAAGAACAGTCTGTGGTCCAGGAGATACAGCATGTGCACCCTGCAGGCAGCAGGCAAAGTGTATTAGTGCTGATGTCACAGCAGCTGGTTTCTCTCATCCTATTAGCTCAGCCTGCCATTATCACCCCCCCCCCCCCCCCCTTACCCTTCCTCACCCGAAAGCTGCGTGCCACGCTCATTTTAATACTACAGACTCATTTGACCGTCTTTATGGACTTATCATATTAAACATTTATTGCAGCCAATTCCCTAAACCAAGCATGTTTGTTCAACACTTAGGGGACCACTGCACAGCTCCTTTCAGCGGGGGGGGGGGGGGGGGGGGGGGGGGGG
>JAODTR010000005.1:2727148-2751602 GCA_025399935.1 Amblyopsis rosae | reverse complement strand
CAAATGTGAGAGTCTGATTATTTTCTGTCCTGACACCCATGTCACAGCACGTCACTTTTACACACACACACACACACACACACACACACACACGTGTGTAAGGGCAATGGTTGGTCTAACAGCGCGTGCACATGTAAAATGCTCAATGCTGACATTGTCCTTCGAGATGACCTTTAACCTTCTCTTTCCTTCCCTTCCCAGCTTGCATCACTTCCATGAAAGCATTAGCACATAGTGCATTCTGCTATTTCCCTCAACCCATGCGTGTTCTCTCTCCACCACCCGATTGCTTAGAACAGATTGTAGGAAGATATTCATATATCTACTTAATGATTATATAATATAGTTTGCTACTTCCCCATGCTCATGTGCTTTCCTTTGGTCATGCCCTTGCTTTGTATACCTTGACCTGCTCTCCTTCCGTATGTGTGTGTAGGACCTCCGCGGTGTATCTAAAAGCGATGTCGTCTAACTGCATGGCCTCCACCATTTCCCACATGCATTAAGTTCAAGACCTTGAGGCAGTTAACACAGTTATGTCTGTGTGAATGGCACCCAAAGTAAAATAGGCATTCCACTGACGCAAATTATGTTCTCATCATCCTTTAAGGTCATTTGTATTTAAATTCACTCAGTCGGTCAGATTTGTACGCTTGCATGAGCCAGCACAAACACACGCACACACACAGGGCATGTGTACATGTGTGATCATCTCACAGTAATTATCATAGCAGGACAGGCATGCACACGTGTCTCTGTGGAATTGCTTCAAGTTGCTCATAAACACACTCTCTAGGGAGTGGTGTGTGTGTAACTAATCCCTTGTTCGTCATTGGGCGTCCCCAACCGCCTCGCTCCTACGTCTTTATGGCCATTCCGGAATTCTACTCTCCCGTGAGCCCCCTTCCCACACCCTATAATTAGCGTCACCAAAGCAACCAGACTAAGAATGCACAGTATTTTTGTCACCGTTGTAGCTGCTTAAGTGTGGTGCTGCTGCTGTCGGTGTTAGTGGCAGAGACCGTGACAGTGATACCTTAGTGTGTGTAATGTTGCATTGTGGTGAAGGACATGCCACGCAGCGATCTTAAGAAAGTGCACCCATACGCTTTCCTCCGTAAGCGCTACGTAAACCTAAACAATGTCATCCCACATATGCATGAACGATGCACATGCATATTCCCGCCCACAGACTGACTGATGATACATGGCACCAAACAATACAGTCATGTGCCATGTCCAGCTGTTCTGAAGCGGCCAAATAAAATCTGAGGTTAGTTCTCACAACACAGAGCATTTCTGATCGTGCTGCTCGCTCCGGTTAATCGTGGTTTTACCCTTCCCTCTGCTGTCAGTTTTGAGTCAATGCAATGCTTCACACAAGATTTAAAGTCACAATAATATATTGGATTTATGCTTTTGTTTGGCAAATTTAGCCTATTGTTACATTAATGTTATCTATGCGAATTTCCAATGTTTTGTTCATTCTGTTGTCGAATTTCTTTCACGTTAAATTATCACTTTTTTTTAGTAAACACAATATAATTATAGTAAACCCATGCCTACGGTGTCTATATTTGTGTTGATTTATGTTGTGTAAGCCACATCTTATTGTAAAACAATGTTCATATTATTCACTTTTTGTTTTTATCTTTGCTGTGTGATTTTCTTTTCTCAATCATTTTCTTTGATGTCATCATGTAGCATGTTGTAGGCTTACCTGCCTAGAACTACATATGAGTTCCACAAAGGTCAGTCTCTAATCTTGTGACCATAGTAACATTGTATTTATTACTAGTACCTATTCATTTTTTATATGTCATTGATAATGTATGGTAAAAATGACTACAGATAGTTAAATTTAAAATGTTACTAGTAAAATGAGAATAGATACTAGTAACTATTGTATTAGATACTAGTATCTAAATAATATATACTAGTATCTATTGGAATATATACTAGTAACCAATGGAATAGATACTAGTAACTATTGGAATAGATACTAGTCACTATTGGAATTGTTACTAGTCACAAGCAAATAGTAGATATCTTAGTGGCAGAGGCCCATATAATTAAATTGCAAAAATTTGCAATTTGTAGTATAGTATTAGTATAGTTATTAGTATCCTTTGGAATAGATACTAGTAACTATTGGAATAGATATTAGTACCTAAATAAAATATACTAGTCACTATAGTTACTATTGGAATAGATACTAGTACCTAAATAATATATACTAGTCACTTTTGGAATCGATTCTGTTACTATTGGAATAGATACTAGTACCTAAATAATATACTAGTCACTTTTGGAATAGATACTAGTAACTATTGAAATATATACTACTGTCTAAATAATATATACTAGTAACTATTGGAATAGATACTAGTATCTAATAAATAGATACTATAAGTCTTGGAGAATAAATGTCAAAACGGCTTTCCATATTAAGGAGAACATATGGGCGGATGGATATGTTCAAACTGTAGTGGTAAAACATCTGTACTTTCCCGTATTTTACGTCATGGCCCGGTTAAATAACTTCCTGCATTAATCTTACAGTATAACTCACAGTCATTGTCAGAATAATAATACATCACGTTACTAGTATATTTAAAGTAAGTGGCACAATTAATGTGTTGATCTCATCAAACAGAAGTTAAATATTTGGCCATAGTTGTCTACAAAAACCTTGGTAAAATTACAAAAAGGGGTACAATTCACAGATAAAGAGTTAACATGTAAATATAATAGCATATAAATCCAGTTATTCGTCTACACATTTAGAAATTTGGAACTATTTTACCGTGGTGGAAGTACACATATGTTTACGTATCACGAGTTTGGTGACGTCATGTACTTTGTCGTCCTCCGCTCCGTCCTGCTTTCGTTGAGGTTGGTTTCTTAGCATTGCTTTTCAGCGGCGTTTTACTGCCGTTTTTTGGATGAAGATGGCCGCTGGTCCCCTCTCTGCATCTTCTAACGCATCCACAAACAACGATGGAATTCTTATTGGCGACAAAGTGTATTCGGAGGTGTACCTTACGATTGATAATTCGCTTATCCCCGACGAAAGGCTCTCTCCTACTCCGTCAATGGTCGACGGCCTCGACCTAAACACGGAGACCGACCTTCGAATACTGGGTTGCGAGCTTATCCAGTCTGCGGGCATTCTCCTTCGTTTACCCCAGGTAAAATATTGTTTAAAATTGAATACTAGCAAATACGGTACCAGTAGTTGATTTCTGTTCCATATGCGAGACATTTGACAAGCCATTGGTTGTCTTGTCATTTCAACGCTTTTAGCCCGCTAGCTTATGCTAACATTAGCTCGAACATTAGCCATGGGCCACTGCATTGGCGTGGTGGATCTAAAATGGCGGATGCTATTGTGTAAGGTTAGGTATATTATGCAAGTGAAAGCGAACATCACATGTATTCTCTTATTACAGGTGGCAATGGCAACGGGACAAGTGCTCTTCCATCGTTTTTTCTACTCTAAATCTTTCGTCAAGCACAGTTTTGAGGTACGTACGGTATTTATAAATCTTATGACGCAATTTTTGTCTACACTTTATATAAAACATTATACATTTGATTTGGTGTTTTTCTTAAGATTGTTTCAATGGCATGTGTCAATTTGGCCTCCAAGATAGAAGAGGCCCCCCGTCGAATACGAGATGTTATCAACGTTTTCCATCATCTACGACAGATTAGAGGCAAAAGGTAAGCATTGAGCTATGTCATGTATGTCAATAAAACGAATATATTAATTATTTGTTAAATAGTGTTTGGCATTAAATTGCAAATGCTGTTACATTAAAGCTGTTACTTGTTTTTGTTGAATGCTGTCTGTCTGTCTGTCTGATGTTTATGTGAAAGTGCCCTTTTGTTTTATCCATGTACTCTAAACCATTTCAAAACTTTTCAGTTTCCGCTTCACCAGTAGTTTCACTACTGTAAACATTTCCTACACATAAACCTATTTTGATAATAGTGGATCAACATCGCATCAAACATATATTAAGATCTAGTGTGACCTTTTAAATACTTTAAAAGCACAAGGTACACATACCTTTTTGTAGGTGTTCATTTCACAAAACTAGACCGTGGCATTAACTTGCCTTCTTTTTTCCCTTGCAACCAACTAACAGCGACCAGCTACATTTACCAAAGCCTGGGTGATGTGGAATGGTACGTAAAGACGAAGCAGTCGGCATGACAACCATGAGCGATGGGGTGTCGCTTCTCCCCCAGCCCCACCCCGCCCCCTTCCCGTGGAAGCCGCCCGTGGTGTGAGCCACCGTGGGGCGATGGGATCGGGGATGACAGGTTGGCCGAAGGTCCTTGGCCCCCGGGGCGTCTTGAGGACTCCTGTGGCTCTTACATATGCTCTGGGTGTCTGTCCCTCTTTGTGCACCATTGGGTAATGTAGTTTTATTCGGACTGCTCCACAACGCTGTGCACTTGGCTGTCACCTATTTTATTTAGCTAAGAAAGTAGAATCCCATTCACCACCTGTCACACAGCTTTGAGAGAAATATCAAAAATGTTTTGGACTGTTTGAGAATATGCATTTGGTATAGCCTTTGCTTATTCTGTACAACCATTTGTAGGTAATGGTAAATGCATGGTGCCAATTTAATGAGATTTTTAGTGGAACATGTAGCTTCAAAATAGTCTAATATTAGGTGTTCGCTGTCATGGGACAATTTGTTTTTCTTTAGGGATTTGCTGTCTTGTGAGTGCATGTAGTCTACTGTATTGCTGGTCATTTTGCCCCATAACTAATATCACTACCAAGTTTTGAATTTACATATGCTGTATAGCATTGAATAGGTTTTGAGATCTTATTTTTAAGCTTTATTTAATTGTTAAAGGATGAATAGCAACAAATTCACTATTCTTAATGAAGGATAGTGGTGTTTAAGTGTTTGACAATATATCCTGTTTATGAATTCTAGAGGTGTGTTTATGCACTGCAAATCACAATGTCTGGTAATCTGTAAATTACTTAAGACAAACTTCCTTTCATATTTTTAGCTAGTACGGTGGTATACCATGTGAATATGTTGGGCTCAAATTAATATGCTAAGGACATATAGCTTAAATGAAAGTTATTGCTCATATACTAACAAATAATAGTCAGATAAATATTGACTGAACATGCATAGCAGAAGATGGTCACATAGTGTTTTCTCACTTATAAGGTTGTAACTATGGTTTGTTAGGCCAGTCAAATATATTATGCAGGGTTGATATTTCTTTTAAAGCTGTGACACATGATGGAAAAGAGTGCAGTGTGCAGATCCCCAGCTTATCACTCAGAACCACAGGAGTCCACAAACCCCAGCAAACTGTCACGCATACAAAACAGTTGGACCTGTTGCTTTTGAGTTGGTTGAAGGGGAAAAAAGTAGTAAAAGAAAGCATAAGGGCACTTTCTTTGACTGTTTGTCAAACAGGGGGAGGGCACTTTTTTATTTTACTTTGATCCCTTTTATAAACCAGGAGTGCAAGTTCTTTGATACTTGATCAGAACTACATAAATACCAAAAACCAAGTAATCAAAGCGGAACGGCGCATCCTGAAGGAGCTGGGCTTCTGTGTGCACGTCAAGCATCCGCACAAGGTGAGTCCTGCACTATACTAAAGTTTACTAATGCAGGGAGGGCATGCTTGCTCAAGCGTGTTTTTAGTATATTAGCAGTTGCAGCCCCATGTGTATTCTAGCCATTTCCTGCATTTCTCAGGGCTACTTTGTTTCCTAGATTAGAACATTCTGAGAGCAGGCTTTAGTCTTGGCATACAAGAGTGCACTGCAATTGTTTAATGCATCACTGTTTTAACGTTGCAGATTATCGTCATGTATCTTCAAGTCCTGGACTGCGAAAAGAATCGAACGCTGGTCCAGACCGCCTGGTAAGTTGCTCTGTAGTTTTTCCACTGACCTCTCCACAGCAGCAACCTGTGTCATGTCTCCAAGGTCTGCCATCAGACCTGGGCTATAAAGTTTCACATACTGGGATCACTTGAGGAGCGCTATACTGATTATAGCAGTTATATTTCAATCAGTATCCCCCACTTTTTTTAATTTATTTTTTGGGAGGGGGGGGGCTTTTTATTTATTTTTATATCCATACAGCCTTTTTCCCCAGCCACTTTGCCCAGGTCTGCCTGAGACATCACCCCACTCCATGTAAACCCCTACACCTCTTATTCTCTGGTACAATTTGTTTGACTGGAACTCGATTGTCCTTCTCTCGTCTGTATGCGCGTTCATTTAGACTTTTGGATAATGGTGCCCAGGGAACTTGGTTTAACTTTGTCCTTTTCTCTACTCTTTGATTAAAGGGTAGTCCATGCTGGTAAGTCACATAAAGAACCTCTGAACTCTGCCTCCTCCAACCACATGACCTCAGGAAGCTCCCCCCATTGGCTGGCTGCACTTCTCCAGACAGCCAATCCCAGTGCCGAGGTTCACTGAAGGGGGCGGGCCTTTCCCAACAGCCACCATCGTGTTTTCTCTTGGGTGTACAAAGGATTTGTATTTTGGTGTTTGCTACCAAGGTTTAAATTGTTATATATTTAATTTACATTTAGATTTTTTTCCCCTAGTTTACTTGCATTTAGTATTGAAGTAAACTTTTTTTTTTTGACGAGTTACCTGCCTTTTTTGAATACAGTAGCATACTGTGTCCTGTGGCCAACTGACGTGGTGTCCAGACGTGTGTCTGTCTTACAGGCTGATCCAGCTCTCAGGCTTTGCCTCCAAGGACCTGTCTCGTCCACGCAGCAGCCTTTCAGAATCTCAACGACCTTGTGTTGCCTAGTAGCAATACCATAGTAGTTTCATATTGACTGGCTAGGGCAGCGTATCGGTTGAACCTCAAACTCGGTGCAGTCCTAGTGCCAATTTTTGTTTGTTCAGAAGAGCATGATTAGTGTTTCAATTTGGACACGCCTTTCTTCGTTAAATGTATCAGACAATGGTTTTAATTTTTTAAGTGCAAGTACCAATATATATTTAATCTATAGTCTGATGGTTCCCCTTTTGATTACATTCTATTGCCAAAACCCCAAATTAACATGCAAAGTCTAACATATACTGTACATGTGGGGTTAATCAATCGTATTATTAAAATTGTAACCAATTTAAACTAATATTTGGCCCTGTTACATTATTTCGCTATCCCTGGAACCCATTTTCCAAGGAAATTGCTTAATTGCTCATAGTGTCCTCTAATATAATAGTAATAGATAATGCTAGTTAATTACTTGCACTTCTGTTTGTGCATGACCACTTTGTATCACAGGGCCATAGATGCTCAATTATTTGGTGTACTTGCCTGATTCATACTGGGTTGTTTGTCTCAATATTGCCTGTGACTCACCACATTCATCTACCTTCCCTGAAAACCCCTGACATATTTGTGGCACATGGAACCCACTGTGTCCTGTTTACTTTTTTCCTTAAATGAGCACCTCAAAGCTATGCAGTGGAAACTGGGTGGAAAACTCAAACGGTGTTCAAATGCAGTTAACCTTCGGCAATGGTTGGAAATCCCAAGGCATCAACATTGTCATTTTGTAGGCAAATTGATTGATGAGTTGGTCAGTCGTGCTAATGTAGCTAGTGGATATACGTTTCTCAACATAACAAAGAATCCACCGATCTGGTCTTTTCACCTCCCCTCCCTTCTCAACATCATGCTAATCCCACCCATTTAAAAACCTGTTCCAGCGTGTCATGCATGTCATTATGTGCCCCCTTGCAAATATAGCTACATAAGGTCTGACTTATGACTGGCAACTAGACTGCATTTGAGTTGAAGCTGTCATATTTGTGTGCATGCGCCTCGTTACAAGGCATGGCATTAGCTTGGTTTTGATGGGGCTTATGTTACTTTTTGCGCAAGATGTCTTAAGAGGAGATATGAATGTACCTGCTTGTGTACTCAAACACCATGGGTTCTACAAAGAGAAAAAGGCAAAGTTAAACACTGGGGTCCCAAGAAATAATATACAGGCTTTCCATATTGATGTTGACATGTTTAGAAAGCAAACCAAAATGTCTTATTTACCCTCATGAAGATTCTTTATAAACATCTAATGTATTAACTTTCTAATATGCCATATGGTATCACCATATGGCTTCATTGATAAATGTGAATGTTATTGTTTTTATAAAATGATACAGGTTGGTAGTTGTATGGTATAAATACCTGGGTCAAATGAGATTCATTGTGCTGAATTTTCACCCTCCATGTAAGTTTGCGGAAGTGTAATTGACACACTTGACCTTGTGGCAACTGTTGTGCGTTATGTGAGTGGACATTTGGGTTTGCACAGAAATGGTGCCATGTTTTTTTTTTTTTTTTTTTTCTGTCTCCATAGGAACTACATGAATGACAGCCTGAGGACCAATGTGTTTGTAAGATTCCAGGCAGAGACCGTAGCCTGTGCCTGCATATACTTAGCTGCCAGAGCTCTGCAGGTAAGCAACTGTTGGTCTCCGGCTGTGTGGTCTTTATTGAACCCATCTGTTCAACGTTGGACTTGTAACCCTTCAACCGTCATGTTATGTGAAACCATCTTTACACCTGTGGGGATTTTATTTCCTTGCCAGATTCCTTTGCCTTCAAGACCTTACTGGTACCAGCTGTTTGGAGCTAGTGAAGAAGATATCAGAGACATCTGCATCACCACCCTCAGACTGTATACTAGGAAGAAGGTCAGAATTCGCACAACTTTTAAGATTTAAAGAGATTACGTTTGCTGCGTTACTCTGTGAAAGTAATTATCATAGTGCATAAATTATGAGCACAAGACTTGCGTAATCTAAATTGGATTTGATATCCTGATGTGTGTGAAAGTCCAAAAAAGGGTTCAGATTAAACTGCCGCAAGGATTTGCCATAGTTTTGATATTAATACTTAATAGACTGCTAGTGTCTATGCCCCTGGCATGTATCATATTAACCAGACCAGCTGGTTAACAGCAGGTCTGTATTTTCTTTGTCAGCCTAACTATGATCATCTGGAGAAAGAGGTTGAGAGGAGGAAGATGTTCCTGGCTGAGGCCAAGCTGAAAGCTAAAGGTCTGAACCCTGATGGAACCCCAGCCCTCTCCACCATGGGGGGCTTCTCCCCAGCATCCAAGCCCTGCTCCCCCAATGTGGTCAAGGTTGAGGACAAGTCCCCCAACCCGCAGAACCTCAAATCGATAAAGAAGGAGCAAGACAACCGGGCTCAGGTCAACAAAAGCCCCCACAATGGGTAGGCAATACACATATACTTGTTTTGTTTGCTAATCCCCCACCCCCAAACAATTACATAAAGCATGTGAGTCAGGAAATTGCTACATTTGAGACATTGTAGGCCTGGGAACCTGGCTATATAAAATGTCTCAATATATAATCTATCTGGGACCATCGCTAGTCAGCACCATAAATACTAGTCGGATAAACTTATTGTATTTATTTTGTTGGTAGTGAGTAGTGGCACTCTCCTTCCTCAGCATGCACATGAAACATGCAAAACAATCGGTTGACGCTGCGAGCGGCGTTGGTAGCGCTTGATTTTCCATGCCTCCTTGTTTCCTAGTAGTGAGGTGCTTTTGATTAAACTTTACAGTACAACTGCATTTAATATCGTAAAAAATCGGGCCGTTTGGTTCCTGACTGTTTGTTCACCTTTTAAGTTAGGCTAAATCGCATTTTGCGAGGCTAAACTAGCTACGGTAAGATAATTAGCTAATGCTTTTCAGCACAGCCAATACAGCATACAGAATCAATAAAAGTGAAGAGTTTCATAATGCTCTCCTCCCGCTGACTGAATAACGGAGCAGTATTGGCATTCGCCACTGTTGTGTCGTAGGCTACTGTAACTACTCATCTAACGAAGACGAAGCAGTTAGGTTATTTTTTTAATGAAGAGAAAGCTAAAATGTGATCTCCACCCACTGAGACAAAACAGAAGGTAGGGAGAGACCTACAACATGTACACACTGACACTGTTATGGCTGATTGTGATACATTTGGATGTATGTCTGAATGTTTTGGTATTTTTAGCCTGATCAACTTATCTAAATTTGAAATGTCGTTTAACCGACGGTGAAATTAGTCTCTAGGAACATCCCTACATACCAGTGACTGGTTAATTGGTCCACCCCCCCCCCTCTCTCCAGGGGAAATGCTTTACCACAGCAATGTACCTTACAGATTCACCAATACAGACAACACAATAGTAGCTGAGCCTGTGTTTTGCACAGTTAATGACAGCATGTTGAAGAAACGGGTAGAGCAGGATGGGTTGGACAATACTCGGGTACAACAGTAGGGGGGGTGGTGGGGTGACAAAGTCCTTCTGAGTTATGGATGATGGATACGCCTCCAGTCGTGGCGTGTATCGTTATTCCCCTATGTGAATGTAACTCTGCTCTAGGATGAGGAAGGAATCAGATTGGGAGCAACGGCAGAAGTGGCAGCAGGTCCGGTTTTAGAACACGCTCTTGCGCCAGGTCCCCTCGCAGACTGGAACAGTGCTTGATGCTCATGTGTCCTTGTGGTGCGAATCCATACTTTGGTGGTAACTCCTGCCCCCCCCCCCTCCTCTCTGTGTCTCCAGTTACAACAGCAGGCGGAGTCGCTCGGGGACCTACAGCTCTCGCTCGCGCTCCCGCACGCACAGCCGTAGCCCGTCGCCGCGGCGCCACCAGCCCTCGCCACTCCTTCCTCACCTGAAGCCGAAGGCCAGCCACCACGGCAACAACGACGCCAAGCCCACCAGCCGCCATAGCAGCAGCGGGGGAGGCGGCTCTGGCCACAAGCGGAAGAGGACGCGCTCGCGCTCACGGTCCCGCACGCCCGTCAAGGGCGACCGAGAGCGTGAGCTGCCGTCCTCTAAGAAGCACAAACATGAGCGGGGAGGGGGCCACCATCGCGGGGACAGGAGGGACAGGTCTCGTTCCTACGACAGAGACAGGGAGCGCAGCCACAAGGGCAAGCACCACAGCAGCAGTGGGCACTCGGGACACAGCCGTCACCGCCGCTGAACAATGGACTCACTGGGTCTGGCCCACACTGCCTGGAGACCAACCGCTTTCTCAAAGGCATCTTGACCCACCGACCAGCATTATACAGTATATATTCATTCTATACATCATCTGGTCATGGGTGAACCTTAACTGCGACAACAGCAACTGTAACTCCCAACCTCAGGATAGGAAAATGCCAAATTGTACTTGGGTCATGTGATAAAAAAAATTATTTTTAAGGCATTGACTTGCATCGCAGGCTTTATTGTACTTGATGAAATTGATAGATTTCACATAGGCTTGCACAAAACCTTGGGATGGAATATGGCATTGCTTTGGAAACAGGTCAACAGACTGCTGTGACTAATTTGGTAGCTGTCATCTTAGACACTATTATATGTGCAACAGATGCATTTAGAGAATTTTGTACGGTTGTTGGTGACCTGAATAGGACTGGTGGAAAGTATGTTCCATATACAGTTTTAACCGTAACCCTGAACAGGTCACTAGTAATTTCAGTGAGGCTGACCCTGATCTGTCCGTCACATTTGTACATTGATTTTAGTATGTATGTATTTTCAGTTTTGTTCCTGTTTTATCAATGCCTTTTTATTTTTTCAAATATGTAAAGTTCTGGACTTCTAGAATCAACATTTACAGTGTAAAGATGGCTTAAAAAGCAGATTATGTATTTTGAATGCTTTGATTTATAAAAGCAAACTGCTCAGTGAAAGAATTTAATGAATACATGTACAATAAAAAGATGTGCATGAAAGTTTTTTTTTTCCTCATAATTTATTGGATAATTGTGTTCACTAAAGTTTCTGTACATTTGCATTAAGGTAATATTGGGTTCTTTAGGTCTTTTTTTTTTTTTTTGGCAGTAAAATGATTCAGAATATTTTAGGATGTGCTGAATTAAACATTTTGCATTTTTTTTTATATATTCTGAAATAAAAGACATGCCACTGAATTTTATCCTGCCTATTTGTACTTTTACTAGTGGTTCTACATAAGTGAAATGTGACTGGGTGGTTAAACGCAAAGGCAGACGATCAGGATGTAGATTCTAAACATTGGTTGGCAGGTTAACTATCAGTGCCCCCTATGACTGCTAGGGTGCACTGTTGGCCATTATATCACTGCTGCCTGAGACGCTTTTTCTCTAGTCCATTGCCTGAAACTAGTCGGTGTAAGAAGCATTTAGTGAAATGTGTACTGTATAGCATTTTGAGTAGCCTACGTTAAGTACTTAAACATTTTTTAATTGTGTATTGTAATTTGCTGATGTTTGATAAAAGACTGGTTTATCCATACTTAAATAATAAATCCTGAGTATTACTATAGGCTATTTATTTCTTAAATCCATTAAAGGTAGAATACACAAAGGACAGTAGCCTACTACACTTAATTCACTCTGATTGTATTTAAAATTATAAACAGTAGTAGCCTAGTGATACATGTCTGGTAAACATGCAATAGCAAATGTGTCAATGTAATTTTTGTTAAAATACAGCGTTAATTGTTTTGTAAATTCATATAAAAATGAGTAAAGAAATTTAACATTTGTACAATCCTATCCCAACTGAAATAATACATAAGGGAAAAAATAAATATTGATCTAATGAAAATCAGATGAAATCAAGTATACAGCATCAAGTTAGATCTACACTTCCTTCTGCTACTAGTGTTAAAACAATAGTCACAGTGCTCAAATCTGCACGTCATTTATATTACATTCAGAAATATTAATACATTTCTGTAAATAAAATTTTGTGTGATTGTTGAAATATACAGCATTATGTATCTATACTGTCCACTGCGTAACCATTTAATCAGTGCTTTTGTAACATTCCCTAAAGACAGACAAATAGATAGGACAAATCACCACCAAATCTTTCTCCCTACTATATCCTCTAGATGGTACATAACACCAGCACTGTTTACACAGCTGCCTGACTGCATTTTGCTATGAGGGAAACGGCTCAAAACAAGAGCTAATTTAGCCTCAGAGTGGGCCCTGGAGGTTTGGAAACTAGGCCAACAGTATTATGGGAGAAGAAAGCATTCACGTTGCTACTTCTGGACAGCCATTCATTTGATTACATTCACATAAACACTGGAATCAACACACAGCTACTTAAGGGCTCAGGCTTGGAGAAGCTAGTCTCTCATTCATCCTGACTATTTGTAGGGAGGAGGGGATCATGTGTTGGTCAATTCAGGTGCAGGAAATGTTTACAGTGTAGAATAATACATGCTAAGCCATGAAAAATTATACAGTTCATAATGTTATTGCATCACTGTAACGTAATCCAACTCCCTTCTTGGTGGTAATATAGTTTATATTGCCAGCTCAATCAGCAGAAACATGGTGGCTAATTCATGTTATATTTGGGGTGCATAGTCAGCTGTGAATGTAGGTTAAAAACAAGGAATGCATAGGAGGTAAATAATAGGAATAGAGAGACAGATAGAGGAAGAGATAGTTAAACATACAAACAGAAGTAACCTGACCGTGGAAAAGGCTGTGTTATGGTAGCCTTTATACAGTACCATGGATTTAGGATCCACACACACCAGACAAAACCTGGGATCAAGAGTTATTTTGTTCAAGTGTCACTACATTAAGTGCACCTGGAAGCTTTGGAAATATACAGAACAGTCAATTAGTTCTAGTACTAGTAGATTACATTGGTTTGGGGAGAGAATGTGTACTTACATGTGACGTAAAACGTGCCTTTCTAGCAATGATGTACAGTAGGCATATAGTCTTTACATGAAATGACTGCAGGCTATGATGGTGGAATATGCCATGGAGAGGAGATTCATCATTTAAGATGGACTGAAAATTGTTTCTGTCAGCATTATTAGCACTATTAGAAGTATAAATTAAAGTCCACATAACCGTATTGTGATAACCATATTACCATATCCATCACACAATTAAATGTAATTTAAAACCTTCAGAAAATGCATCCTGTGAGAGTATTATGATTTATAATATTATTACTGAACGCTCACATAAACCACTAATTATATTCAATATGCTTTCTTAGAAATTTGTGGTCTAAACCATGATATTGTGCAACAGCCTGGCAATCGTAGCATAGTATAGCAAACAGGATGGCTTGAGAGAGACCTTTCATGTTTAGAAAAGACAGAAATAGGGCAATCCATACCGATGTCAAAACTGAGAAGGAAAACAGCCCCCCCTGTGGACTCTAGGGGTCTTGTTATTTCTTGGTCAATGTGCATGGGCAAAGTTCCCAGAAATGTGCAAGTCACAGGGCAAAAACTAATCAATGGGAATTTACATTTGAAAATCGTTTTGTTGTCACTTTCAAGTAAAGTGACTGTACTAATATCACAGAATAGTAGCAGGTGTGTGAAACATTTGTGCATATACATATACAACACATACAATTTAATGAGCATACTCGCATCTCATTAATAAACACTTTCTCTCCTCATGATCCTCTTCATTATGACGAGAAACTATAACATAACATACAGTTCAAACCGCCATATTTCAGTGTATTAAGGCTATACCATAATATGTAGATGAACTATAATGCTACTAACTGCCTCATTCTCCCTCTCTCTCTTTCAAACACACAAACACTCTCCACTTTCCAGTACTGACAGTTCTCATCTGCTGTCTATTAGGCTGTGTTCACTTTCATTATTGCTACATGTAGAAGTCTGTACGAGGTCTGTTCTAGTGAATCCGTATTGCCTAATAGCAAATCAGTCTGTCAAACTGCGTCTGTCATCAGCCATCATTAAAAGGAGACAGCCCAAGTGCTGTTTCATGTCACGGTTCAGTCTCAACTGAGCTGAGTATCTCAAGTTGAAGTATCCACATGGTTTGGTCCTGTCATATGCAGGCTAGTAGCGGAACATGGTTTGTTTGACTCAGTGGTCTGATTGGCAGTGTGTTGGTGTGTCTTCGTGTACTGTATGTACTCGGGCATCTACATATACACAGCAGTGTGTGTGTGTGTGTGCATGCGTGCGTGCGTATCGAGGTCCTGTCACAGGTACGTAGTAGCCTCTCTGCTCTCTCTCTCCTTGGCCTGGGCCACAGCCACATTGATACACTGCAGCCATTCTTCAGCGTGCTTCTCATCCTGGGCCTTCAGCACGTACGTCTTGCTGTCCGTGAAGATCTCAAAGGCCCTTGGCAGGCCCCGCTCACGACGCTTTTTAGCCACCGCCTGACGAGGGCAAGGTGAAAATATGAGATTATGTCTCACAGTGTCTACGAATGAAGAGTCCAATCATTGCTGTGTAGAATGTAAAGGCCCCTTGCCCACTTGTGTGGTCTAATGTCTGTCCAACATGTCATTTAGCCTAAATCCCTCTGAAGATGATGTTGTGTGGAGAACAAGTCAGTCAGGTGTGACATCTGGTTTATAACTGATTCTCTGACCGGCCATTCCCATTCATGTAGTCCAGATTAAAGTCAAGGTAGAAGATGTTTAGGTCTAACACTAACTGTTACTAAGATGTTTCTATTGGTGTTATATAGTAGATGGAGATAACTGGATACGATGGGGGCCTTAATTAAGATAATTATACAGTACTAACATTTTTTTAAAGCTAAATATAAGTTTAAACCAGCTCCCCAGACCTGTTCAATGTATTTCTGATAAATAAGGGAAGTCAAAAGAGGTGCTAAAAAATGAAGCTACTGGCGCAATTGTCTAAAAAAAAAAATGCATCACTGCTTTTCTGCTAAAATTCAATGTTCACTTATGACTTTAGATGACTATAGAGTACCTAAGTGAATGAAATGAATAATTAAGTGTACTATGTATACAGATATATACACCTGTGCACGCACGCACACACAGACACACGCAAAAACACAAAACTATGTCCTTTGAGGGATATAAGGTTTGTGCAGAATGCTGGTAATATACTGAATGCTGTAATTACTGCCCACCTTGACACTCTGGATCTTGCTTAGTTCAATAGGAATGTCATCCAGCTCATCTTTCTGTGAAAATGAAAGAAAGAAAGAAAATCAACATTATTCCTTTAACCATTTTCATTATTGTTGTTTCTCTGTATTTCTATATTTGTTTATGGGAAGCACAGCTGTACAAGTATTCCCTCTATGTTAAGCACTTTAAACTGCAATTACATATGGAACGTGCTATATAAATAAAGATTGTTCTTATTCTTATTATTAAACATTGCACCATATTCATTCATAACATGGAAAGGTCTGCTGGCAATAGTCAATCCACCTATTAATGCGAAAATACCAGAATAATAAAATAATGTCAAAATCACTAAATGTAACAAATATAGGCAAATATACAGAACTATGAAATGGCATATATGTTACCTGATGTGTAAAAATACCATAAAACACAGACTTATATTTATTAATTGATTTAAAAATATATAGTTGTAATCCATTTTAAACAAAGGTTAAGCCTGTGTTTCTTCAGCAAGACACTCGGACTTGAAATATTTAATAAAACATGTTTTTCTAACACAATCCATATCTAGTACACAGACAGACAATGTTGACTGAATTGTTTCTACTCTAAAATGAAAGGAAATTAAAACCCTGTGCCCTGAAGCACAGTGTGTCAATGTTATAGTTGTGACTTCATTTTAACTGGACATTATTCAGTAGAACCCGAACCACAAAACCAAGTTATCTTGTGTATGTGTATGGGCACGTTAGCCACAGTGCTTACTATATAGATTATAATCTTACATTAACAAATGAGGAAGTCATATTGACCACAATGTCTGTTATTCATTAAATACGACAAATTACCAACAAGTTCTACATATCAAGCTACGTTTAGACTAAACAACCGTTTAAAAATGAAAAAGGTGACCGCTTCAATCCTCAGGCCTGACATCTACCACTAAGAGAGGCTGTACCTGGAGTAAGCTTCTTTATTTTATTACAGTTGCACGGACAATTTGTTGGGAATAGTCTTGGCATTTTAGTGATGCCGCATTCTCTCTTGCTTTGGTTTGTTAGGCATGATAGCTGCGGGTGAGTTAAAGGGGGTGTGGTGTTTGTGTGTGTGTGTGTGTGTGTGTGTGTGTGTGTGTGTGTGTGCGCGCAAGTTCATGTTTATCTACATGTGCTGCCATCTAATGGCCAAACAAGGAATACTAAATTAGGTAAATCAGTTTTAACTTTAACCGTTTTCATTTTCACAACTAGTAAGTTAGTAAGTAAGTAAAGTTTATTTATATAGTTAAATACAATGCACAAACAACACACACATCAGACTGGCCAAACCAGTACAGTCCATCTAAATGCCTCTTTGAATCAAAATGTCTTCAATTGCATTTTAAAAAGAACCCACAGAAGTAACCTTTATTCATATAGCACCTTTCACAGACAAGAGGAGTCACAATGTGCTTTACAGTAAAAAACAAACTACACATAATAGAAGGTTTACAATGAATAAGGCAACAACACCATATTGCTCATTAAAAGCTTGTTTATACAGATCTAAAGTGTCTTTAGGTGTTTTTGAAAGAGTTCACAGAATCCGTCGCTCTCAAGAATAGCGGGAGACAGTTCCAGACCCTAGCAGCCACTGTGCAAAAGGCACACCTCGTGTTTTAAAAAGTGTCCTAGGAACAGGAAGGTCCTAGGAAGGTTTTGGCCTGAAGACTCAGAGACCGTCCAGAGGTGTGTGCATTTACTAGCACCTAAGTGAGACACTTATCTGAGTACAAACACACATTCTGCATTCTAAATTAATGATGATTAATGATTCAATTTGAGTGAAATGGCACATTTGTGCTGCATATTACGCTTTACCCCCTCCCCCAAACCAATGTTACACAACATGTCAACTACCTCCAGAGAAAGTTGGCAGAGGTAGACCAAGCTCAGAGAACAACGTTTTCCAACTTTGTGGCTGTTATGAGGGAGGAATCCATTACCATCTGGTTGGGAACACAAAGAGTATTGTTTGGACTTAACAAAGGCTTTAACTTCATGTATGCATTTCTAGTATGCATACATATTTCCCCCACTTCCAGATATTCCTGCATAGCAGATGAACTCCACTGTATGTCAGTTTTAGTAAATCTGATTTAAACAGGGGAATTTCATCTATCTCAGTTTAGAGTTTTGTAGATGATTGAAAATACCGCTCTATAGAGACATGTAGGCCAATCTAGCTTGGCCATGAAAAAAGTATTGCAACAGTTATTGGCTCTGTTTTAAAATAGTCAGAGACAAATGCACACACACGTGCAGACACACAGACGAGGACGACGTAGTATAAATGACAAACAAATGGTATTCCATCATGAACTGAGCGGAGTAAAATTGTGTTTTACATATGCCAGGTAATCGCTTTGCTTGGTCTGTCATGATGTTTTTTGTCAAAACATCCACCCATTTTCTATGATGTGTTTAAGCGTCTTAGCGTCACGGTTTTGATTAAGCATTTCCCTCTGCATATTCTCTCTGCAGTGACCTAGCAGATTGCTTAGCGGTAAAGTAAGTTGCTTGAAAATAAAAGGTTTGTAGAGAAAAATAGTTTTGTAAAAACCCAACTGAGAATAACATCACCAACTCAAATGGTCTCCTACAAACACGCACACGCACACACACGCACACGCACACACAACAATACGCCTTGTTGTTGATACTTATCGCATATTGTTTTGTATCTTAAATTACAGAAGGAGTACATGAGTCATGCTGACGCACAATTATTTGCCTTGGGAGGTCCCCAAAGCTCAATCCTGGGCCAGCCGTTATTACAGTTAGATCCACTGGACTCTCCTCATAGAGACAACAGAGCTTGATATATTAATCATAATTTAATTAAAAACGTAAGAAAATCTAAATGTTTGATAGTACACAAGTGTCAAGGCATGGTAGCATCCCCTGCATGTATGTGTGTGTGCGTGCATGCCAGCATGTGCATGAGAATAATTAATTCGCATCCTGCTAGATTTAACAGGGATACGTACTGATTTGCCTTTGCGGAAGAGGAGCTGATTTCCTGCCAATGTGAAGTAGCGGGTTTTCCATCGTTTAATGAACTTCCAGCGAACCTGCTTCTCCTTCAGTTTTCCTTCAATTAGAGGCTGCCCCTCCAGGTTCACAACTAGAGGAATGTATATATATATATATATATATATATATATATATAGAGAGAGAGAGAGAGAGAGAGAGAGAGAGATTGGAATGATTGGAATAGACTAACATAATACAGTACATAATTATACACAATACATTGCCATGTTCCAAAAATATGACATGCCTGAATTTTGTTTGATTTGTTGCCAGCAAACCAAGTCTTTACAAGAACACACCACCAAACAATTGGTCATTGTTTTAGCACACACACACACACACACAAAGATTATCATTATGATAATAATTCTTTCAGATAGATGAGTCTGAATGCCCAACCGTATAATGACTCACAGCAGTCTGTGACTAATGCTAAACAGGAATACCCATCCTTCTTCATGGGGTTAAATTAGAACAAAATTGCTTAGAGTAGATAAGAATAGAAAAGAGAGAAAGCAGATTAGGTTGGAATTACATTAATATAAAGGCAATGAAACAAAAATCCTTAGACATAAATATGTTTGTCAGTCACAAATATACCATAAAACAATGTGCTATGACATGACACTTACGTAGTGGCACGTGATGTAACATGATGTGATGCAACACCGTAGCATGACAAATAAGAACAAAACAGCATATCTTTGACACAGAACGTTTGTGTTTTCTTCTAGGCAAGATTAATATATGCTTTAATAGACGTTTGAAACCCTCTGAAGATATAAGCCGTCATAGGCAACATTCCCACACATATAAACCCTATTACTCTATTTCAAGATGTATGCAGAGCTGTATGTTTGTCCTATGTGAAAGTGTATTCATACATTACTAGTGAATCAGTAAGGTTTATTGTTTAGTTGTTACCCAACTATAGGAACAAAAGTACATAATCTAAATGTTTCCCTTTAGTTAGTCAGATAAGTGAAATATATTGATTACACATTTTGGCACATTCCCAGCAAACTGTACTGGTGTTTTGCTGTTCATAGCCAAGCCTGCGATTTATCAAAGCAGATATTTTGTTTTCATGGTGCAGCAATAAACTTGTCTGATGCATAAATCAATGTGCTGTGTTTGGTTGCTTCACGTTAATGTTGACATCTGGACAATGATCCACCCCCTAGCCTGTGCCTCATTCTATCCAAGCCGTGATGATAACACGCAGACACACGCACAGGCGATGGCAATGTAACTTAAGACTGAGGCATATCACATCTTAAGTAGCCCAAATCCAAAGACTGCAACTGTATCCAAACATTTGCTTTGTGGTTCCACTGGAGCTTCCTGGACACAACAAATGCTCATTCTATTTCAAGTCGCTTTCTGAAATCGTCTTACAACGTTGATGTTATGTAAGGTTTATCTGTAAATGGTGCGTGTTGCTATCTATAATGCAGGGATGATAACAGCCAATAAGCATGCAGACTCTCTTTGTTAACCTTTACACACAATTTCAGCTCTTTAGGGGGCATAGGAAAATAAAACTTTGTGTCTAGCTTTGTTAAAACTTGTTTAAAGATGGGCAGGACAAGTCATTCACAGAGCCAGCTGAGTGGAATAACACTTTGGGATTTGGTTTATCTCTAAACGGCATGTGTTGCTGTCTCCAATGCTAGGATGCTAACAGCCTATAAAATACATCTAAACACATGAGCACACATGCATACGCAAAGGAACTGCTTCAGTTGTGAAAAATGAGACAAGAAAAAAAAGAAGTGCAATAAAGTGAATTGATATCAGATGAGTGTAAATTCTTTATCCCCCACGTGGCAGGGGTGAGTAAACGGCTCACTGATGTCCTGTCATCCTGACATTCCCAGCTTCTCGGCTGGCATTCCGGGATATATGACTTACCCCAGCATTGACAGCATTTCCCAATATGCGCTGATCTTTCACAGTGACCCTGTCAGAATGCTTGACTGCCCACTATTAGTTCACGAACCGCTGATTTGGAAACCCATGGCATTCTAAAACATGTCAAAAGTTTACTCAGCCAGGGACTGTCCGGAATGTCCTGCTGGGTTATTTCCTGGAGCAGAGAATCTTCATTGATGTCTCTTCCCTGATTGATTACGGTGTGGCGAGAATATCGGGGGTTTTTCCCTCTATTGCATAACCTGGGATTTATACTGGCTACTTTATGGCCTGAGTGTGTTGTTAGAAGCGTAGCATGGCCTCCAAATACACACACACACACACACACACACACACACACACACACACACGCACACACACCCACCCACACACTCACACACAGATACTCTGGTGATGATGGCCTGATACTGTATATGTATGCTCCTTTTAAGAGACTACGTCACAAGTGAAGTGGAGGAAACACAAACCAAAGCACAAGGAAACATGCAGTACAGTACATGTGCACTACACATGCTGCTACATACACACAAGTAGACACATTCGTGCCAACACGCGCGCGCACGCGCACGCACACGCACACGCATGCTTAAACAAACACACACAGCTCATTACTGCCAACTTCAAAGGCATTCCAGTTGTTTAACACAACAGTACATCATAAAGCTACACAGCCGCTATAACCACTGGCTCCACTTTATCCCTGAAACGGGAACACATTCCTGGGAAACATTTAACCTTCCCTTCCTCCCGTTGCCTTGCCTACTTCCTCTATCTCTCCCCTTCTTTCTCTCTTCATCATGGGCATCAGCAATGCTCTCTCATGCTTTTTGTTGTGTGGATGTTCAGAAGGGCCTGTGCACTTTTCTAATTTGTTTTTTTGTGTGTGTGCAATGCCACACTCTATTGTGCACTGTGGAACAATAGCCTGGCACACAGCACTGCACCGTACAGTATGTAGCAGATGTGCTTGAGCGTGTCTTCTGGGCTTTAAAAGAACAAATCAATGTCAATAAATAAAGGCTGCCTCTCCAATGACAATGGTACAGGACCTCTGAGGACGTTGTCTAAATACACTAGTGAACAGGATACAGTCAATGACTTCTTAAAGTACACACACACACACACACACACACACACACACAGTGTAAAGGTAATCTCTATGTCTGGTGCTATTTTGAACAGCAGCCTTATGCTACAGCCTTCCACAAGCAAGATGGAAAGACATCATAAACCTGTTCCCTGTGTAACTTTAACTACTTTGTATGTTTAGCCTTCTATGATTATCTTCCTGACCTCTTTATAATTACCGTTACATCCATCGCCTTTGCTCTCTCTCTTGCTCTGTGTTTGTTTTGCAGATAGACAGGAACGAGTGGAAAAAGTCGTTTAAATGGGGAGTTTTATCCCATTTATTCACTGCATGTGGATGCCTGGCAATAAATCACTTGCTTTTTGTAAAATAGTGGCATTTATACCCAAGCTCTTCAAGATGGCAAAAGAATGCAACATTTTACACATGCCTAATTCCACCTTTGTGTGTGTTGTTGGGCCTAAAACCCAATAACCATTTTAAGGAGCTAAACGAACTTATAAATGCTTTTATTGTATGTGTATTGTTTCCCCAATAATTTATGTGAACTGCATGTTATGCAGTTTGATATAACTGGTGATATAATCAACCACTAGATAAAAAAAAAGAGATTTCACGAATGTGGACTAAGTTGAATAATTTAGTCTTTGTATTTAATTTGTTTGTTTTGACTTGTTTGTGTGTCTATTAGGCCTGGCCCAGAGGAAATTCATTAATGTTCCTGGTTAAATTAAAAGGGCTGAGTCTGCATGGACGTGAACGACTGTGACCCGTTGATATAGCATGTTACCAAGCACCGCTCATCTGTCCCTTCCCTACGTCCTGTTCTGAGAGCTTGTGTGTTTTCTCACTGTGAATCACAACACACCCTGGGTGCCTAAACCCGCATCAGACATGAGTCACGTCCCAGCCGGCTTTGTGGAAGACAGAGGTGACCAAGGTAACATTGCGCTAACGTCACAGCATCAGCACATCATGGTCCTGAATACGGACCATGATGATGATGGAGGAATGGACAAACCATTGGCATAGATTTACCATCTGAAAAGAAGGCTTGTGTATCAAGAGAGAGACTGAACCAAATCATAACACATGTGTGTGTGTACCTGTGGCCTTTTCTGGGTTGTTACACATGAAGCAAAGCCATCCCTCCTCCTCCTGGCTGTAACCAAACAGGTCAAAGAAGCGAACCTCCTCCAGATGGATCTGTAGCCTGTCCAGGTCCTTTACGAATGATGGATAGAGGGAGAGAAATGTTTTTAGGAGAGAATAAGAGATGGATTGACTGATGGTGAGTTTTAAACAGCCTGAGATTGGCTGGTGAGATTGAGGGCCCAATGGTGTGCATTACAAATGTGTTTTAGTCGTCTGTTACACATTTTGAACACAGGAAGAAATGGATATGTTATAAAACATATTCACATTATGAAAATGATGGATATAAAATCTTCCACTTAGGTTAGAGTGCTACATAGACATCATCATTATATATCATTATATCATTATACAGAAGGATTTGAGGACGCATAACAAAGACAGACGAAGGCAAACAATGCGGCCTAGCAATACAGGACAACAATCTGATGAAAAACACAATACGAACGAGATCAAACAAAGACAAAAGATGAAAGATACTTAGACACATCTCCACTAATCCTCACAACGGAAATTCAATAACAAACAGAAGAACAGGCATTGTAAATTATTATAGAGAGACTTTTCACACACGGCATCAGGCTTACAGACGTAAACATCTACATGTCTCTTAAAGAAACGATGATTGGCAGGTACCGTGACATCCACAGAAACAACACAGCGAGATTACAGCATGTGACCCTAAACATAATCTGTCGCTATATAACCTCTATGTGTACCACTGCCTCAATATTCTGCTCCAATCCCTAACACCACTGAATACCTACAAGATGCAAAGTTGTAACTGGATGATTGCATCTTGGATTATGTCAGGCAGATAGATAGAACGCTAGTTGTTATGCATTAAATTTAAACGTTTTACGAAATATTAAAGTGGCAAGATGGTTGCAGGTAGAACCCCTTTCTTACAGGAAATCAAATAACTAGGACGACGAAAATAATATTTAAAGCAAGTCGACTGTTGTACTATTTGAATGATGCAATTATATGAGCAAAACTGAAAAAGGAACAATTGATTTAATTTACAAACCCAATTATATATAATGCCAGACTAGTGTTCAAGCGTGTTTTAAGAAGCGATTTCAGAGAGTGACTTGAGAGCCTTACTCCCTCAGCCAGTGAACACAGATGGCAAAAGACCCCTCTGAGGGAATGCATTGACTCCAAAGGTTCAAAGCTCAACCAACAGGTGAGAACAGTTAGGGATT
>JAODTR010000005.1:2694238-2724754 GCA_025399935.1 Amblyopsis rosae | reverse complement strand
GGCCTGGCTCCAGACGGGGACCCCGGGCTTCCTCCGGGCAGGGTAACTCCTTCTCTTAGTGAGTTCTTCATGGGGGTAATAATAAATAGTACATCCTCATGTAATTATATAATGCCTAGTGCTCCTCAAGTGACGTTTACACAACCAGGCTAAAAATAGAGGATTGCCCATATTTCTTATAGTATGGATGTGTGACCATCAGGGCACTTCAAGGCTCTTTCTTACATCTGTGTATGTGTGTGTGTGTATGTGTGTGTGTGTGTGCGCGTGTGCACACGTGTGTGTGTTTGCTGATTGTCCAAACGCAGTCAAGCCTTAATTAAGCCAACTCCTGTATTGTTGAGCTAAGGCTAACAATGCAGCACACTTTCATCAGCACAACAACAGATCCACATCATTACACACACAGACACACACACACACACACACACACACACACACACACAGACACACACACAGACACGCAAATAGATAGCAGGTCTGCATCATTAGATTTACTAACTAGGCCGAAAATGGTCAGCTGAGAGCAGGTCAGAGCGGCTGAAAACACTAGTGGCTTGCACTCTTCTTTTCCACTACCCCGCTATCCTTCCTTAGTGCCCCCCCTCTCTCTCTTTTCCTCCACAATCACATCTTTCTCCCAGCCTCCACCTTGTGATGTCATGTCTTAATGCCAGCGCTGCAGTCTGGAGTGAAAGTGAGCTCAGAAGCCCGCGAGAAACGCCAGAGACGCTTGCCGAAGTGCAAGGAGCTGAGAACGACTGCCAACAGCAGTCACGCCATGTTCTGCCAAGCAAACCACACCCTATAGGTGCACATGAGGATTCTAAATGATCAGATACATTGGGCTGCTAGTAATGTTGTTTAAATCTACTGTCTTTGAACAGTATCTTTATACCTGTGGTACAAATTAGTCCATCGATCCATTTGAAACCAAACTGTAATGTACAAAAAACTCACAAAAATCATTATAAATCAGAACTGCAAATTCAAAATAAATGTACTATGACATGCTGTGTGTCTATAGGCTGATGTACAATGTAGCATGGATAAGTCTTTTTTTTTTTAAAGGTACAAATTATATATACTAAAAAACAACTGATTTTATCTTGGTAATTGGTTCAAACAATCTTGTCATAAATGACAGGATATCTCTTGTATGCATGCAGAGAAACTGTGCAGCCAATCAGGACCAAGGCCTGTTATTCCAAATCGAATGAAGACGGTGGGAAAGAATGAGCCGATCGATACGTGGACCTGCTTGCCTTTCTCCTCCGCTCTGTGCTCCCTTTCTCATGCCTATAGTAGTGCCTCGTCTTCAATCAACCCCCTCATCTATCTGTTCATTGCTCTCCATCTCGTGACCTGTCCTCAGCTGACCAGAGCTGGTCTCTATTACAACATGAAAGCACTGCTTTCACCCTCCCCCATGCTACACATTGTTAAATTAGCACGGTGGAAAACTAGATTTTCATAAGCCAGATAAGACCACACAGATTTTTCAAACGCCACGGTTTTTAAATACAGGTGCTAACAGACGATTTGAACATGTCCTGCACCAAACTGATTGGTTGGTTGTTTTTTTGACTGTCCCAAACAGTTTTGAATGGAGAGTTCCCAGACAGATATGTCCAGTAGAACAAAACATGGCGGTCGTGAGATCTGGTGGTTTCACAAGGCTAGGTTTGTATCTACATTTCAACAGCAGCAACAGCAACAACAATATTTCATAATCCACTAAAGTAATCTTTCTAGTTTGTCTTCTGTTATGATGTACTCTGCAACATTCATGGAGCAAAGACATCACAAGCAGACAAAATAAAACAAAAAAATAAAAATGCTTGTTGGCCGATTTAGCTGAAAATCAAAATTAAACATAAGACATAAGTTACATTTTAAAAATAAATTAAATGTGAGAGACAATCTGTGGATTCCATGAGTAATTTAAATGTTAACACCAATGATAAAAGTAAACGCAAATAGCCTTATACCACAATTAATATTAGTTTGTTTTGTTACGTGATCGCTTCCTCACCCAACTGGACTCAATTGCTCAATAAAAACCCCAGGCTGGCTAATTGCCTTGCTGTGTTGTTAGATATGCATTTCAACCATGTGGACCCATTAACTTTGGTCATTGGAAATTTGAGAATTAATTTACATCACACTCCATCTTAATGAACATGAATCTGTGTATGTATAAAAGTTTTACATGCATACACACGAGCACACACACACACACACATATACTGTACAGTACCCACACTATGCACACACCTTATCCTTGTTAGAGGCTGTAGTGGCAGTAAGCACAGATTCCGTGACTGAACTGAAATATATCAAGGGAATATGACGGACCTGAATACAACATACATGCTAGGTCAACAGGTTAGCAGCCAATGGCTCATACTGAAGATGGATGGATGGATGGATGGATGGATGGATGGATGATGGATGGATGAAAGGGAGGAAAGCATGGCACTGAAGGAAACAGAAAATCAATCAATCAACAATAACAACACACAACAATAAAAGGCATTAAAATCCTTTGCATTTTCTCTGTTAGGATCACCTCTAGATTAAAAGCTGTGATAGTATTTAGGCTGATTTATTATTTATTATGATTTAAAGAATGAATATTATGTTAATGTGTAATGCATATTAACAAATAGAACAATGCTGGCCATGACGACATGCAGTAAATAGTCTATCAAAGGGTGTTTGCTTACGATAATTGATGTAAAAACTATTCAGCTATTGACAAATGCACTAATTGCAATTCGCTTTATATAAAAGTGTTTGCTAAATGCTGTAAATGTAAATGAGCACATTGTACACGCTTCTGGGAATTAGCTTGCTGATCCTACAATTTTATTTCACTCATAAAAGCAATAATGCTTGCAATTAAAGTGGAAATCAGAGATTATTTTGCAACCGATAGAAAAACCATGCTGTTTTGGTTTCAAATAGCCAACGCATGCCTCACCTGAGAGCTCAGCGCATGACCATGGCTGCCCAGACCACATGCATTAGTCTCACTCACCCACAGCTCCACAATCCTCCTTTAAATTCCCCTAATCCCGCCCACACCCTTTTCTAACTGGTCTCAAACTAAGTTATTGCAGTAGCATATCGGACATTCTGAGTTTTAGGGGTGCTACACTTTATACCTGGTGAGACAAAATGTTGAATTATCCCTTTACAAAGAAACAACATAAAAATATCCATGGTCAATACTGAAACAATTCAATGGAACCTGAATGGAGAAATGAGTGCACGAGCATCCACTGCAGTTCCCACTAGGTCCCACACTGCAGAGAAACAGCAAAGTCAGAGAATAGCTATTCTGAACAGTAGCCAGGGACACCATGGCCTATATTTGATTTTATTTTGAAAGACACCTTTAAACACACATACACATGCTCATTCAAATAAGAAGCAAGGATACATGCCAATATTCATAACAGACAAAGCTCCCATTGTAACATGCTACTGAGCACTGCAATAATGACTTTTCCCCCCAAAACTTGCACCATTTCCAGAAGGGAGAAAGGCATATTCTCATGAGACCCAGGCCTGCATGTGACAACAGCACAAAGGCAGGGCTGGAGACTGCATGCAGCAGGAGAACTAGTGGAGGGTTCACAATCCACTGTCTTTGCCATTTCAGCACATTGAAGCGCTCTCTCTCTCTCTCTCTCTCTCTCTCTCTAAACTTCTACACTGCAGCACAGTTGACTGAAGTGCTGAAGGCTTTTCAGGACCAAGGAGAGCTCCCCCGACACAGAGGCGTCAACCAATCGAAAGGTTTTCTTTCCTCTGCTTTGTGCCAGGACTTTTCTTTCTTACATTTCTCTAGCACCTCAAACTCAAATGTTCAGATGAGACCAGCCACCATAAATTAAAGTGGTTCCATACCCTACATGCACACTAGGAACTGTCTTAGCCACCAACACCATAACATATTCTGTATATATGATCATGCAACTCCACAGCGTTGGCTTTCACTGCTATGCAGACAACATCCAGCTCTACATCTCCATCAAACCCACCTTATCCCTCCCCCATCTTCCTCACCAACTGCCTTTAGGACATTTATTACTATTTTAATGCCAACAACAAAACTCAACAACAGCAATACAGAGGTCCTGCTCATTGGCTCCAAATACACTCTACACAAGACAACCCCAGCCTGAACATTGCTGGTCTTCCCATCCTACACTCAACGACCATGAAAAGTCTTAGCATCACATTTGATATCTCCCTCTCATATGAATCACACATCAAAACCATCACCCGGGCATTCTCCTTTCACCTCCTTCACTCTCATACTCAAGCACCGAAACTCTCATCTACGCCTTTGTGACTTCCCAGATGGATTACTGCAACTCTCTTCTGGCATCCCAACCAAATTCATCATTCGCCTCCACACTAGTTGCTACCACAGTCACCTCATTTGCTAAGCTCCTCAAAACCCATCTCTTCAAAGTTTAACCCTTTGTTCCACTGTCACTTGACTCCCCTGCCCTCTCAACAAGCATGTACTATTATTTTATTTTGTTTACTTTGTATATACTTCCCAAATCTTTTTAGTTTAAATGTGGCTCGTTTCTAGAATGTATATTCCTGCCTTGATCAAATGTTTATTACTATTCTATAAATGTCTCAGCCAAACATTTTATTATTTGTTTTTGCCTATTTTCAAGGCACAACTTATGTAATATGTAAAATATGTTAAATGTAGTATTGTAATTATAATAATAATAATAATTATTATTATTAGTATAATAATACTAAAAAACACAAAAAATATTTTGACATTTAATTTAATAATATTAAAATAGATGTACTCTATCCTTTCAACTTCCCCAGCTATTCTCTTGTCCACCATAAATATCTGGGATGTCTATTGCATCGAATTGCAAACCACTTCAAACGATGCTGAGCCATCGTTATCATGCAAAACACAAATAAGTGGCTACTCCCATAAAGAGAAGAACACATACACACACAGTGTGCAGCACCTGCGCTATACTGCTACTTCAGCACCACAGCCAGAATGGAAACAGTTTGGCTTTTTCAGCAAACTGGAGAATACTCAGTTTCCCTGAAAAAGAAATCCAATCAAAATCTAGAGCACACACACACACACACCAACACACACACACACACACACACACACACACACACACGCACGCACACGCACGCACGCACACACACCACCACACACACACACAATACAAACAAAAGTGGCCATATGCTCTCTCTTTCTCTTCCACTCTGCTCTGTTAATTGGACAATTACAGCCTCTTTCAGAGACAAAACTGAAAAGAAAACATATTTCCTTAGAGCCCATACATTCTTCTAGATAGTACCACGTCTTTCCCTGGTATCATTCACAATCATGTCTTAGCTTATTAAGGCTCAAAGATAGTAAAACATGTTAACCCACACATATACTGCGCACACACACACACACACACACACACACCAACATGCTGACATTGCCAGAAGCCCTCTCACTGCAATACAGACACATACAAAACAGCAAACAGCCAGAGCTCCATAAATATACTGAGTGAAAATAGCAGGCGGCAATATCACACCTGGTATCAACCCATATATCTCTGGGGAAGCCCTGAATATACAGTAAGTATATGATAAGTATCATATACTTCATATCATATCAAGTGTGTACATATTCAGAAAACTAGATATTACAGATTTTTAAAGTTTTTAACATTTGTTAAGCTCAACAACACACAAACAGCAGGACCAACAAGACCAACACAAGTTATAAGTCACAAACTATGCACTTGTGCATCACAATTGTATGCCGCACTTGTACGCCACACTTGTAAACCACAATTGTAAGCCACACTTGTAAGCCAGACTTGTAAGCCACACTTGTAAGGCACAATTGTAAGCCACAATTGTAAGCCACAATTGTAAGCCACACTTGTAAGCCACACTTGTAAGCCACACTTGTACGCCACACTTGTACGCCACACCTGTAAGCCACACCTGTATGCCACACCTGTAAGCCACACCTGTAAGCCACACCTGTACGCCACATTTGTACGCCACATTTGCAAGCCACACTTGTATGCCACACTTGTAAGCCACACTTGTAAGCCACACCTGTATGCCACACCTGTATGCCACACTTGTAAGCCACACTTGTAAGCCACACCTGTATGTCACACTTGTAAGCCACACTTGTAAGCCACACTTGTAAGCCACACCTGTATGTCACACTTGTAAGCCACACCTGTAAGCCACACTTGTATACTGTACACTATTGTACACCAACAGTACACCACTCACCATCATCACTATTATTCACACAGACACAGAAACCACAGAGTGGTCATTAAGGCACGCTCAATGTAAGGGGTTGGGGTGGGGTTGTAGAGAACAGCTTTGATATGAATGAAAAGAAAATAATGCCACAGCTTTAGAAGAAATGCTGTACTGCGGTGTAGCGCTAGCTAGAGAAGGATTGCAGAACACATTTTCTTGCTAACATGCAAACCTCAAGCTTTTTTTTTGTTAAATGCACTATGAAGATCAAATATTACTTTCATTTTTAAGAATGGTATAAGCAATGCATGTTCACATTAAGGACAAACATTTAACCAACCTTCTGACGCAACAGTTGCCCATAACCAAAAATGTATCACAGTATAAAATCACTTCGAGAAGTATAGGATAACAATAGGATTTATTGGGACAAAACCAATTAGCATGGTATAATAAAACAAAACTACTCATTTGTGGAATAATGTAGTTTGAGAGACTGTGGTCAGAGAGGAGTTAAGCAAATCAATTTAGCAGAATATTAAATTAAAATAATTTACCCATATATTCTCTTTAAGGGGCGGTGCTAACACAGGGCGATGCATTTTTATTTTAATCAAACTGAGTGCAGGCTGAAAATGCTGACCAGAGTTTAAGATAGAAGTATGTGTGTGTGTGTGTGTGTGTGAGAGAGTGTGTGTGCTTAGGGTAAGAGAAAAGTGGGGGAGGGGGTATAGGCAATTTGATCATTTTTGTTGTGAGCTAAATTCAATTGGTTGGTATAATGTTAAAGGGCACAGGTTTTATATATAATAAAGATCATTATTGTTTGTCAACAAATATTGCCCATCATATAATGAAAGCAATATTACAATGCAAGATAAAAATATTTCATATCCAGACTGAATCAATGTGCAGATCAATGACAATATATACTGTATATGATTATTGTAGACGTTTATGGTCCCCCAATTTATTATGAAGGTTTGTTGTTTGCTACATATCTTCCAATTACTTGGCAAAAGTCTCCCGATTCAGCTGAGGGTTACCATATTAGTAAACCTATTTAATAAACAAATTGCATAACACCTCCATTAAAAACTGTGTGCACGCTCTTTCCAGCACAATTCACAAATACAGAAACACCAATATTGTATTATCACAATTTGAATTCCATCCTAAGATGTAGAAATAAAATAGAACTATATCATAAAGTATATTTCGAACCTATAGGTTTAATACTCTGTGGGACCAAATACATTTGGTCCCACAAATATTCAGGCTATATTGTACTTTTGTCAAATAAAATGCTGATTGTGGTCTTATGGATATACAGTTAAGTGACCGAAAGCTAAGCACCTTTTTGTCGCCTTCCTGTGGACCGATGCCACATTACCACTTTTCAAAGATGTAGCTATGGACTCAGCAAGCATCTTACTCATGTTTTGATTTTCCAATTGAAACATCTCTCAGTAAACAAACTCAACGATGTGTGCAAACGAATAATGGAGAAAATGGCCACAGATTTTCTCCCATTGCAAGAAAATGACTTTGGTTCCTCCCAGTCTCAACCCCAAACATCTCTCATTTCATTTTAGCATTGTAGCTTCAGCCTACATGCCAACCCAGCTAAGATCACATTTAATCGCAGCATTACCTCACCCTCAGACTGTAGCAGCATTGTTCGTTTGCCACAGACAACAAACAACATTACCCAATTCACTGTGTTACACCAAGCAATACGTGTCTACATCGGTCCAAACATACGTTCCGTGGTAGCATTGTTTGCATTTGATTCAAGGGTTTGTTTTTATTAAGAAGGCTATACCAGACGCATAATCACTATACATTGATTTAACATTACCTTTACAATTAAAATTTTCACTGAAATTACAGAATAAATATATGCACATTTTCTTCAAATCTTTGTGAGAGATAAAACATTAAAAGTGCCTCCTACAAAGCCGTTAGTGGGTGACGATGAGGATCCAGAAGCAATGGAGGAAAGGGGTCTTAACAAAGTGCATTTGAACCGAGGGCATCAGTATATGTATATTCACAATTGTTTCACAATCCGTGCATCAGCGTGTCCATTTTAGGAGAAGCACCCTGATATAGACAGTAGTCCTTGTTAATAGTAATAACCATATTAATAAGATAGAAAATTAAATAGAACACTGAACTGTAAATTTGTTGCAGTATCTCTATTCATAACGTGACGTGGTACGTCTGACCAAATCCCTCGCTCCTGCACTGGAGCGAGTGCATGCAGCAACTGCAATTTTGTATATGTATATATATATATATATATATATATATATATATCATTTTCATATTCTTTCAGTTCCTACAACTTTAATGTGCACGGAATCCGGGTATTTGTACATCCTGTTTAGAGATAAAACAAACACAAACACGAGCCCCGAGTCAGAGAGACGTCCAGCTCCCGTGCGTCTTGCGCGTCATGGTAACTCCAACCCACCGTCTGAGCGCGCTGAACAAGGGGCTCGTTTTAGTGAGAGAACATAATTTAGGATGTTTTTTTTCCCCCCAGATGCCCTCTCCTCTTTCTCCAGCTTTCATTTGGGGATATAGACATATTTATTTAGTATAAAAATAACAGTTGTTAACATTGCTGGCTACTCTGAAAAAAGGCACTTCATTGAAATATCTGAGAATGGCCTCTCCTCCAAAGCAATTTTGACGGGAAACGTTGTAATTGTAGTATAATATTAAGTTTAAGATCATGCTGCTTTTTTGAGTTTTTATTTGTAATGTTTCTGTTCTAGTGATCTCTGTAATAAGTTTGGTAAAAAGGTGAGCGTGATGCTTTGTATGCTTTTCTCCGTGGGCTAAAACCTATATGATTTCTCCAGGACTTCGAGGTAATCCGGCTTGGTTTGGAGTTTGGCCCTTAACTCGAGGTAATCGCTTTGGGACGGGTCCGGATAGCAGCCTTTTCCCGATGTAAAAAGCAATGTTTCTTTTAGCCGTGCATCCTGCTGCAGGTCTGGATACTGCATGCCCGGTGGATGTGCATGTGCTACGTGCACGTCCTTTAGTTTGGGCACCGTGCCGTATAGACAGTCTACAAAGCCCACAGTAGGCGTGGGTCTTTGGCTGTCAATCACCGTAGGGCACAGTCCTCCGTTCTCGTGAAACCCCGCGAGATCCGCCGCGTTGTGGTTGACCGTGACAATGGTGTTCAGTTGGGAGTTGGACACAGCCAGGGTCCACTCTCTCTCTTTCTCTAACAAGGTTCGGTAGTTACTGTTGCTCATACTACTTGCATTGTTTTTCTTCTCTGAAAACTGACCCTGGTCCTCTGCCATCTCTCCCTCTCGAGGCTTATAGATGGGATTGTTACACATCTGAGTGACAGGGTGGGGAATGTATTCGTACACATGGCCATGCGCATGTGTGTGGCCGGTGTGAGCGTGTATGTGTGCGCTCGGCACGGGTTTCTCCGGTGTGGCTGTGTTTCCAGCATTGCTCTGCCTCGGTGGATCCTCAAATATCCGGCACTGCATTTGAATGCCGGACAAGTCGACCTCAGAGCGCTTGCGGAAGGGAAGTTTCTTTCTGCGCCTTAGAACGAAGGCGAAGAGCCCCGCAGCCACAAACACAGCGGAGATGAAGAGAATGAGAAGACTGAGGATGAGGACAGAGAGGGGCACTGCCCCTTGACCCCGAGCCTCTCCCAGGCCAGAGCTCCCTGTGGTGAGGTCATCTCCTCCAGGCAGGACTGGCACAGGGCCAGAGACGTACTTGAGCTCAGGGCATATGACATCAGCCTCCAGCGAGCGCAGGTCCTTTTCGAAGGCAAACTCGGGCGTTTTGCACATGACGTCTCCAACGACAATGACAGAAGAGAGCTTCTCCAGCCACTGCTTTAAGGGGATGATGTCACAAGAGCAATCCCAGGGGTTCTGGTGGAGGTCAATTTGGACCAGTGAGTCCAGATGCTCCAGAACGCCACGCACGGGCAGGGACGGGAAGTAGTTGTTTCGCAGGTTGAGGCGTGCCAGGTTGGTACCGGCAAACACATCAGTGGGGAGAGAGCGCAGCAGGTTGTCATTGAGGAAAACCAGCTGGAGGCTTGGCATGAGGGAGAAGGAGGCGGGCTGTATCTCACGTAAGACATTATACTCAAAGTAAAGGTAGCTCAACATCTGAAGGCCCCTGAATATTCCCGGCGTAAGCCTCTCAATGTCATTCCCATTTAAATATAAACTTTTCAGGTTGGGCAGGTTGATAAAGGCACCTTCTTGGACGTAGGATATCCGATTATTTCCGAGGTGCAGTAAATCCAAACTTGAAAAGTTCCAAAAATCTGAACGATAGATTTTTTGTATAAGGTTCCCACTGAGATACAATTTCTTGGCATTGAGGGGCCGTGGCAAGAGCTCAGAGATGTTGTGAAAGCTTTTCTCCTTACAGTTGACGGTCAAGCCCAGGTCATTGATGTGAAGGTTGCAGGTACAGCCAGAAGGACAAATAATGGGTATGGGAGGCCTTGTCTGGTAGCCAGCTACAGGAGGTTGGTTGATGCCTGGGTAGATGCTACGAGGTGTGGGTGGGTTCTTAGTAGGCCGTGGCCGTTTGGTGGGCTTGACGTGCCTCTCCTTATATTCCACAGATGAGGCTGTGTTGTGGAAAGAGGAGAGCATGGAGGAAGGTTTAGTAGGCCATGTGTTTTCATTGTTAAATGGCACCCTAGGAATACCCAGCTTGGCCTCGATCTCCGCATCAGAGAGCGCTGGGCAGAGCTCACTGCGCTTAATTTCCCGCAAGTCTTTTCCGTGGAAGTGAAAGGGGTACTCGCATGTGATCTCACCCACCAACGCTGTGTACGGGATTCTCTCCAGCCATGTTTTCAGCTGAACAATCTCACATGCACAGTTCCAAGGATTCTCCTCTAGTTGGATCTCCATTAAGCTCCGCCCAACATATTCTAGCATGCCTTTATAGGGCAGTGTCTTCAGTCTATTTCCCCTCAGGTCCAGATGTGTGAGGGACACGGACCTGAACAGATTGCTGGGGAGCACAGGGATCAGATTGTCATTCAGTATGAGCACTCTCAATTTGTGGAGGTGCCTGAATGTACCGCTCTCTATTCGTTTGATTACATTGTAGTCTGCTTGGAGATACTCTAAGCTCTCCAACCCCAGAAAAGTGTCATTCCGGAATACCTCCAGTTTGTTTTCATGTAAAAACAGCCTTTTGAGGTTCCCCAGTCCATTGAATGCTCCAGCGTGGATGTCTTGCAAGGCATTATTACCCAGGTTGATGGAAATGGCATTGTTCAGGTGGAGGAAGCTGTTAAAGTATAGTTTCCTCATGGAATTTCTCTGTAGGTTGAGCTTGAAAGGCCGGCTCCATATCTGAGATATCTGGCTGACGTTTGTAAATCCTTTGCTGTCGCAGTGGACATGAAAGATGCCCTCCTTGACCTCACAGTAGCAGGGCTCGAAGCAGGGCTCATCCATCTCCTCCGAGTCCTCCAGCAGTGGGATTGGGGTGGTCCATCCTAAGGCTATGGTGCTCAGCAAGGTAACCCACAGCATCCTCGCTGACACCCAGGGGATGAAGTCACGACTCCACGGGGAGAGCCACTTCACAGCACTGTAAGGTGGGGGATGAGGGGGTAAGACAGAAAAGGGAATAATATGTAGATTACATGAAAATACATTAGGGAACAAATAAATGGAAAGGTATGTGTGTGGGTGGGGGAATTAATTGAATAATTGTGGTTTTGTAGGACGGCTTATAACGGAATGGGTAAAAAATGGCAGTGGACTTATTAAATTTCTGAAATATTGCTAAGTAGCTCAAACTAAATATCTTCTGAGCACTAATGATGAATCAGTCCAGTTGATGAACGTGGAAAAACCATTGAGTGGAGAAAAGAGTGCCCTCATTTATAAATATTACATAACATGATATATATGGGCCCAATGTGTTTGGAAAATGAACGCCTTTGTGAATTTGGCAAATGAATCACGATCCTCTAGGTCTAGAGCAGTTGTCAGCCTTCAAAAGGGACAGAGGTCAGGAACAGCACAGCTGTCACCATGGTGACTCATGAGAACAAGAGGACATTTGAAGAGAAAGCTATTAAAGATATTATTTAAGAAATATATACATATTTAAATGGTTTAATATGAATCATAATTTTACACAAACACATGTTCCTGTTTTTAGGGTTGGTTGATAGGCCTATAGGCCTACTAATAGCTTATCACAACATAGAAGTTATAAGTAAGCTAACTCCTTTTTTAGAAGCCTTGACTGTATTTTAGGCTAAATGCTGACACTGAGACGCTGAAACCAAAGGTTTTGTGACTGGGCAACGGACAATGGGAGGGTTATCCGTTGCCAAAAAGAGTGTTTCTCACTCATACAAATCCCGCTGCTTCCCCTAATCAGCGATGCTGTCCTCGATTAGTAGTCGGCACAGAGAAACATACAAGGACACGTAAAGAAGTATCAGTGCAGTGCAGTCACTCGATAAGAAAAAAACATAATTGTTTCACTGCAATTGCTCAGTGCAACCTGCTATACGGCTTTGATATCTATCGAAAAATAGAAGGACTGTCGGCGATATTTAGGAGAGATGTATATATATATAACGTTTCCTTCAGTATAGAAAATATTTGCATTGCTCACATTTAATTCAGTAACTTCTTAATAAGGTGGAACAAAGTCCAACAGATCGGAACTCATGCACACACAATTATTTAAAATACCATCAAGTACAGACTCTCAACCTGAAAAACGTAGGCTACAAAATATAACTTAATGTGCTATATGTTCACGTCTATTCCTCCACATGCAAAAATCACAAACACGCAGTATGAGCACGCAAAGAGCGCAGTCCTTTCCATGTGTGTGCTCAAAATCCAAAAGGCGTATGGCTCAGATTGTTTTTTTTAAGGCGGAATCGCTGTCCGTGGTGCTGAAACCTTTCTCCACAAGCCGTTGGGGAAAATAAAGTGGAGCGACAGACGAAAAAGAAAGCAATTAAATTCCCTTGAGGAAAACGCGATAAATAGAAACAAAATGGTTTTAGGCAACAAAAAAAAAATAATAATAATTCTTCAGTGCGATCCTTCCTTAATATCAGATCCTTCATTATCATTTCCCATATTAAGTCCGTTAGATTTTTCCTCTTACGACGGAAGTTAAAAGAACAGGGGCGGGCTATTGGCAATCATATGTTTGTGCCATGAGATGTCCTCGATGGCGTAGGTCGGCTGCTATACCTACTTTGTTTATTGGAATCCAACTTCACATATCTCCCTTGTGCCCGGTGTGGCGTGCACAGCCTGGCAGTGCCGTTTACCGTCCGTTTCCGGGCTATGTTGTAGGGAGTCATCGGGCACAGGCATACCGTGTAAAATAGGGAGACAGAAAGTGAGAGAGAGAGAGGGATAGGGACAGACAGAAAGAATGATGCGCAAGGGAATGAACCACAAAATCACCACAACCATAGATACAGATATGAATAGGCTACAATGTATATTTTCAGAAGTCTATAACAAGTTGCAACGTAGGCGATAGGATAGTTTTAATGTTATCTTAACGTATACAGCCGTTTAAGGTTAAAAGAAAAACACACAACAAACAAACAACAACTCTATTTGAACAGAAGATATTCGAGAACCACGTTCTCCGGATTCTAATGGGAAGAAATGGCAAAAATAACATTTTACTGCCAACACGGTGACACGGCACAGAGCTAGTTGAAAAACACGCCAAGCAAACTGCAGTTGCCTTCCGTCGTGACATTGACAGGAAAACATTGAATGGGAACAAATGGATATTGATCAGTCTGCTGGAACCATCGTTCCCCTTTTCCAAGAAAATGCGATGCATAACATGTATACACATACAAGGCGATATAAATAGCCTACTTACAAATATACAACTCACCATAGTTTGGTTCTGGAAGTGAGAAACATCAGGAATAAAGAGCACTATAGTTTGAAGCTTGCTGATGTCTCTCTCCCTTGCTCTCCCACTGTCGCGCTTCAGTATTTTCTCCCCTTCCCCCCCCCCCCCTCTCTCTCTCTCTCTGTCTCTCTCTCTCTCACACACACACACACACACACACATATACAGTCTCCCCCTTCTCAGCGGTTGAAGCAAAAGAGTAGATGAGAAATGAAGACGTGATAGGAATGTGTTTCTCTCCGTTATCCCTCGGTGTGTCTCTCCCCTCTCCCTCACTCTCGTTCTCTCATTTTTCTAAGCAGTTTGCTTAAAATGCAAGTCCTCGGCTTGTTCGTCAGCGCCCCTTCCTCCACTCCCACCCCGGCGAAAGCTCAACAGTGTAGCCGGCTGATATGGTCTCTCTATTCGTTTTCAGGAGCGCGAGTCTGGCCGGTGCGGCGACAGGACAGTGCGGATCATTGCGACTGTCTTTGGTCTATAGCGCTCTCCTACTCGTACATCACTGGAAAGTAGCTTCGAGAAGGAGGGAAAAAATATAGAAAGACGGAGGGTTATCTGACTGCTAGATAGCGCGGGAGAGAAAGAGGAGGGGAGGAAATAGTGCTCGGGCCGCATGCGTTCTCGTTCTGGTTGCTGTCGAGTGAAGCGCAAGAAGAGAAGTGGAGAGGGAGAGCGCAAGGAGAGCGATCTAGCTTTCACGGCGGGAGCGCGCACGGCGGCGGGAGGGAGGGCTGGTGGGTAAAAGAGGTGTGCGAGCATACGTGTGTGTCGTGGTTCGCACGGGCGGTTGGTTGAGCGCCACCTTCTCCACGTGAGGTGTCGGACCTGTGGCTAACAACAGTGCGTGCGTTGTGTTGCTTGGTTAAGGCTGTCGTCTCCCACACTTTTGGCGTATTCATGGTCGATATTTATTGTAATTTACCTTCATTAATTTGCTAGGCTATAGCTGACCAAGCCTACTGTAGGCAGAGCACAACAGCCAACACTTCCCCTGATCTTCCCTGTGGAAGGAAAGAGGACGGCCATTGATATGCCCGGTGATTTGCTTCGTATATGTGCTGTCTGTGTGCCTTTCCGCACCTCGCCTCCAGCGGGCAACACAGGCCCGTGTTCTGACCGGAAAACCAAAACGGACACTTAAACCATATAATTAATATTAAGATAAATTAGACGGGGGAGGTGCCGCTCAATTAAACGTGACAAAAGCAATTGCTTCTAGCACTGACTATAGGCAAATACTGATCCTTACTTATCCTACAAATCAGGCCGATGATTAGCCTACATGGACATTTATCGTATATAGGTACTGTAGGCTACTGGTCTTTCTCACCAACAAGTCATTTCAGCGTGTAGGTTATGACGATAATGACGATATTCAGGCCCTTAAAAATACATTGTTCTGATTTATATTTCATCTCTTCAAAATTAAGCACTAATTGTTTCTACCAATTCTGTTTGAGGATTGACTGTTAGGCCTAATACTATAGAGCCTATTTGGCAAATTCATTAGCCATGCTGACATGCTGTTGCCATTGTTATACTGTTGTTTGCATAACTGGTATATAACCAATTCAGCAACTGACACATTTGTATTATTGTAAGTTGCTTTGGATGCTACAGTACATGTTAGGCTAAATGTAAATGTAATTGTAACCCTTCACCATCTGCATAACCTCCAAACAGTGCTAAAAGAACGAACACATTTTTTACAGCTATCCCCAATACTGGATGGTCTGTTATTTCATTATATTTATTCTTATTCTGTGCATTTTCTATTTGATGCATTTTTTACTTATTGCACCTCTGTAGAATTGATAAATGTGACCCTGGTCTAGGCTTAATACTGTGACACACACAGGATATATTCACTTTTATTGTTGTTGTTGTAGTTGTTGATGTTTAGTCTATGATTGAGACAAAACCTAAAAGAGAATGCTGTTTTGAAGTGTATACGATACTGTGTGTATTACTCTCTCTCTATCCTCTCTCTCTGTCTCACACACATGCTAGCACATGTGTTCACACACAAACAGAGTGGGTGTGAGGTTAGGGAGGAGTATTTGGGAGCAGCTGGTAGCTTGTAAAACTGTCATTCTTCTTTATGAATAGCCATCATTCACTCATTCACCTGTCAAGCAATGTCAGATACTGACGTACAGTCACTACAGACCCCTCTTTCAGCTGAAAGGAAATGACTCGGCTGTTGATTCTTACACTAGAGCAATGGTAAATTATAGGATTACACATCTGACCAGAAATTCCTAGTTTATTGACAAATAGGAAATCTTGTTAGGGAGTGACAGACAACCACTATCAACTCAGTTTGAGTGAAACGTTGTGACGCATATTGGTTTATTGTTGTTTGATTCAAATTTAATATATAAAATAAATAATAATATGACTAATACTAAATTAACTATTATCTGTATGGATTAAACAGTAATGACCTAATGTTGCCAACTATCATCACTATTGTAACATCAGAAATTTGTTGTCATGATTGTTAAAGAGGCATATTACCATTGCTAAATCTTTTATTTTATTTTTTAATGCAAATCTATTGCAGCCCTAGTAATTTGGTGGGTGAAACTGTTTTACATGCAAAAATATGTTACAATGTACTGCTGTCATGCACTTTTTTGATTGTCCCACTACTTATAATTATTAATAGATTGGCACTCAATATCGGCTGAATTCAACAGGTCAGCCATATTGGGTTTGGATCGATATCCATAGTGCTTACATTAAATGCATTCTGCAGCCATCGAGGAAGGTTTTGTCATATGTAACGTGAAGGTATTATAGGCCAGTCAATCATGTCAGGAACATACTGTAACAGTCATTATACTGTAGATAGATGGGATTAATTAATCTAGAATCTGAAGGGACCTGCTTCAATGGACCATATTTCACTGAAAGAAAAAAAAATCAATGTGTATAGGACATTTTTCATCAATATTTAAAAAAATGTTTGTTTATTTATCAGCAGATAAAGTGTAGTGTATTGCCATTAGAAAGGGCAGTCTGTTCTGGCCTGCCTGTCTGGGTGTATGTGTATTTAAGAGTATATCTGTTCCTGTGGCCTGCATGTCTGTTACATTTGGCCTCCTTGATACTCAGCTCAGTTATCTGACATTATGCAGGGAAGAGCACGGATGCATAATCAGAGAGTAATTCATTAATCTTTAATTGCTGTGGAATTTACAGGCTGAGAATGTCTCAGTCTTCACAATGCTTTACCTTTAATTTACTGAATTATGAGGTTATAATCTCAGATATTATACTGTATACAGTATGTAGATTCATGGACATGAGATTGCCTACTGTACATATTTGAGAGGTACTTTATCCCATAGATCTGTCTGGAATATAAACTATTGTCATGTTACTAATTAACAGTAATCTTAGCATGTCTCTACATTGAATGTGGAGGCGTGCTTTGTTTATATTTGAGATCAAGCGGTTTCATGGATACTGTTGGGACATGTCTGCCTCTGGACATGAAAATTACAAAAATCAAAAGAACATCACTGCGTTGTTTATGGATGCTCAGAGACCACACACACAAAAACATTATTTAATATGGCTTTGATTAAATCCGAAACATTGCCAAGCAAGCTAACGAACTGCCTAATTAGAATTTGTTTGAATTTTTGCCTCTGGTTGAAAAAAAAATTTGGCTACTTTAATTTGGCTATTTTGCTACTTTAACAAATTCTGAATAGATTGCTCTCAGTCAGGCTATATTATATTTAAATTTGAATTAAAATAAATGTTCACCATGAGGGCTTATTGAGGTTGCCACAAACCATGGTGTTACAAGAGCAAAATCATTTTTTCTTATTTTTTTAGGAATTGACAGCCAAGGCAAATGTCTTTACAATATACAGTAATGGCCATTATGGCATTATCCTGTGAAAACATTAGGTCAGATACTAAAACTAAAGAGAATACCTTTCCGTCATATTCATGCATGAGTTCTTCGATAGCCCTCTGTGCAGGCCAATGCTCACTACATTGGTCTTTGAAAATACATTGGAGAGCATACTTCATTAACAAGAACTTCTCATGCAGGAACTTCTACTTTGTTCAAATCTCCTGGAGATTATAAAAAGTGTGTTGTGTGCATGTGCGTGTGCGTGTGCGTGTGAGTGTGAGTGTGAGAGAATGCTGGTCGGCGTGGTGCGCTTTAAATGTGGTCACATCTCAGTGATTGGCCCAATGGTGTGAATGAAGTTCAGGACAAAAGGGTAAAGAGAGTTAGCACACACTTTACACCACTCAGTCATTGAGATAGTTATGCAGCCAACATCTCTCGAGGACATCCACATTGTCAGGACACCCTCATCCCCATTACATCTCTATTTTGACCTGAAACAAGATCACATCTTTACACACATTACCATAACATCTTCCACATAGGGTCCTCACGGGCATTGAAGGCTTAGACACTGTCACAGTGTAAAACAAGTTAACACAGAGTGGTACCATGGAGGAATACTCCTCTTCTCGGAAGACGGATGCATAATGTGAAAGAATGAAACATGCTGAGATATGCAGGCTGGGTCTGCCTGAGTGTAGGACTCTGGCCATTCCATCTCTCGCACTGGCTCTTGCTTCCCCCCCCCATCTCGAGGGGGATACACACACACACACACACACACACACACACACACACACACAACTTCCCACAAAATCTTACATACTGTACAATCCAAGTTACCACTTTTGCTCTCTATGTTCCCACATACTATTATCTCTAGAGGATATCACTACTGTACAGTATATGGATATGTTGCCATAGGTATACTGTGCCATGCCACTGTTGTGATCCATGAGTGCGCACGCACGCACACGCACACACACAGCATTTTTCAATGTTGCCCCTAGTTGACATGTAATGGTAAAAGTGAAGATAAAGGTGCTTTAATTGTCACATACACATGTAGCGAAATGTGTTCTCTGTATTTAACCCATCCCTCTAGTGAGCAGTGGGCAGACGCTGAGGGCAGCCGCAGTGGGCAGCCGCTATGGGCAGCCGCTGTTCAGTGCCCGGGGACCAACTCCAGATTGTAGCCAGTCTCTCTGGTCAATGGCATATTTTTTGGATGTGGGGGAAACCAGAGCACCCGGAGGAAACTCACCCCCATGCATTTTCACATTTGATGTTGCTTTTACCAAACAAAGCATATGATCACAAACTAATGGTTTGCCGCTGTGCGACTTAGTGATATACCAGTGAGAACTTTCCATGAGAGGCAGATTCTCTTACGGCAAAGTCCAGCAATATCTCGGCTACCATGCATCATTGTGGATTCCTATTTGTCTGATTTGTTTTGATCCTGCAATTTTCCAACCAACCAAGATTGAGCATGTGTAATCAAGAGTGAAAGGCGATTATCAAAATTCCTGATCTATTTAGCATTTGGTATTTGCATAATTTCTGTTATACCAGAACATTTAGAATAAATACAATTCAGCCATCACACTATTAAGCAATGTCTGTTATCGACACTGTAAAATAACATTATATTGAATGGACATTTATTGTTCAGATACAGATACAGTTTATTTGCAGGGGTGTTGCCAGAATTGTTGCCAGAATTCCCCATGGAAGAAAACCTATTGGGCCCATTTAAAAATGTTTCAGATTAAAATAATGTACGGAACAATACATACTAAATGTATAACAACTATACACTTTTGCCGTTTAATACCGCAGTTGTGCAGATTATAGTTTTCATCTTCATCCTATTCCTATATTAACAGTAAACCTAATTTAAATGCACCAGCATCTCAGTCCAAATCACAAGTACAGTATGTGGGCCACAAACACACACACACACGCCCTAACATGCATATGCGGCCGGCCCGGATATGAAAACAATAGACCTTTTGCCGAGGTAACCACACCCATGGGCTGGACTGCCGGACATGGCGAAGACTATCCCCGACCTGAAACATATCCAACTTACTGCCGAGAATCTGTGCACAGCTCTCACTTTGGACATACAGGGATTGGATTTCCCTTAAAACGGACCCCTCTCCCCATACTTCTGCAGCATTTCCAACAGTATCTCCTGGGGGACCCAGTCATATGCCTTCTCCAGATCCACAAAACACATGTAGACCAGAAAGGCATACTCCCTGGCCCCCTCCAGGATCCTTGCAAGAGTAAAGAGCTGGTCCGTTGTTCCACGGCCAGGACGGAATCCGCATAAAGAGCTGGTCCGTTATTCAACAACCAGGATGGAATCCGCATTGTTGTTCTTCAATCTGAGGTCGACAATCTGCTGAACCCTCCTCTCCAGCACCTTGGAGTAGATTTTACCAGGGAGGCTGAGTAGTGTGATACCCCTGTATTTGGCACAAACTGGTCCCCCTTTTTTAAGAGGGGAACCACTGCCATTTCTTTGGCGCTGTCCCCGACTTCCACGTGATGTTGAAGAGGCGTGTCTTTATAGACATCCTCTCCACAGCCAAAGCTTTTAGCATTTCTGGACGGATCTCATCAATCCATGGGGTCTGGTCACTGTGGAGGCGTTTGACTACCTCAGTGACCTCCCTCAAGGAAATTGACGATGATCCCCATTAGCCTCTAGCTCTGTCTCTACCATAGAGAGTGTGTCAGTCAGATTTAGGAGTTGTTCCTTTCACCACATAATTACCTCTTCAGTTGAGGTCAACACTGTCCCATCCTTACTGTACACAGCTTGGATGGTCCCTCGCTTCCCCAACCTGAGGTGGCGGATGGTTTTCCAGAAACACTTTGGTGCTGACCGAAGGTCTTTTTCCATGGCTTCTCCAAACTTCTCCCACACCCGCTTTTTTACTTCTGCTACGGCAGATGCTGCAGCACTTCGGGCCAGTCGGTACCTTGCAACCATCTCCAGAGACTTTCAGGACAACATATCCCGAAAGGCCTCCTTCTTCAGTCGGATGGCTTCCCTGACCATCAGTGACCACCACAATGTTTCGAGGGTTACCACCCCTTAAGGCGCCTATGACTTTAAGACCACAGCTCTCCGCTGCAGCTTCAGCAATAGAAGCTTTGAACAATGTCCACTCATGTTCAATGTCCACAACCTCCACAGAGATGCCAGAGGTGTGAGTTAAAGATATCACAGACAGGGGCCTCCTCCAGACTATTCCAGTTCACCCGCACTACCCATTTGGGCTTACCAGGTCTGTCAAAGGTCTTCGCCCACCCTTTGATCCAACTCACCCACCAGATGGTGATCAGTTGACAGCTCTGCCCCTCTCTTCACCCGAGTGTCCGAAACATGCGGCCTCAGGTCAGATGATACGATTACAAAATCAATCATTGACCTTCAACCTAGGATGCTCTGGTACCACATACACTTGAGAATCCTGATGTTTGAACATGGTTTTTGTTATAGACAATACATGACTAGCACAGAAGTCTAACAACAAACACCTGTTCGGTTTTAGATCAGGGAGGTTATTCCTCCCAATCACTCCTCTCCAGGTATCTCCATAATTGCCCACGTGCACGTTGAAGTCTCCCAGTAGAACTATGGAGTCCCCTACTGGAGCCCCATACAGGACTCCATTCAGGGTCTCCAGGAAGGCCGAATATTTCAAACTGTTGTTTTGTGCATATGCACAGACAACAGTTTTCCCCCCCACCACCCGTAGGTGCAGGAAGGCGACCCTCTACCGGGGTAAACTCCAACGTAGCGGTTCTCAGCCAGGGACTTGTAAGTATCCCCACACCCGCCCGGCGCCTCACACCCTGGGCAACTCCAGAGTGTAATAAAGTCCATCCCCTATCCAGGAGTACTGTTCCAGAACCAACAACGTAGAAGTAAGCCCAAACAGATCTAAATGGTAGCACTCCACCTCCCGCACAAGTTCTGGCTCCTTACCCCACAGCGAGGTGACGTTCCATGTCCCCAGAGCCAGCTTCTGCCGCCCGGGTCTGGTCCGTCAAGGCCGCTGAGTTTTACCGCCACCCATGTGACAATGCGCAACCAACCCATACGGTTCCTCCCACGAGTGGTGGGCCCATAGGATGGAGAGGGAGGTGCCACGTTGCTTTTTCAGGCTGTGTAGAAAACCCAGCCACCAGGTGCTCGCCGGCGAGCCCACCCTCTGGGCCCAGCTCCAGACGGGGGCCCCGGGCTTCCTCCGGACAGGGCAATTCCTTCTCTTTTAGGTTTTTCATGGGGGTCTTCTGAACCATTCTAAGTCTGACCCCTCCCCTGAGACAACTTTGCTTTGGGAGAACCTACCAGGAGCACCAGGCTCAAGACAACACATCCCTCAGGTTCATAAGGGCAACCAAACCTTTCCACCACAATAATGTTATGGTTCCCGGAGAGGTTTTAGCTACCTGATATTTACTAAGAAAAACCCCAAATAATTTCTGGTAGTTTTTTGCTCTTGTCACCTTTTTTCTCACTGTGGGCTCATTCATCACCTCACCTGCATGTCCTGCACCGCTGTGTAAACAGCACAAACGTGGCTAGATGAGTTTGATTGGTGAGTTGCAAAAACTTTTTTTTTTGTACAGTATAACACCACAGTTTAATTTCTTTGATAAATTATTAAACAAAATGTTTTAAAAAGTGACCTTTTTTAAGTGACATTTTAAGTATACATGCATAATACATTGATTTTGGTTAAAAAAATCTGTTCAATCTGTTCAATTTCAATGTGCATATCCTTACAGACAAGTGGCAATCATGGTTAGTTCAAGGATGTACGTACATTTGAATCCCAATCAGCATCATACTGTTAGTTACAGGCATGGTATAGGTGTGACAAAGGTGACAAACAAAAACCAAACAATGGCGGGTTCTACAGATGTTAACGTGAATGGTATATAGCATTGGTTTTATTATACTTTATTAGAAGAACAAAGGCTTTTCTACTGCAAGAGTGGATTTATCAACAGGCTTTGCAGTTTCACAGGTTCAACCAATTACCTGCCAAGTATTCTTTTGAAAGTGCCTGCCCTTTTAAAACAGATTCAATGGACTTGTCCCCTGATGGATTTGTCTAACAGACATACATTTGGCATGTCTGGTTATTCTTTGTCTGCGGCCATAGTAGTATACTGTAGCTGAAGATGGTGATGCCTACTTATTGTAGACAGGTACAGTAGGCTACATCACATGTATAGGTTTTAATTTTAGACCAGGCTATCTATCTGACGAATATCATGCACATATTGTGTAATAAAAGTTCATATCGAAATAATAGCTAATCAGCTGTTTCCATTATCATGTTTGATAATGTGAGTCTATGCACCTAGCCGTAGCTAGCATTATTGGCTAGCTAGGCTTTTCAGTAGCACACTGCACTGACCTACATTACCATTTAAATACTTAACCCTTCAATGATTTCCTGATATCCTGCTGGGGGGTAGAAACAATTTGTTTAAGTAGACCTGTACCTGCCTGATCTGATTATGGTTAAACGTTTAAAATTTCATCACTTTGTCATTCAACATTTAGTGTAACATTTTTAAAATGATAAATATATTTTTTTCGAAATATTTAGGTAGGAATCACGAATGAGTGTGAAGCGGCTGGGATGAGGATTATCACTGCAAAATCTGAGGGCATGTTTCTGAGCAGGAAATCGATGGAGTGCCTACTCCAGGTAGGGAATGAGTCCTTACCCCAAGTGAAGGAGTTTAAGTACCCCAGGGTCTTGTTTGCGAGTGAGGGGACTATGGAGATTGGCTGAATAAACGGAGCAGTGGCAGCGGTATTGTAATCGCTCTACCGCACCATTGTGACAGAAGGTAAAACTCTCGATCTACCGGGAAATTTTTGTTCTTACCCTCACCTATGGTCATGAAGGGTGTGTCATGACTGAAAGAACTAGATCATGAGTACTGGGTGATCTAGTGACTAGAAATGGGTTTGCTCAGGAGGGTGGTAGGGGTCTCCCTTAGATATAGGGTAAGAATCTTGGCTATCTGTGAGGAACTCGGAGTAGAGCCGCTGCTCCTTTTCATCGAAAGGAGCCAGTTGAGGTGGTACAGGTTGGTGGTACGGGCTGGTAAGGATGGCCCCTGGGCGCCTCCCTTGGGAGGTGTTCCAGGCACGTCCAGCTGGGAAGAGGCCTTGGGGAAGACTCTGGATAAGCGGATGAAGATAGTTGGATGGATGGAATTAATTTCCTCAATAACACGTTATATGGTTTGGTACTAATTAACAGTTTGTTATTTCATTGTACTTATACAGTAGTATTTGTCAGCCTCTGCTGCCATGCTTTTGAATTTATTTATTTTTTACAATATAGTACTTACAGTGTATGTGACTGCATTTTTGTGTATGTTTATGTGTGTTATCTCCAACAGTGATGCAGGAAGACTTTTTAGAGAGTGGCCAGATGGTGTCTTTTTCCAAAAAACTCTCATACAAACACACACACACACACGTCGTCTCAGAGCCTATCATCTCCTCCACTATCTCTCCCTGCTTTCTCTAGCCTCAAACTGTCGAAGCAAAAATACATACAGTTCATGTGCTGAGAGACCTAATTCTCACACAATGCTCTCCGTTGAGAGACAGCGAGAGAGAGAGAGAGAGAGAGAGAGAGAGAGAGAGAGAGAGAGAGATCAAGAAAGATAGAGAATATTAGTTGCTGCTTCAACAAGTTCTTATTGGGATAATAGGGCAATGGCAGAAAGAGACAGAGAATGATGGAGTGTTTTTATAGGTAGAGTAGAAATGAGAGAGAGCGAGAGCGAGAGAGAGCGAATGAGAGAGAGAGATAACTAATGATTTAAAATTTAGCCTTATAAGCGCAAATGCCAACCCCTCATCAGTGTGGGAGTCCTCCACTCGGCTTTAGTGTATGACACAGAAAGAGAAGGCGGTGAGGAGTGGTGTGTGGTGGGGGCGGTGTTGGAGAGAGAAAACAGGAGAAAAAAACATGGGGAGCAAAAGTTAGCATCTCTCAGGGGAATTGTGATGGGATTCTTTCTGAGCTATTTATGAGGCTGATCTGTCTGTCTTTCCCTTTGTTGTTTTCATTTATTCCACCCTTCTTTGCAGTTCCAACCAACATGTGCCAACGACAGGCAATACAATGTCTAAACATTATACATACACTAGCTGGGTTTACATGGACACTTTTTTTCTTTTCAAATAAAAACTTTCCGATTGACAGTTTTGGGTTACCTGTTTACATGGGATGTCACCTAATCGGGTCTGGTGTTTACATGCGCCGTCGTAACTTATTGGAATAGATGTTAAACATGCACACATTATTCTAGCTCATAATGTAATGTGTCCCACTAGCAAATGCTAAAACCAGCTTATAGTTATTGTCAGGGTTTGATGGCCCTGCCATGCTTCCTGGGGTTTCCCATCACTCTTTTACTCATATTGGACTGTCTGACACCTGGTGCCCATTCCCCTAATTAGCTAGAGTATATGTAGTCCTCTGTTTCTCCATGTCTTTGTCGGTTATTGTTTCCTGTACTGGTGAGTGTATTTGTATTGTTTTTGATTAAAATCAACATTGTTATATCTCCAACCTGCATTTGGTTTCTGCCACCCCCCACTCAACCGTGACAGTTATAGGTATGTCGGAGAGTGAGGCTGTTTGTGTGACTGGTGGAGAAATGTACGGCTCCTGATGAAGTCACAGAAAACCAGAGAGAAATATGCACACACAGAGACGTGCACACACTGGCCCTGGCTACATTTACAAAGTATTGCAGACACTGCTCCACGTCCCCCAGCTCTGCCAGCGGGTGCACGCACTATAGCCAATACCCGCCAACAGAGCTCCGTGGCTGGTATCAACTCCAATTCACTTATTTGCGTGCGTCACAGGTGATTTGTCCAGACTTTTTGTTTTTGTTTTTTTTTGTCTCGGTTTTAGAACCGTTACACCACCAGCTCTTAGAGACCCCTACTGTTCACTGATTGAGGTTCATCATTGTGACAACAATGCACAATGAATAGTGTCTTGTTAAGGTATCTTCCAGTTCAATACAAATTTTTCAATAGAACGCATCTCAGTTATCTCAAATATCATCTCAACTATCTGGGTGTGGATATCTCACTTGATTAACTTCTCATTGGCTTTCAGTGGCCCTTGTGTGATTTCTGTTGGCCAATGAGCAAGACAGTTCATACATCATGGTTACACATGTGGTAGGTCCTATTCATGGGCCTATATGACCAATAATTGATAATTATTTGTCAATCTCTGTGATCTTTTTCTTCATCTGCTATCTAGAGGAAAAGCTTATCTGCAGAAAGGTACCCTGGGCCTTTGGAGTCACACTGTCTGGCTCACTGGATGTTGTGAGATGACTAACTTTTTAATGTGTGACCAAATGTTTCCTATAAGGAAAACATGCAAACCATGCTTTGATACTATAATTCATGCCTTGATAATCCAGTTTTCCTCAGGTCCAGATGGGAAAACACATATTATATATGATTTAGTCTGAACTCATTAGGTATTTGGTAAATTGCTAAAATATTATTTAAATGTCAGACTCTGCAGATGTACAGTATGTGTGTTTAGAAAATGTGACTTTTATGTTGATAAAAGCACCAGTTTACTATATTACCCGATATTTCAGTTTTATGTCTAAGCCCCCACTCAAGGTCAATGACAATTATGTTATTCTAGATAAGGGCAGAGACATACAGGCACCAAGGTCTGTAAAAAGCCATTTGGGCAGAAGAAACACTGTTTTAAATCAACTGGGCTACAGGATATTTAAAATTAAGCTAAAACCTAGGGTTCTCAGTAGACAATTTAGTCTAGAAGTGTCATTGTAAAATGAACTCCTAAATACATGTATACTGAATCATCCATGTATAGCAATGGGAAAAAGGTTTGAATGTTTATTAAAATCTGTGTCCCGGGCCTAGCCCGGCGTTAAAATAAATAAGATTCAACAAGCCGCCACGAGAGGCCGGAAAGCTAACCTTGTCTAGCTTCAATGTAAGATATTGGTATCTTTTCAAGTTATTTTATATTATAAAGTGTTTAAGCTAGCTGCGCTTCAAACTACTCTGAGAACGCCATTACGTAAAATGGGGAACCATTACGCATTGCACACAAGCTCGCTCTCGATGAACGTTTAAGCTTTGTGGACAGACCAGGTTCCCCGACACGGGTGTTTACTGCCGTACAAGTAAACATAGCTGCCAGGACATCGTCGGACCAGACCGGAAACAAAGTCAAGTCGACGTGCATGCCTGCCAAGACAACATGGAAGTCGCTGGTCCCAGTCTCATACAGCGCCGTGCCACAGCAAACCAGCTGTGACCCATCTCAACCCGACATCCAGAGCCATCTCAGCCGGCAACCGGCGCCTATCAACGTCCAGCAAGCCACGGCAAAGCTAGGACAAGCCCTCAGCCATCATGGACCAGTGACCAGCTAGCCACCAAATCTTCCAGCAAAGGTACAATCTCTGTTAATATACTTTTCAGTATTACTCTTCAGTGCACTATGTTTTTGCCCAAGGACGGATGTGACCAGGGAGTTGTGCAGCTATCCAGCCGCTGCGCCGCCTTCCTTTTGCAGTATGTCCAAAGACTGCTAACTAGACCCACAGACGTGGTCTGGAGAACCACAGCCTGTGCAATTTTGCAATGGTTTGGCAGTTTGGGTTTAGACACTGTTTTTAATTGACCTAAAAGACTCACATCAGAGCTGCCTAGGTTCTACATGGGATGTTTTAAAATATGGAACATACTTGAAAAAGACAATCTGAATTGTCTTTGCATTGGTTGTTGAATGAGCCAGTGGTTTTTGGCAGACGTCGTACAGCATCTGCTTGGTCAGAACCAGTTGTTACAAGACTATTTTGCAGAAAGAAAATGGTCACCTTAAGACAAGTAACACAACTAGCTGGACCAGAGCTGGACAATCATTTTAAGCTTGCTAGTTACCAGGGTGTACGATCAACAAGGTTTATAGGTCAGCTTTTGTGGAAATGGAAGAGTCAGCTCAACAAAACAAAACTGTATCTAACCTTCTTCGTCCGATCACTTTCCAAAGTTAACATTTGCTCTGTCACACACTTCCGGACCCCCATTCAGGGCAGAATGTGCCAAAGGTGCCGCGTTGAGTGACCTGAGAGGAAAGACAATGTACGCACTTCTGGTAAAGACACTGAATAGAGCTAAACTGAGTGGGAGGTCTGACACACTGTGGAGAGCTTTTCTATCGCTAAATGAAAAGGAGATACCAAATTGAGTGACACTGTACAAACCACGATTGTAAAATATGTGTTTCTGTGTTGAACCCGAATGTCAGTGACCACTGTCTGTTTTGCAATGACAGAAACAATTTTTCAGTTTTTTTTTTTTTTTGGAATCGATACATTTCTCAAATTACTCAAAAAAGCAACAAAAACAATCAGTATAGTATAGAAACAGAGCGAGTGGGAGAGAGGTATCAGGAAAGGATCGTGAAATTACCTCAGGCCAGATTTGAACCCAGGCCCATCACAGAGCTACCACTTGCACCACAACCTGAAAATAGTTTGCTGCTATATTAATGTAAAAAAAAAAAATCATATAGACACCTTTTAAACCACCAACAATTTGGAACATCAAAGAGAATACTTCTAGCTTAATTTGAAAAATATTGGGAAGAGACAGACAATGCATGCAGCCAGGTGTTACATAGGCCTACAGTATGCTGCAGGTATTTAGAGAACAAGGTTAGTTGTGACGTCGTCACATAGGGCGATGTGGGGGAGAAGTCTGATGTTGCAATATTTACATGTGGATGTTGTGCATATATCGATCGATGTTTGTGGGCTAACCTGCATTTTTATGTCACTGTATCTTAATAAACATTTTCTTTTTATAACCAATCCAACGTTTTCTCACTTTGTGTCCCTGGAGGAATGATACCATACAGCTATTGTAATAACCAGAGGTCCTTACCATGGTTTGGCTCAGAAGTGTATAAAGTAACACAAGCAAAGTACAAAGAACACATTTAAACCACATTAACGATGGCAGACGACAAGCACAAGTTGCACAACACTAGCTCGCACAGAAGATTACATTCTATCCTGTAACCTCGAGTCACTTCAAAAATAACCTGGGTGTTTTTGCTTTTGAATGGCAGCTACTAAATTGTTGTATTTAAATTTGACGTTGCAAATTCCTTATTGAACCCAATAAGGGTACCTGTGCACACCTAAATGTCCTGTGGCATGGCTTACTGCCACCTAATGGCCCGGCCTCTCATCTACAGTGAAACCCCAAGTGGAAAATGGCTCCAACAGAGAGTGTTGCGTCAATTGCGTTAATACTTTGTAAACATTTAAAATTAATCGCAAAGATGAATTAGGTTAATGCTCCCAGCCATAGTTTGTATCATTATCTTTATTCACTTATTTTTAATGAATTCTTACAGGTCCTTATAATATTAAAGAATTCATTACTTCAGGTTTTTGGCTGATTTTGGATATTGATCAAATTTATTAAATTGTTATGTTGTTGCACTGTACACATACATTTCATGTACATTTTTTGTCATTCTAACATAAAAACTAGAGATGGCACCGATACGATACTGAGATGGAAATCGGTCCGATACTGACTTAAATAGCTGGATCGGTATCGATGACAATTGGACAATTGTAACTGATCTATGGGGCTAATCCAATTAAATTAATTTACACCCGTAGGTCTACTGTCAAGCATCAGCCATGTCTAACCTACCCAGGCCACACTATCAGCAGCAGGTTAATAAAATGCATCTAAGTCCTAAAATAGAGATTGGCTGTCATTTACTTTGCAACTTAATTTAAAATTGAATTTAACACTGGAATCGGATCGGTACTCGGTATCGGCCGATACCCAAAGTCCGGTATCTGTATCATTATTGGGACTGAAAAACTGGATTGTGCCACTCCTAATAAAAACTATTCTATCTCAAGTTCAGGGAACAAACCCAGATCCTCTCGGGCTTAGGCTTGACTTCCCCAACTCATCCTGCCCTCTTTGGCCCTTTTACAACCCCAATTACGAAAAAGTTGGTATAGAAAATGCTAATATAAACAAATATTTGATTTCTAAATTCTGTTCACTCCTATATATATATATATATATATATATATATACTGCCCTACAAAGCCTAACCGTCGTAACTGCACTTATAGTGAAACTGAGTAAAATGACTTTAAAGTTGTTTGACTGTCCAGCCCACTGTGTAGCAGGTAGATGAGTGAAAATACAGTTAATTAACAAGTATTCATTAGGTTATTTAATGCTATATTTTCCT
>JAODTR010000005.1:2635493-2662512 GCA_025399935.1 Amblyopsis rosae | reverse complement strand
GTGTGCGTGTGTGATGTAATCTAAGCAGTTGTTACTGTCATGTTCTTCTGCTCTCACCGTCCTCCACATTCCCCCTTCAGTCTCACTGTCATTTGGCAGCTGTCACTCTTGATTTGTGTCTGCCAACCCTGCACACCTGCACACACACACACACACACACACACACACACACACACACACACACACAAATTTCTCCCCATCTATCTCTCTCTCTCTCATACATGTGCATATGTGGGTTATTTATATTGCATTCAACTTAAAACAATTAGAAGTAGTTTATGTTGGGAATTTGTGTAAATACTGTACTTTATAATGTAGGAAAAACAATACTGCGAAGTTAACTCACATTACAGTATTTATTTTTGTATTTATTTATATTATTGTATTTGTAGCAATTTGGGGATGCCCATGATTTCCATGTCACCAGAATATTTGTTTCTGGGCTCAGTCAGCAGATTATTCGACTGGGAACAAGTCAATATGGATTCAGTGTGGTATGAAAACAGCTGTCTTGACAATTATGGAATTGAAACCTTGTGTGTGTGACAGAGAGTCCTACTCTCAGTTAAATTGGCTGTAGTCAGAGCAACAAGAGGCTGTGTGTTCCGGTGTACACTGAGCGTACGAGGGCAGCTCGAGCTTTGTCTGATTAAATCATCTTCTAAATACAGGGGGAATTGACATCCATAACAAATAGTATAAACAGCGCCGCTGCTCTGAGGGGGATCTTGTTGCTGCGGGGCTGAATGGGCTCCAATAATCACTAAGCAAACATCCTCTCCCAGACCGTTCTGTGCCCGGGCCCATTCCTCATGTCACAGTGTGGCTTGGAAAGCCTCTGTAGACGCGGACATTATTTTTTGCAACAAGACGGCTAACAAAGTTATGGTGGGACCGGCCCACTGCTGCTGCAGTAGCGCTGGAGGGAAGCAGACCCTCGCCGTGGAAACGTCCACCTACCTCTGAATAATGAAATGCAGGGTGCCAGGGTGGTTGCAGGTGGCCAGTAGTTGCCAATTTTTTATTTATTTTACTGTACACAGACTTTTTTCTGATTTAACCCTCGTTCTCTGTCAAGCCTGCTGAAACTGTTTTAGACGGTATGTCTTCATTAAACGCTGGTGGTTCCTATTATAGCGCGCGAATGCAGGAGAGAGAAAGGGTAAGGACAATGTGATGTGAGCTGTGAGACACTGGGAACAGAGCAGCTTTCTGAATATGCGAGGCCATTGTGCGAGGTAAACAATCGTCGCTTTGATAACCTCTGGCCTGCGACTATATGGGTCAGCAGACGAGACAAAGGCCTTTTTAGCTAGTTTCAAGTGCCTACCAGAGGTGAGAGAAAGGGATTAATTAAATGAAGCTGAGTGAGCAAAGACGCAGCAGAAAGGACATTTTTAGCGGTCTAAGGGGGGTGGGGGGGGGTTTCCTTTAGATAAAGAACCTACTTAAACTCAGCAAAGGATCTGTACGGAAGTGCTACACCCTGTTGGAGACGAGGAACAATATACAACCGGTCCTCACATAATAAGATTCTGGTGCATTCTGTTGTGGGTGTCACTGGATGTTTTCAAGGCTGTGTGTGTGTGTGTGTCTCTGTGTCCTTGTACGTTTACAGTGTTGTGTATGTGTGTGTGTTTCTACTGTTGTGTGTCTGTGTTTTATATAGTGTATTCGTGCTCTGTGTGTACTTGTATCTGTTTGGGGGGCGTGCATGTGTGTTTACACCTATGTGTACTTCTCTTTGGATGCGTGTGGGTGGATGCGTGTAGCAGTGTGTGTATGTGTGTGTGTGTGTGTGTGTGTGTTAGGTGTCTGTGTGATGGGCCTGAGTTTGTCAGGTGCTTCAGCTGGGAGCTGAGGGCCATTTGTCATCGGTGGGATTCATTATGTGCTCCTCCTCCCCCCCCCCCCCCCACACGCTGTGATCACCACTGACCCCCTGTGACAACAACAGCACCTTCATTATGTCACCGCGGCCACCCTGTCACCGCGGCAACTCTCTAAATGTCTGGGTGACACCCCTGGGTGGGACTCCAATCTCTCATCTGGGGACGCGGCTGTCCCTCTCTGTGCGTGTGTGTGTGTGTGTGCTTGTGTGCGCTTGCGTGTGTGTATGCGTGTGTTTGTGTTCATATGTTTGGTTAACCTTGGATCTACTATAGCTTGTTTATTTGTCCATAAACAACCTACATGCTCTTTCAAATGTAATAGTATAAATAACTCTACATGTAAAGGATATAATGTGAATATAAATCTAGAAATACATATGTAACATGTAAGTAAAACAGTAAAATGTATAGTGAAAATCTGGGCAACTGCTGCAGTGCACATGAATATACTGTATATGCAGTTAATATGTACGCATACATGCCTTCTCTACGCCACACATGCACACATGGCCGACCTCCAGTTGTATCTTCATTTCAGTTATTCAGAGTAACTAAATGTGCCCCACTTCCCAGAGGAATCCACACAGGACAATGTCACACTTGGCCCCCCCTTCCCACACACACACAACCCCCCCCCCCCCACGCCATTTTCTAATCAGCAATTATTCAATTATGTCTCATTAGTGAGAGGGTGTCGCCCCAACCCCGCCCTTGGCTTGTGACACCCCCTGCGCTGTGCCTGGTACGGATGGTCCGGGGGGGGGGGGAGGGGGTTGTGATTAGTGTTGCTCTAGCAGAGAGGTGACAGAATCCCTCTTCAAATATTTTGTCTTCATTTTACGACCCTGCGATGCAATTATGGAGCAGCAGTTCATTATGGCTGCGCACTAGGCCTCATGTTTAATGCATGCCGTTTAGGCTCTTTATTAACGAGCCGGCTCCGTTGCCGCTGGCCGCCGCCATGCACGCTCCGGCCAGGGCCGCTCGCACACGCCTGTCTGTTTATGTGTTTACGCATGTGTGTGTGCGTGTGTGTGTGTGTGCGTGTGCGTGTGCGTGCGTGTGTGCGTGTGTGCGTGTGTGTGTGTGTGTGTGTGTGCGCACTTGTGCATTTCCTTCTGTGAGTGAGAAAGAGCAATTGAAAGAGAGAGTGAAAGAGAGAGTGATCCCAAATAAAATGTGTACAGGGGACAAGAACGAGGTTTGGGCGGAAAATGAAAAACCAAATGAAAAGCCTGATTGAGAGAATGCAGACTGTGTGTGTGTGTGTGTTTGTGTGTTGGAGCCTGATGGTCACTACGGCAACATGCCCTCTCTTGCCCACCAGCTGGCCCCGTAAGTGGGCACAGCTCCATAATGCCGTGCCGCGTGAGGGGGGTGGGGGTGACTAACTACACCTCCCTCGGTAGAACCGCCTCCATCTGCATTCAGCATTGAGACAGATGAGGCCAATTTGGCTCCTTAAATTTCTGGGCTGTGATGGATGTGGGCTGGCTGGGCACAGCGAGGGGAAGGGTGGACGCAGAGAGGGGGAGAGAGGGGGGAAGGGAGAGAGGGGTGAGGGAGAGAGAGAGAGAGAGAGAGAGAGAGAGAGTGGTGGAGTTCGGTTGGAAAAGTGCAGGACACCCACCCTTGTGGAACGTACGTACGTAACGATGTTCCCCATTATTGCACTGTACTGCGGTCGTACCTATGGGTCGTACAGGACGGTGGCATAAAAGGCTTGATAACAATGAAATAGTACTTCTGCTGGGAGTCAAGTACCTCCAGTGTGTCCCCGGGCCGACATTTGAGCGATTATTTTGTTCATTTATTTAGCGTTTATGCTATGTTCCATGTGAAGTAGACGTACGATATGTACTTATCTATGAGCGTTGTTTGATGTTTATTTCACTGCATCCATGCAGCAAAAAGTAATTCTCTTTCAGAGCTGATTACATACAGAGTTCTTGACATGGACGATGAGTGCGATGACTTGCCAGACGCCCTATTATAAGCCCAGAACATTAAAGTTGTTCTATCAAACGGTGCAACCCCCTGACTGACAGATGCTGGGCTGACTCGTCCAAATAAAACATGACTTGTCATCACTTCTACGACAGCATAAATTAAGCAATTACAATAATGCACAATTTTGAATCAAAGTGTATTTTTAGTTGTATTATTATGATTCTCCATATTTTAGCCCAGCTGGTGCCCGGGTGCCGGTTACGAGCGCCCGGGCACAGTTGTGGCTAACTGATGGCTCTCCCTGTGCAGATTTCTGCTCCCATCTGCCCCCAACATCAGGCCCCCATTTGATAGGCGCTCCCCAACCGCAGGCCTACATAAATATTTTATCAAGCGTAATGGAAATTGTCAAATCAATCTAATTGTGCAATGTATTATGAAGACATCAAAGTTAAACAAAGCACATATGCTATCATTTCTGTTAACGGCCGGGCAAGGTTGGGGGGTGGGGGTGTGTGTGTCTGGCAGCTCGGTACCCAGGGGGGTCTTCCACAGGGCCGGGGGCCTGGCAGCGCGCGCTCTGGATGTATATATACATCTCCCCCGCGCTGCTCAGACCTGCCGTACGTTGCACATTTCATCAGAGGAATCAATTTCTCAAATGTGCACAACTGCATGAGCCATAATTACATTAGGACCCCGATGGCTTTCAGCCATGATATGAGGGAGAGACAGTGGGGGACAGGGAGAGGGAGAGGGAGAGGGAGAGAGAGAGAGAGAGGGAGAGAGAGGGAGAGAGAGTACTGTTCATTTCTGCTTGCCTGGCTTTTGATGTGAATTGTATTTTTGCATTACTGTAGTGTGTAATATATTTCAAATGTTAATGCTGTAATTGTCCGAAATTTTTTTTGCAACATTTACATTGTTCAGTACTATTTAGATGTATTTTCCCTTGTTTTTCTTTTCCTTCAAAGAAAAAGAAAGAGAGAAAATAAAGGAACAAATTTAAAGCTTGCGATGTTTGACAGGTGAGCGCGCGTGTGTGTGTTTGTGTGCGTGTGTGCGCAAGGGTGCGCGTGTGCGTGTGTGTGTGTGTGTGTGTGTGTGTGTGCGTATGCATGCGTGCGTGTGCACGTGTGTGTGTGTGTGTGTGTGTGTGTTGGGCTTGAGTGTCCAAGGGATTAATGGCCTTTGTCAACACATTCTCTATATGTCACTACAGAAGACTATAGTGTGCCAAATCAATACACACCATGTGCACACATGCAATCTAATGCGCGCACACACACACACACACACACACACACACACACACACACACACACACACACACACACACACATACTGTATAGAAACCGGCACAAGCACCAAACCAGGAGTAACAGAACATGTATTTTATGGTGTTAATTAGATAAAGGACTCATGAAACAACGGTTATTGTGTGTTTTAATGTGAAATAGTTTATCATTGTCATTATTAATAATAGCCTAGGCCTACATGTCACCTACATTAACAGAAGGCATGGGCCCCACAAAATGCACGCATTTGAACATCGGCTTGAGCGGGAAATTCAAACACTTAACTTCTTGAATTCTAGTGAACTTTTGTAGAAACAATTTGTGCCTCTTTATTGGCAAAAAGTACTGTTCTAAATATTTTGAGGGATTCAAATCCATTATTCAAATGGCTTAAATGTCAAAGGTACAGAAAGTTTAATAAATTAAATTAATAAATCAATATATTGTTTTAGCTGTTAATACGGTACTTGGGGACCAGCAAACTTTTCCCACAACTCCACCATGATTTATTGCGCTGGCAAACATTTTTGAATCTATAGCTCTCAAAAGTAGGAGCCATAGCCTACAGAAGCATATAGTAGTCCTTTCTGTCTAACTATTATGCTTATGTATAACTAGTATTACAAATATTTATTGGAATATCTATCATTGAAGTCGGTGAAAACACTATTAACATGCAAAAATTTTGATTGAACGCTTCTGGTAGCAACAGTAAGGCATTGTTGTCATGCGCTGGCTCGACAACAATGGCGCAAAGTATCGTAATTGATTAAGTAGTCGAATGTTTTCATAAATCGCAGAGCAGAAGCAATCATATTCTTAACTTCAGAAAATAGGATTGTATTACAGGTTACTCAATTCTTCTAAATAAAATAAGCATCATATGTATATGAAAAAGAACTATTGCCAGGCAATACTGGTCTGAAAAATCATATTGCCATGGCAATACTGCAATATTGTCGGCGGCGGCCCTGGTCTGAAGACATGGTGCTCTAGCTTACACCCAGTCGCAAAGCAGCACCATAGCTAGTTTCAGACTGGCAAACTTGCCATTTTCCCGTCCAGCACCTACATTGTTTAAGTAGCAAATCACCCATCTGAGCACCCTTGGGCATGTTGGTCTATAAAGCGGTACCGTCAGGCTCATTGTTATCTATCTTCAGGCAGGGGAAAAAACACCACTTGCAAAAAACACCCTCATGCGCCTGCGACCATGCAAATGTGGATGTGGACACGATTGAAATGCACTTTAGAACGTGCGCTCCAAACGCTAAAACTGGGCCCGCAGTGTGAAAGTTAGGTATGTAACACACTGATGCAAATATACAGAATGAATGACATGCTTGCGTGAGCAGTTATGAAACAATCTTGGCAAATGTTTGGCAATCTGCATTCACTGTCAGTGAATAAGTTGTGTGACATGGGGAAAGGATAGATAGATAGAGATTTACTGTGGGGGTCTTTGTGACAGCAATATGGGTGTTTTAATCACGGCTGAACTCATTTGCCGTGTGCCAAAGCAAATGTTATTGATATTGATTTCAACCGTAGATGTACTGTAGAAGCACAGCAGTGGCATTTTATTTACTTGAAGCCTGATTAGTGGTTGTCTTGGGAAGTCACAGTAGTTAGTTGTGTGTGTGTGTGTGTGTGTGTGTGTGCGTGTGTGCGTGTCAGCTTGCGGTAGACGATAGTAGATGAAGTCATCTCTCATTCTTGCTTACTTAGTTTATACATATTGTGTATGCGCGTGCACTCATAAGCTCTCTCTCACACACACACAAACACGCACATGCACGCACACGCACACGCACACGCACACGCACACACACACACACACGCGAACACACACTTTTTGTTGCCCCTTATCACATCCCCCCGCCCACCTCGTACAAACATACGTCTTTATCAAGCGCCTGTTGTCAGACAACATTAGATAATTAATAGGCCATTTGTCAGGCCTGTGAGAACCATGTTAAAATCCCCCAACAGCTCCCCTGATAGATCGTGCCGTCTGCGCGCACGCCTTTGTTATGTCAGCCTGCCATCCGAGCTCCGGATTTACCATTAAAGGGCCCTCATTATTAATCACAACTAATGCTAATTAATTAGGTGTCTGCGTGTGCATGAGCGGACGGGCTCTGCGTTTCACTTTGCTGTGCGGCGTTAATTGGTCAGCGCAGCTCGAGCGTTTTTCCATTCACTGTGTGTGTGTGTGTGTGTGTGTGTGTGTGTGTGTGTGGTGCGGGGGTGAAGGGGTGGGGTTGGCATAAATAGACATATGCTCTTGTTAATTAAGACTGTGTTTATAGGGTTCACTGTAGTGTGTGCTTACGAAAGGGAGAGTGTGGAAGTGTGTGTTGCCAATGGCTTGTTGGCTTGTTGTAGTTTTTAATGGTGAGTGTAGTGTTTGTGATGGCAAGGTTTTCCATGTGATTGCGATAACTCACAAGAGTATAATTAAGAATGTGTTAAATAGATATAGCCTGTGGCCTTGTTAAGAAATTAAAAGATTATTGTAAATCTGATCGTTTTGCTATAATCTACAGTATTTGTCAGTGTATACAGTATATGTGGACATATTATGCATTGATTAATGCAAATAGTTTGTTTATATAACAAGTTTATATCAGGAAGAAAGTAACCCAGTTTAAAAACTAATAATATAATTAATTGGGCATTGGCAGAGTTTAAGCTTACAGCTACTTAACGGCCATGATTGTTCTCCTGTTTGTATCAGTACGTTCCACAGTCACCCCTATGGACTCGCGGACCAAAGGAGACCATGAAAGCAGAACTGAGGCCTCCATTAAGCACAAAGACAGAGTTAATTAGGAAGCTTATTGCCTGTCTCGAGGGTAAGGGACTCCAAACGCTTACTCCTTTGCACCCCACAGAGGAAATGCAGTCACAAACTGGCCAACTGTAATTAACAATACTTAGCAAATCAACAACAACCATTTTCCAATTGGCAATATGAGAGCATTTCATCTAACCAAGTGAACGATAATTATATTTTGTTTTGGATGCAATGGTTTACATAAACCACACAGAGGTGTGTCTCCCAGTGGGCAGTCTTTCTATCCGTGTAAAGATATGGTTAGGGGGAAACTCATTTCATAGATGAAAGACTCTTGCAATCATAAAAAGGCATAGCAGTGTTCCCACCCTATATCTTGCTGTAGCAGAGCCAGTGGCATTCTGGAAGCAAGCCCCCCTGTGATTATGTAGCGTTGGGATCTGTGTCAATGATGGGGCTTCTGCTACAGTACGTTGTTATTCTAAATTCATGTTTACAGCCAAACTATGTTTCTGTAGTTTAATGTTGTGCCTTCATTCTTACTAATTGGTTTAGATGATAATAATAAAGTATAATTAGTGTGAAATAATATTCCAATTTGCGTGCAGCCATAAATAATCTGATTGCAGTAAAAGCACCATACGTGACAGTTGAAAGATATGCGCTGCGTGTCTTATTAATCAGAAAATACTTTTGAATTAGGCATATGAATATGCAAGAGGCATTTTCCCATTAGTGAGATCTTTGTGTACTTTACTCTGATGTTTCCCGGCGTGGAGATATAAAGTGAGAGTTCGGATAGTGAATGATGAAGATGATGATGTGTGATTATGTACAACCTGCATTACAAGGCCATAACCTCACCTTGCCATGCGTGTCTGTTACCACGGGCAACAAATGATGCCCTCGACCGAGTATGAAAGCCTCTTTCTCTCAGCTGAGGAGTTTCTATCCATATTTCATGAGCCCACACCTTCATCAATCAACCTATACGATCTCTGGTGGAGATGAATGTTATGTGTGGATTGGGCTGTGAGCTAATGAATAACAAGCTCAACTAAACCCTACACTGCAATAACCTTATGGTAGCCAAAATGGGGCATGAGATAAAACGTCAAATACGTAACGAGAGCTCATTTATAACAGATTAAAAAGGGAATGAAGGGGAAGGTCAAAACTACAGCAGGTGAGGAAGTCAAATAGGCGAAGAGAAAGAGGTTCTGTATGCACAGGCAAGGTAACACGGAGGAGGGGGGGGGGGGGGCGTTGACTATGTCCACAGGTAGGTTATTTCTCTGTAAACATATGTTTCCATTTGTCCCGCGGGTGTGTCCCGCGGGTACGTATCTCGGCGTCCCGTTGGCAGTGGCTGGGTCACGCCTCCATTAGGGGCTTTGTCAGGGTGATTAATAGCTACTTTTATCATCTTTAATTCACTCCCTGATGACGGCTGCCCCGCGCGCTGCTCGGGGAAATCGCGTGATGTATGGGTACACCCAGACCCTCGTAGCAGAGGTGAAAATAATCCCGCCCATGCAGATAGCGGGCTGGGGAACAAATATTTTCCCTCCTAATAAGAATTAATGAAAATGGCCGTCGAGCTCGGCCACATGAATGCTTGGGGTATATGAACGACTCGTATTTCCGCGCCCACGTCAGTTGGTGTGACTCATTTGATACTTGATATATTTTGTACGTACAGTACTTGTATTTAATATATTATACTATACTAAGACTTATTTTTAATAATATATAATGCTTTCTTATTTTAGTTCTGTGACTCAACAAGATAAACACTTTTCCTATTGTTGGTATTTTATTTTTGTGTGTGTTTTCCCTTGATATCATGATGTGCCATCTACGGTAATGATGCTGTTGACATCTCCATCCGGAGGCTAACAACAGCTGGAGTGCCCCTCCATTACCCAGAATGCCTTTGGAGAATCTCCCTCTGATGGAGGCTATCGCATCACACTGATGAAGTCACACCCATTGCTGAACAAACAAACACACGCGCATGCACACAAACACGCACACGCACACGCACGCACGCACACACCCTCAGTGTCTATGCAGAGTGTCACCATTTGGCGTTTGTCTTTTCTCAGGATGAATGCACAGTCATTAGAACCCTGAACCCAAATACAGTTTGCCTTTTCGGAACACGTTTACCTTTGAGAAACGCTTATGTTTATGAAACAAAAGTCCCCCCTCAAATCCACTGGACTGGGAGAATTTCTGGTCTAAATCAAATATAAACTTGGAGTCCTGTGTGTGTGTGTGTGTGTGTGTGTGTGTGTATGCAAGAGATTGGGGGGGGGGGGTCAGAGGGGAACCAGAGATGGAGGGATACGGTTACCTTTAAAAGCCCTTGTCCCTCCACCATATGGCAAAGCTCACATCCAGTGCCATAACTATGTTACACAGTCCTAGCACTGAAAATCATTAGGTTTACCCCCAGACTCAGAGCCGCGCTATAGGTCTCATGCCCGGCTCAGCACAGCCTGGAAAACGTCTTTCCCCTCCAACGCGCTGAGCCCACACAGTGTGTGTGTGTGTGTGTGTGTGTGTGTGTGTGTGTGTGTGTCAAACACAATGGACTCACGACCACTGTGATCAGCTACTACTGCCGTCTGACACGGAGAAATAGTTAAGCTGTAGATGCACACACGCATGCATGCACGCACACACATACACACACACAAACACAAACACATCATAACCAGATACAGTATTTACACCAGAGGGCTGATTCAGCACAAGCTATGCATGCATTTGATTTGTCACGAGCAGCAAATGCTCATGGTTTGACAGGAATTGTGATTTTTATAACTGACAGGGGGGGGTATAGCATATAGTATAGCCCACACCATCGACATTTTTTATTCCCTGTTGGAATATACTGTGTTTAGGCCTGACCACAATACTTCTACTGTATTCAAGTCTGTTTTCTCACCTGCTTACTGACAAACAGACAGACAGACAGACAGACAGACAGACAGACAGATAGATAGATAGATAGATAGATAGATCATTGGATCAATAACCTAGCCTATATACAGTATATGTACAGTGCAGAAAAGGTACATTTTAACATCTGAATAAGCACTTGACATCGACTGAAACATGCCTGCTGTATGTAGGCAGAATCACAGGGCTGATTAATGGTTCTGTCAATATCTCTGTGTGTGGATCACAGGCGGGGCCTTCAGGAATGTTCCAGGGCTCGGGATGGGCTGTTGGAGCATCGTTAGCAAGGCTCTCTCTTTCTCCCTGTCGCCTGTCAGCCTGCGTTAGCAACAGCCTGCGTTAGCAACAGCCTGCCACAGCTGCTCAACAAAGCTGCGGGTGGGTGGTGGGAAGGGGGTCAGATATACCACATCTTCCTGGGGATCAACTGTCTCTGGACGGCATGACATCCTGCTTAAGGATGGCTCCATTCCTGCCTCCTGGATCTACTAATCATGTCTGTCTGTCTGTCTGTCTGTCTGTCTACTTGTTTTATTACCTGCATTTTATTAACCGCTATTTGGTTATTAAGTTTCAAATGCAGGTGTATTGTTGCATCCCTGTGTCATTAAAGCGTTAATGAGACTTTAATTAACTCTTCAGGCACAATATACTTTAAATGTGCCTGTAGATGCTCAATATAAGCCAGTGGTTTTCAGTGAGGTCTTTCAGCCCTTTTTTAGAGAAAATGAGACTAAAATATGTATACTTAAATGTGTTTTGCGTTTTATTATAATCTCAAAAACAATTTCACACAATACATACAACATTTTCAGTAGAGTAAGCTTCAAATATTTGTCTTCTATGTACTTCTCTTGACAGGAAGGCTACAGTACAATACTGTAAATTGCAGCCACATAAATATTCTCCTGTAAATTAGAACAGTCCTGCAGTGGTTTCATATTGGCAATCAATTAATTTGATGAATTTCCAAATAGGGGGCAGGATTCAAAGGACTGCACCTTGGGTTAAGTATGTCAAAGTAAAATCACATGAACACACACTCGTGAACCTCTATAGCTTACTGTATACTCTACCGTTACGCTGGTTGCACACAGGCAGTGGACCATATGCTCTCATTTTCAGAGCGTTTTCTCTGCTTTGGTTTGAACTGGCCACAGATTTGCTCATGACTTACATAACTGTAGCTGCAGTATTAACATAATATTATGTTAAAATAATAAAAGCAAGGTCTGATCTGTTGCACATCACTGGTACATTATGTAATTTCTAATAATACTTGAACCATCTATTTTTATAAGTGTGACAAACCACTAATGTCATCCTCATTTATGGATCTCCATTTACATGGCAGATATTGAGGCTTTATAGATTATTATGAAGTGCTGAGAGATACTCCAGTGAAGGCAATTATTCTAATGAAGCTGTTGTAATTATATACTGTAACTGGTGGGAGCATCTGACGTTGTTTGAGGTACACATATGCTACTGTACACCTACAAACGTATAGTACATACCGTCGGTGTGGTAGAAGCCGAGAGGGTTGTAGGGTCGTTCTCTGATGTCCTTTCTCACCGTATTCACAATTAGCCCCAGTGAACCTCACTTCCCACTGTTTTCACACAGCACCGTGTTGAAGGAGGTCAGGAAGGGGAAATATAAAACATTTTGAGCTGCACAATGCTGAGTGGACCCTGGCGAACAGCCCTAAAGTGTCCACTCAGATGTTTGGTATACGCAAGGGCTTGTTATTGGATTGGCACCACAAACCACTGGGATTATGTACGTTGTAATGTGTTTTCCATACAATGAGAAGCGCAATGTGTATAGAAGTTAAAAGAATGTTAACACCGAGATTGGCGGTGATGATGGCGGCTCTTTTTGTCAAGTTCCTTCCCATCTTTGTCAACAGATACCGCCGCTTGTTGTTTCAAGCCTCTTGCACCTTCCTCCGCTTCTGTTTATTTAAACGGTCTTGCTGCATGTGTATTTTCATGTACATCTATACCGTCTTGTTGCTAAGTAGACATGGAAAGTGACACAAAGACAACATGCTGTTTCACATCACAAACACACAGGGAGGAACTCGCACCCAAATGTGATGACACTCAAACTGAACTAACATTCCAAGTTCAGGCAAAGAGCAAACTATCAATCCAATCAGAAAGGCCTCAAACTCTCCAAACCGTCATGCCACTATCACACAAACACAGGCATATGCTATGCTTAGAAGACAAAGGAAAACGTTGGAACATGTACACACAAACAAGCAGTTTGTGAATACAACAGGGTTGGAAAGAAACACAATCACAGGTTTAATTCTCCCGCTGTGTGACTGGTAGACCACAGCAGAGGGCTGGGTCTGTTAGAGGGAGCGATCCTAGTCGTTAAAGAAAATACTGCAGCTGATTAAAAAATGTATTATAAATGTCATTTTTTTTCTTCCATATAATTACTTACATATTTATGTAATAAAAAAGAATTATATATATATTTCATTTCTTTTTCAAATAAATTAAATATATAGAGCCGCAGAACAAAAACGCACACTTCACATTTTTATAATGTCATAGCATATATATATGGTAAATGTCAAAAATAAAATATAACAAATAGAAAATGTATATAAATATAATTCTAAAAATACATATATTACAGATAATTAAAATGTTAAATGTATAAATAATAACAGTATAAATGTAACAGCAAACTGCTGCAGTGGTCCATTAATTGTTTTCGTGGCTGAATTATTAGTCCAGCCTTGAGACCAACAGATTTCAAATGTACAGTACTACATCTGTTGACATTGACCGATGTTTCAGGTGACGCTGATGGCGGCTTTGCCCTCTTCCCACCGGACCTTCTGGACGACCAGTGTATATCCGACGGAGACCCCCCAGCTCGCTCGTTGGCCTTCGCCGGAGACCCACCCTCCCCGGAGTTCTCCTGCGACGACTCGTCCCCGTGCGGACCCTCGTCCCACCGGCGTTCGGACTTCTGCGCTCCCCAGGAGGAGCCGCTCGTCCCACCAGACTTCGAGCTGCGAGAGTCGGGGGTCGCTGGCGCCGGCCTGGGCATCTGGTCCAGGGGGAAGGTGGACGTGGGCGTGTGTTTCGGGCCCTACGAGGGTGAACAAAGGGCCTGTCTGAGAGCCACTCATGGCTGGGAGGTAGGTGTTATAAGCAGAGACACTATATAAGGAGACATGCCGCTTAAATGTTTAATTTTGAAGTGAGCTCTATGGAAGAATTTTGAAACGGCATGTTTGGCAGTTGAGCCAATCAGATGATTGGCTCATTTGCTCCAACTGCCAAATTTACCGTTTCAACTTTGCAGCTGCCAAGCATGAACCTATTTAACCAATCGTGTGGTTGCACTGAAGTTTAACCAGTTTAACCTGTGGGGAAAACAACCTTAAACCTTAAATGTTTTAAGCAGCTGTTATCAGATTTGACTGTCGATTGTATACATGCAGTTTTTATGTCCCGGTGACTTTTGAAAGGGCAGTAACGGCTCTCTCCCCACTCATTTCGATACAGTCTTCTTAAATAACTGCCCGGGGCATTTCAAAGATGGTTGCCTAGTGGCGAGACTTTCCTATAAGGACTTTACTATGATTCAATATGCATGGTCATATTGGAAAGGCTACTGTATTGGAGAACAGCAGTATGACCTGGTGCCTTGAGTACATGTTCATAAAGGATGTACACATTTATGCATTAAAAGTGTTTTTCTTTAAGGCCCTTTTTATCAAAATGCTGTCAGAGGAGAATCGCCTGTTGTCGTCAACATGTTTCAGATTGCTGAGCATATATGTTTCTCTCATTTTGACATGGTTTTTGTATGAACTTCATAGGCACTAGAGGCAGTAGAACATTCTTTGCACCCAAAGGATTCTCTAACCCTTCAATTTGAAGGAATAATACAAACAACAGCATTTGTTCTACTACAGAGAATAGCTACTGTAAACACCAAAGTTATTTTTTTACCTTCTTATCTTTTTGTATGCGTGTGTGCGTGTGATGTCATCATGTTCACATTTAGCCAGTGACCACAGTGGCAGTGTTTGTTGTGCAGTGATGTAATGTTATCTCCGCTGAATGGGAGCCACGGTCTAGGCTCTTAACTCAATTAAAATATAAAGCTATAAATCTAGTCTCCCTCCTGTTTAGAGACCCACTGATGCCATCGGCCAATCACATATTGGTCGGTGGACATGCAAAATCGAACACAGGGTCACGGGACAAGGCCAAAGGTTAGCAGTTGGTCTCTGTCAGTGTCAAGCTAGTTTTGTTTTTCCTAGCAGGAGGAGGGTCTGGGGTATAGGGGTGGGGGATCTCAGCCTGATTGAGTCTCTCTAAACTGATCCTCTTTAATTTGAACGAGAGGATTTGGGCCTTCAAGTCGAGTCATAACCCCCCCCCCCCCCGGTCCTTTTGTGGGACAGAATCGAGCTCATTAAGGCAGCCACAGCATGCAGTTTACTAGCAGAGTGCTGAAATCGAGTATTAAATAAAAAAGACAATTGGAAAGAGCACTTCAGAGTCCCCCATGCCAACCCCTTAAGCCCATTTTAATGCTTGCTGACTCAGAATGTGTTGGTAAAATATCAACACTCAGCTCATATAAATTCTTTTGGATTTGGACTGCTGGCTGTTGGTTTTGCATCATAGTGCATTAGACCATCAGCCCTGACTCAGTGGTTTTGGCTTCATTCAGGCTCCTAATAAATGTCTTTATTTTCTTCCATGACTTTACGCTGGACTAGGTTTTCCCAGGAAGCAGCACCAGATTCATTATCTACTCCGATATGGAAGTCAATGTCTAAATTCCTTTAACAGTATTAATGGAAATATGGTCTGATTTATTTTCTCCCACATTTGCCTAACAGTGGATCTTAATATGATTGCAAAAGTCTCTGTCTCATGCTGCGGCGATTTACAGTTGGGTTTTAGTTTTCTTTTTTTCTTCGGTTTTTCTTAGCTTTTTTTTTCCCAGAGAAAGAAATAACGGAAAAGGAGGTTTCATGAATTTTAATCCAGCAGTAATTTATGGGGACCTTGAATAATATGTATTTAAAAAGCTGAGGAGCTGGAGTGTGTGTGAGAGAGAGGATAGATGGGATCGCAGCGCGGCAGCACTGTATCACAGTGTTTAATTACCAGCCTGACAGTGGCCCATAACTCTTTCCATTAAGTAAATAAGTTGTAAAGAATTTATGATGAAATGCCACATTATTCAGGACGGATATTCGGTGATGACATCCCTGTGCATTAAATATGTTAAACGCCATTAAGCCCCCCGTGACACCAGCCCCCCCCCCACACACACACACACACAAACACACTCCACCCAGCGGACCGCCACGCGTGTGTGTTGTGTGCCCACCCTTGTAAACCGTCGATATGCCAATAAGCCAGTAGAGGGTCTGTAAAATAAAAAAAATAAAAAAAATAAAATTGATTCCGTAAACGTGAGTTAAGATAGATATGTTTGCTTTCATCATCAATCCCTGGCGGTGATGTCACCGGCCGGGGACCGATAAAGCCCGCGCTCCCATCTGGAGGGGTTTTGATGGAGGGCCCAGAGCAGCCGTGGCCGCTACTGACAGGCCGTTGAGAGTTTGTCAGACCTATCACCATAAATCTGAAAGCTTTATTCATAAAGAGGAGGAGTGAGTTACTGGCCGTGCGATGCTTTATGAATACAGGAATGGTGAATGATGGAGAGAGATGGCTTCAGTAAATAGGTGGAGGGCAGCTCTCTGTGCAGCGCACCAGTGCCGACTACACAGTGCCTACTCTCTTTGTGTGTGTGTGTGCGTGCGTGTGAGTGCGTGCCTGTTGTGACTCATACATTATGTTTACATGTTTACATTGTGAGTACATTGTGTTTCAGCTGCAGTTGCATACAGTTCCACATTATGAGAAAAGGCCACGCTGTCTATCATCGACGACACACATTCAATTGAGTGGACACACATTTACATTATCGACTTAAAGGCAGGGTTAGTCATTCTCGAGAACGCTTGCTAACTTGGAGCTCAAATGAAAACAACATCCCTCAGAAACTCCGCCCCCACACATTGAAACACATTGTGAAGCCAAGCAGTATTGTTGTTGTGAGCGGTGTTCGCCACTTTGTTTATATTCCTATTTACGGAGCCAGGGCCGTGTAGCAGTACCGAATAATTTTTTCAACACACACAGGGAACAGTAATATAGCGAAATGCAAGGAGATATTTGATGATTTTGACAAAAAAGTGTAGTAGCTTAATAATAAGCAATAATTAGCTTGCAATAGCTGACTATACCTTTAAAGGCAAACATTTCCAAAAGGTTGTCTGATGTAGAATGTAATAGTACAGTATATTGATGATAAAAGTGAATGTTTGAAAAGTGGAGAGTGAGGGGTGGCTTTGACAAAAAATAATGTATAAACAGTATCTAATATTTGACCATCTTAGGGATGTGTTAGTAAGTAACTACTGCCACTATCCACGCTAAAAACAAACCCTACAAGGGCTGGACATAAATTCACTTTAAGTACAATGTAATAAATGTTACAACAAACTATATGATTATTTGCAAAAGCTTAGAAATTCAATTCAACTTTACTGTAGGCTATAACACCACAATACCTTCAAAAAGTAAAGATAAGAAAGGTAGAGATATTTTTTTTACTTTTCTTTTGAATGAAGAATCCAAAAGAAGATTTAATTTAACATGTAGAATCCAAGTTTACTGTGAAAATAAGTGCAACTTATATTTCAACAATAGGTTGAAATCGTTTTTTTAGGGTCAAATAGCCATTATTTCAAAACATTAGGTCACATTGAATTGCACTGATATGCACACAATGTATTCCACCTTTACGTGAAATAGGCAGACATCACTTTGAAAAAGAATGGCAAAGAAAAGGCCTTAACGCCTGGATGAGCAAGCAGTCCATATTCTGCTGTCTGTCTCCCTGAGTCGTTGTACACAATTGAAATTCAAACTGGGTTTGTGTCCATCTTCTGCTGAGCAGCGGGGACAATGAGACGCAGGGCGAGAGTCCCAGAGAGAGTTATCGTGCACTCAATGAGCCTCTGGGCTCACCCACATGCACAGCCCTAGGGGATTACGGGTGTTGGGGTGCCTCCCGCTTGCAGCGGCAAATGGGCGGGGCAGGATCGGGAAGGGGGGTAGGACTCGCTTAGGTCTTTTGTGCACCTCTTGGTTTGGAGGCAGAGGTGGAGGTGCTTGCACTGGCTGTGGAGGGCTGGAGGGGTGGAGGGATGGGGAAGGGGGGGGGGGGGGGGATTAGCGGGGCTCCTGAATGGGGCCAGAGGATTAGGTGGCTGGGCTGGGCCTTTGCTGGCTCTGCCTGTCTCCTGAAACTCCTGAAAAGGAACGGTCATGAGAGGATGGACGGACCTGAAGGGACAGCCATGTTGGCTCCTGCCTGCAAATGAGAATGATATCAAATGCAACCATCCTTACACTGCACAGTGGATATAACATATAGCTAACTGAAGACACTACATCATTGATTTTGGATTAAAATACTAATATCACAAGAACGCAATCTTGTGTTTTACTACAAATATAATTGTTATATTATATTATATGATATGATATTATATTATATTATATTAAATATAAATATGTATGTATGTATAAATATAATAATAATATATTCATTTATATTAATGATTTATTATTTATATTACAGTAGGTACCGTTCAAATCAAGCTCAATCATTCTCTCTCTAATGGGTTTCTGTATAGTTAAATGTGTTTTGATTGATGGTGATAGGCGTATGGATAAATGGTTTATGAGAGGTAATGGGTCATGATCTGGCAGTCATTTAGTTCAGCTAATACCGCCGAGCTAAAATGTAAAACCAAAGTTACAAGGTCGACAGGCAATAACTGCAGTGCACCTCTGATTTGAACATTTAGGCTTCCATATGCCAGGTCACCAGAACAGAGCTCTAGGGGAGGATTTAGGCAGGTGGGTCCTTGTTGTGTGTGTGTGTGTGTGCGCGCACGTGAGAGCGACTGTCGTCCCATGCGCGTGAGAAAGAGCGCGGGTGCGTATGGAGAGGGCGTTTCGAGTGGGCGTGTTCTTTGTGCACGGATAAGCCGTTGTCCTGAATGAATGCAGATGTCTCTGCGCGACTGTCTCTCTGTCTCTCGGCGGCTGACGTCCTGTCACTGCTCGCTGTCATTGGCAGAAAGAGCCACTCTGAGTCAAGGCCAAAAGGCCCTTAATCCCCGGGCCCCATGCACAACCCATCCACTGTCAGGGGAGATGGCTCAGCCCACAGCAGTGCTTAGAAATGCAGGCACTTGGGGATGAACCTCTCTGTCACTCATATACCTCTCAATGGACACACATGCTCACATTTTCCTCCGTGCGCACAAACACACACAAGTGGGGGAAAGCTCCTGCTTAGGCACATCGGCTTTTTTCCTATAAGGCACATCGGCTTTTGCGAAGGCGCGCTGTGAATGGAGGGTATCGGTGCATTGTGCGGTACAACGGCTCCGCTGACATCATCGCCGAACCTGTTTTCTCTCACGAGAAGAACGGCAAGTTGCTTGTGAGATAAATTGTGTAATGATAGCTGAACAGTTCATGGCGTACCACGGGGTCTCGCTGACACTTAATGACTTGTAAAGAATGCAACGAAGGACATTTAATGCTATGTGCATGCTGATAGCGAGGGGAGGGTGATGTGTCGCCAGAATGTTCTGGATAACAAGCCCTTAGGGCGATGCGTGTTGTCCTTGAAGAGGTCTCTGATCATGTCCTTATGCAGCCCTTGTTATCATATAGCTACATGTAATGACAGCTAAGCTGCTATGAGACTATAGCTCTGTGTATCATAAAAACACTGAAGCCCGTGCTGGAGCTCTGGGGTTAAGGCAACAGCTGCGGTTGGTACCTGAAGGTGTAGATCGCGCTGTTTGTGCAAGAACTAGGGCTCTACTTATAGGGCTGTCTAGGGCTGTCATGAGGACATTGTTCTAAATAAGAACTTAGCAGCACGGTCTCAGCTAACCCCAAGGGATGAGTGATCAGTCCTTTGCTTCTATACTGGGCCTACGGCCAGCCGCAGTAATAATCATCTTACTGGGCTAATGCATGCGTGGAACAACCTCTGGAACCTCAGTTTGTCCTAATTCTCCAAACAATGTGTCCCCCCCTCGGTACAACATCCCGGTCGTTACGGTCAACTCACAGTTTATATTCAGCTGTCGGGCAAAAGTGAGAAAGATTGGTATAAAGGGAGAAAGAATGCGATTATCTTGAGTACATTACAGGTGCTTAGCTGGGAAGGAAGTTGGGTTCCTCAGCATTTAGGATGTAGACAGTGCTGCTTCCTACTTTAACCTCCCCAGACGATGCATGCAGCCAAGTGTGTGTGTTTGCTTTTGTGCTCGTTGGCCCCTGTCGGGAAGATGAGCTCCCTGGCTAAATGGAGCTGGATTGTCTGGTGGTGTCCATTCAGAATGCAAAGACAATACATGTCGGTGGGGTCCTTCTCGCTGCCTATAGCGCTTGATTGCTAATCCCTTTGTTTGGGCTAATCTGTCGCGTTTGTTTGGCGCTTTAGGAGCCACCGGGCCTGAGGCCTCCGTGTTGACGATCTAATCTTGTGAGAGGACACCCTCCACACACACACACACACACATGCACGCACAAGCATACACGCGCACAAACACGCACACACACACACACACACACATTTCATGCTTTTTGTAGTCACAAAACAAAAATGTAACACTTAAATGTCTTCCCCTTTTCTTATCCACACCTGCTGTTTTGCCCCTCTTCCTCATCCTCCACTTCATCGAGTGTAGCCTGCTTCCTTTTCTTCTCCCCCTCCTCCTACTCCTCCTCCTCCGTTTTCTCCCCCACCTCCTCCTCCACCAGGCCGGTGATTTCCCAGCAGGGAGGGGAAGCGAAGTTAACTCGCTGAACAAAGTCGCAGTGAATTGCAGAAGGACAAAGGCATGCGATTGGGGTGGATGACGAGGTGGGGGGGGGGCATTGGAAGGCATTGGAAGGTGCTGCGAACACAACCAGCACAATGCCAGGTGAAGGAGACTCTCAGCAGGGGTGGGGCACGGGGACGACTTGGCTGAACAGGCCAGAGGTCACCGGCCTCATTAGACTGGAAGTGAATGGTGGAAAGCCATGGCTTCAGGAGAGAGAGAGAGAGAGAGAGAGAGAGAGAGAGAGAGAGAGAGGCGGAAGTGGAGTTCACCTGTAAGAAAGGCTCAGCGGTGGGTCTAAGGATGGGTACTCGTTTCTCTACACCCCCCCCCCCCTTCTTCCTTCCCCCCTTCCCCTTCCTCATTATTGTAAACCGGACATTTCACTCCTGTCGGCGTGCTTAGCGGACGGCCCCATGGCGGGACGCATGCCACTCTCTGGGAGCTGATCTCCAATCAGCAAGGACACCAGGCACGTGACGACAAGTGTCTAGACGGCCACCGATATAACGGCTCCGCCGGGCGGCTTTACAAGCAGGTGCCTTGACTCATCGGCGAGTTATAAATAAATGCTACTGCCTCGTAACAGACGTTTATGTCTCCTATCATCAGCTGTTATTACTCCCCCTGTTAGGCACACTATAGGAAGCATTAAAATCACTGTCAAAGTCATTATTATTATAAGCGTTTCTACTTTACTATATAGTGCACAATTAGCGAAGCACAGCGCATTACGATACAATGCAAGACAGAATGTGCTGTGGAAATGTTTGTCAACTAGATCTCTATGCATGCTATTAAAAATGTAAATCCCGTAAACAGAATAAAAACATCTAGCTTATCTCTTAAATACATTGTCTGTTTTAAATGTGTGGGAGTGGCCAGAAAAGGTTTAACATATGAATGCATCAGAACATAATAGGGCGAAACGCTAAAGCGTAAAGAGAGCTGATGGAATAATGAACCATCAAATCAACTGCACTTTGTCACATATGACTACTCTGGGCTCAAACATTCTGTAGCATGTGTCACACGCAGTGTTAAGGCTACTTACTGCATGGCATGGAGTATGCACACGCACAGACCCCCAAAAGCATAGCCAGGCGGTCTTTCCTCTCTCTCTCTCTCTCTCTCTCTCTCTCTCTCTCTCTCTCAAATCAATTCAAGTTAGCTTTATTAGCATGACAGTTATAACAACAGTATTGCCAAAGCTAGAGGGCAGGTAACCCTCAATAAGAACAAAAATATAGGACAAGTAGTCCCTCTCTCTCTCTCTAGCTATCTCTCTCTCTACACGCTACAAAGCACATGCACACGCACACACAGAGGCAAAATGCCCCCTGCTCTCTGCAAAGACAGGAGTGAGATCGAGGGACCCCTAAACGACATACAGGAAGCAGAGGTGATGAATTCCGTGTGCAGGGGCACACAGCCCTGCTCATAGATACCCCTATCTGGGGGGAATGTGGGGTGGGGAGGAGAGTGGGGTCCCCATAAAACACACTGCTGATTGTTTCCAAATGTCTTCCCTGTGGGGAAAGAGAGAGAGAGAGAGAGAGAGAGAGAGAGAGAGAGAGAGAGAGAGAGAGAGGGCAAATGGGAGAACAAGAGGGATTCTCTTGGGCAGTCGACAAGCTTTTTATTGGACAAGGCCACAGAAAGAGGGAGAGAGAAACAGAGAGAGAGAGAGAGGGATGGAAACCCTGTTTTGCTGCTGGCGCTTAACTACCAGTCAGATCACATTACACCGGCAGTAAATCTAAGCACCGGTTAACGCAAATAATCAAGACCTAATACTACTCTACGAAACCTCTGTCTTTTTGTGTGTATGTGTGTGTTTGTGTTGTGCGTGAGTGCGTATGTGCGTGCATGTGCGTATGTATGTGTGTGTATGTGGTCAGGGTTGTGCAAACAGGCTCAAGCCAGCCTCTGTCCTCTCAGCCTCTGTCAGCTCAGTCACTGAGTTGCTGCTATTCTAGGCCTTCTTCTTAGGCCACATGCCATCACTCATGCACATACTGTACCCGTGTTGTGTTGTGTGTGTGTGTGTGTGTGTGTGTGTGTGTGTGTGTGTGCAGTGAGCTACGTCATCCCAAATAACATTGAGAAACACATAGTCTACTTATATACACTGTAGAAACCCCACTCCTTACTGCTCTCTAAGCCCCGCCCATTATTTCTGTCTTTCGCCACAGTTCAAAGGCTAATGGGACGGTGGGGTCTGGTTTGAGGGCCTATTACCGGGTTAAGCAGAAGGAAAAAAGCAACTAACGTCAGCCAGGCCGTTTTCAGCAAGGTAACATGTAGCTCTCTACCAATTACTCCATATTGTGGAGCCACTCCAAGACCAGAGCTGTGGAGCTGCCAGGGGCTGGAGAGAGAGAGAGAGAGAGAGAGAGAGAGAGAGAGAGAGAGAGAGAGAGAGAGAGAGAGAGAGAGAAAGCAGAGGCCTCGGGTGGTAGTAATGAGGTCTTAACCCCGACACCGCTCTATTATGTCATAATGCTTTAATTTGAGCCATATGATAGGCTGCGGTGCGCTGCCGTGTTATTGGAAAGTCAATATTTGCTGGTGCAAAAGGCTGCTAGACTGCAGGCTGCAGGAGAAGCTGATTGGTAGGGAGGGGCGTGCATGTGTATGTGTGTGTGTGTGTGTGTGTGCGTGTGTGTGTGTGTGTGTGTGTGTGTGTGTGTGTGTGTGTGCATTGGTATAAGTGTGAGAGGTCACTGCAACCCTCTTATTACCACAGACGAGATGATGAAGTGATAATTTTGCCGTTAACCTACTGATAGAGATCAGTACCTGTCAGTGCTAACAAAGCTATTATAGCAGATTAACAGGATAAGAGCAAATAAACATAATCATAATAACACCTTACATCTTAGATATTCACCATTTCTTCTGTTGTAAAATGTTCCCAAATGTAATTATTGTTACATTACATGTAAGCCCCTTTACCACCCTGGTCACTAATCTTGCAATTAAAAGCTGTTTTGTTATGGCCTAATATTGCTACAAAGAGCCTATTACCGGCTGTGTGTATTTGTAAATGGTTTCCACAGTGTTTAAAAGGTCACATTCTAAATGAGTGAGTATCTTTACTGTAATGGGGTTAATTACAATGCTAATAACCTATAGCAATCACACCCGATAAAATAATTGTTTTGAAATTGCTTTCAGGTTAAACAATACTAATACAGTTCATAAATTTGTGTCATTATATAATTAGAACAGGGGTTGGTTAGTAATATTTATAATCATAATATAATATAATTACAATAGAGTGATAGATGTGCTATTTTTAAGGAGAAATAACCCACAAACCTGTTTGAAAAAGCATCCATGGTATACAAACAGTGTTGCGTAACCTGTTGTGACATGTTTCCTGCCCTTTGGTTCAAGGATTCTTGTCAGGAATAATGTCTAATGCTGCGTTCACAAGGAACACGGCAGACGGAAAACCGGATATCATGTTTGCGGACGAGAGCAGGACGGCAAAATCAGTTGTGGCCGAAATTGCTTTAACTAACTTTTTTCCGTCCTCCGCGATGGCATATACAACCGGATGTTCGTAGCTTCCTCACACACTGAGAAAACATCGACAACGAGAAGGTAATACCGTTGGTGCAACAACGCTAGACTACTAGATACAATAAATAAAAAAATTACATAAAACAGTTGCTACTAAATCATTGTGTTGAACATTTTTTTATAAAATTATTTGTAAACAACGCGACATTGCCATAGCTACTGCCATTCCATTGGACTTTTACTGTATGCCGAAAAACTTTATGCAGAAAGTCTTTGCCATTTGCCGTCTGCCGTGGTCCAAGTGAATGCAGCATAATGGTCCGTAATAGCGTTTGTGCTAACGGCAGCTCTTACTAAGATACTGTGCTGTAAATCTAACTTCATTTCTCTTCTGCTGAGCTACATTTCTTGTTTACACTCTCAGCTCCACTCCAGGAATGTTATTATAACTTCATTACTGTCGCTTATGTGGAGTTTCTCTTCATACCAGCATTGTTCATTGTTTGAAGGCATAAATTGGGCAATAAAAAACGGTACACTTATGGATATATTGGATTATACATCCAGTGTGTCTTCATGTGCTTTGCATTACATTTTTTGTAAGTCAGTGAGTCAGCCCTAGACATGGCAGTCACCCTCAAATCCACAGATAAGTGCCGTTCAGTCATCCAACGAAGGAGGCTAACAGATAGACTTTCTTCTCCCTTGAAAGAAGCAGAGGAAAAGGGGGACCAAATAGAAAGGAAGGCTGGCGAACAGCTAAACCAAGCTAATGCAAGAAAACTGTCAGGTTTAGAATGCGGTTCAAGATACAGGACGGACGAACGGACGAGACCAGAGTGATAGACGAGGGCTGGGCTGAAAGCAAGATGGATAACGGGGAGAGCAGAGTACAAGAAAGAAAGCGAAAACCGTCAGAGGGAATAAGACAGTGAATGAGAAGAGGAGTAGGAGAGAAGTGGATGTCCTGTCTCTTGTACGTGGGGAGAGAGACAGATTTTCCGGCAGAGTGTTCCCAAGTGTCCCCTGCCGTCTCTAATAGGATTTTCCAGGCAGCAGGTAGTCTGTGAGGGAACTTTGTTCGTTGGCCCTCACAGATAAGGGTTAATGCATCTGGAAGGTTACTCCGCTGCACAGAGCGCGTGGGGAGACTGTGCCTTTCCCGGCTCACCGGCCTGCGGTGTCAGCACCAATCCGTCACAAAGGATTTCACTTCGCAGAAATCAGCGGCCATTTTCCAACATCTCCGACAAACTAATTGTTGTCTCCAGTCCTGCCTGGCGAGTCCTGTGAAGTCCTAACCATTTAGCGTCCCTCGCAGAGATAAGAGGGGAAAAAAAGTCTTGAAAAATCAATTTCTCAGCCGATTACGCTTTGCCGCTGACCCGACACATAACCCCCCATCTGGTGGGTGCCAAGACGTGTGGAGAGAAACAAGGTGGAGGGGGGGACCCGGCCAAGATAGAGTAGAAGGCATCCATCTTCTCTCGTCCAATTGTTCCCTTAGCTTGGGTCGTTTTACGGCTCCGTCCCCTGGTTCCATTGCTCTTTGTGGGAGGCATTGTGATGGCCTCGGAGTTCCAGGGAGTCTCTCTTTTGGCCCGCGCTGTGCTCCTCTCTTGCCATGAGTGACAGCAGGACGAGGTCCAACTGCCACCCAGGACACAGAGCCATAAATCATCCCGCTGGCACCGGGCTCCACTTCCTGAACAGCTACCAGTTCCTGCAGGGGACAAAAAGGCCTTTGTGGGCTCTGGGCAGCCATAAACTCTCCTCTCTTTAGAGCTCTTAGGTTTATGAGTGATGCTGAGAGGTTTGCGGGGAAGAGGGAGAAAACACAAAAAGCGAGAGAGGCTTTCAAAGAGAAGAACAAAGACAAACGTTGCTACATGGCCGTGTGCGAATTCTCCGTACCGCACGCTATAACGTAAGTTTGTATAGTCGGCGATACTACACTAACCCAGTGGAAGAAAACCTTCTTTGGGGGCTACAAATGATTACTTGATGATCTATACTCTTGTTGTGGGTAATGAGGATCGGACAACTGTTCTCCTTCAGCTACACCAACTCGTGTAGTTATTTTATTGTGACACACATAGCTCGGACTCAGGAAAACAACAATCCCTCTATCACCCACAACCCATTGCCTTTAAAGGGGAAGGTCCCAACCCACACCCAGTCACGTGAATTATGTCCCACAAGTCCGCCACACTATACACTATTCATTCTACACCGTAGACACACACTGTAGCCTATCTTGATTGGATGAACCAGCGGTTGTCAGTTTTTGTATTTTTTGTTTGTTTGTTTGAATTCTCCATGGAGATAAAGTAATCATACCGTATGAATGTTTTGGCACACATGTCACAGTCAGCATGCCAGACCCCGTGACGGCTCCCCGCCAATGGTGGCCTCCATATATTCGCATTCCTCATTTCCACCAGTCGCCATCCTCCCCGTGTGTTTGGATGTCTCCACCTCACTGTCAGCCTGTGAGGGACGGCTGTTTTCACTGCAGCCCAGATCAAGACCGCGGATTGGGGGGGGGGGGGGGGGGGGGGGGGGGGGGGGGGGGGGGGGGGGGGGGGGG
>JAODTR010000005.1:2596336-2624789 GCA_025399935.1 Amblyopsis rosae | reverse complement strand
GCGAAATGCCTAGAGTGTGTTAGATGAGTTGACAGGCCCTGCGGCCTATGGGGACCCACCCCCCACCCCCCTCCCCCCGCCCACACAGCCCCTCTGTCCCTCCCCCAGCCGGCTTCTCTGCAGAGCGATATCATTATTACCCGTGTCTGGCCCTTGATCAGTAATGTCAACATCTTTCATATTGACGAATGTGCTGTCTGCCCGCATTCTGCACAGAATGCTTTACGGCCCGGCCGCGGACATGAATCACTCCTGCGCCTCGCACTGCACGCACACACACACACACACACACGGACACGTGCACACGTGAGCACGCACACACACACGGACACACACACACGCGCGCGCGCGCACACGTGCACACACGTACACGCGCGCACTGTCATGGACATGGAACACATACAGACACACACACACACACACACAGACATTCTCATACGCACACACACAGACATGGAACACACACATAGATAGACATCCACACACATGGATATATACACACACATGCACACGCAAACATATTCCTTTTCCCTTTTTACAAATAGACACAAGACGCACGCACACACACACACACACACACGCACACACACTTGTATAGAAGAGAAACTCTGGTCTGCATGGTGCCCTTTATTGATTAATTACTCAATTGTGTGTGGTTGTGTGTGTGTGTGTGTGTGTGTGTGTGTGTGTGCGTGTGTTTGTGTGTGTGGGGAAGCCCCCCCCACCCTCCCCACCCTCTTCTCCTCACACACACGCACGCACACACACACACGCCATTTGACAAGCGCATGTATCTCCATGTTCTCTGTGGACTTCTGATTAAAGCAAAATGTTCAGCTTCATTAGTGGATTGGCTGCATTGCTGGCCTGTGTCTTTGTGTGTGTGTGTGTGTGTGTGTGTGTGTGTGTGTGTGTGTGTGTGTGCGCGTGCGCTCACATGTCTATTCACACGGGCACAGTAGGAAGACATTTTTACATGGAATTTGACATTTGAGTTTGTATTTGGTTTGCATGCAAAGAGATGCATATTAATTTGGCAGGTACATGCCAGCAATTTGACCTCATGGCTCATGAATTATTGTTGGACATCATATCATCATAATTACTTATTGTCATTATCATAAGGACCTGTTTAATATTATTATCACCTGGTCGCACCTGTTGGAAGAAGGAATACAGTCATGAAATGCATGCAAGCACATCTGTCTGGAGACAATTAAAATAGAAACTAGGGAAAAATTGTATTGTATATGTTGCTGACCCTTTAAACCACGTTTCATGTAAAAGTAGTTGCAGTTTCTGCCTAAATCTGTAAGGCCTGTTGCACGTACGTTTATTTAGGGAATCCATTTTATCATGTGGCCCATGCTTCGTTGATAGGCGGATGCATTTTGATTGGCTGTCGAAACTTGCTCAGCTCTAACGGGGGCTTTTTACCTGCATGTCTTTTTAGATGTCGGCCATTGAGAACATGGCGGAAAAGCTGGAGACGTTTGGCTCGCTGAAGCCGGAGGCAAGTGACCTGCTGCGTTCTGTCCCATCCATGTTCGACTTCCGAGCCCCGCCCTCCACGCTCCCGGAAACTTTGCTGCGCAAGGGCAAGGAGCGCTATACATGCAGGTATCTATGGCAACATAACTGATGTCAACATTCACCAAACTCACTTTTAACTATTATCAGGCCTTTAAATGTTCTTTAGATATTTCATGTGTTTTATTTTATTTATTTATTTATTTAGTACAGATGTACAGGTGTCATTCCAATTACATTTTACATATCTGGAGTGTGTGTGGACATGTGTTTTACAATATTAGTATTTATATGAAATTATAATAATATTAAATAAATATTAACCCTTTTATGTCAGGATTTACTATGGGAAGTGTTGACACTGACAGCATATGTAGCAGATTAATAATTTAGATAGAAATATCATATAAAACAATATACAAACAAATACTCACACACGTGCACTTAGAATACACACATACTTCCACATCCATCCATCCATCCATCCATCTTCATCCGCTTATCCGGAGTCGGGTTTATCCAGTTCACGTTGTTGTGGAGCAGCAGGTCACCCATGGACAGATTAGCAACCTGCAGTGCATCACAATAACTAAACGGTCACATCTGCAGCAATAGGGCACAATACTCTTTAATAAATCCATCCATCCATCCATCTTCTCCCGCTTATCCGGAGTCGGGTCGCGGGGGCAGCAGCTCCAGCAGGGGACCTCAAACCTCCCTCCGGCGACTTCCGGGACAACATATCCCGAAAGGCCTCCTTCTTCAGTCGGAGAGCTTCCCTGACCACGGTGTTCGAGGGTTACCGCCCCTTGAGGCCCCTAAGGCCTTGAGACCACAGCTCTCTTTCACTTCCACATACAGTATATAATATATTACACAATATAGCCTTACAGTATATTTAATCATAATAGCAATTATACTGTAGCATATATAATGTGAAAAATTATCAAACTGCTGCGCAAATTTATATATATAATAGGCGACAGTGTACTGTATATACCATATTCTTTATATATAGTTACAGTAGTAACCTATAGTATATATTTAATTAAGGCATGAATTTATTATTTTTTTTATCACAGATATTGTGGCAAAATATTTCCACGCTCTGCCAATCTGACCCGACACCTCAGGACTCACACAGGAGAACAACCATATAGGTAAGACACACACACACACACACACACACACACACACACAGAGGAAAACTGTACTCATTATATACAGTATCAGTACATTGCTATAATTGTTACACACTACAGCTGTTACACAATCATCTCAGTATTAACACACAATAATATAAATGTGTGTCATCAGTGTGTGAGGTCTGGCATAGGGTCACAAAAAGTGTACTTTGACACTGCACGTTCCAGACTGACAGACAGGCAGACAGACAGACAGATATACAGGCAGACAGGCAGACAGACAGACAGATATACAGGCAGACAGGCAGACAGACAGACAGATATACAGGCAGACAGACAAGCAGGCAGACAGGCAGACAAGCAGGCAAGCAGGCAGACAGGCAGCCAGGCAGGCAAGCAGGCAGACAGACAGACACAGACAGACAGACAGAACAGACACTGCTCATTTGTCAACAGCAGCATACAGACGTTTTCCCAGGGACCGCTCTGTCCGCAGTTAGGCCGGAGTGTATGAATGTTTTTCCTACGCCCGTAAAAGCCGGGAACAATTATCCTATTGCTAAATAATTTGCCCCCATGAAGAATGGTGTCTGTCGCCACGGTGACAGCCTAGGGGAAGGAGGGGTACGTCGGGGTTGGCAGTGTGTGGGGCGCAGTAGAGGAGGAACAGGGGGAGGAAGTCGGGTGAAAAATTGGGGTGACGAGGACTGTGGCCAGATGTCCAGGCCTGGCAGCTGTGTTCAGTCCTCGGTCTGATCGGGGGGGGTAGCTACACAACACTGGCGGTGTATTTGTTTGCGTTGCATTGGCCACTCGACGCTCTTAACCGCGGAACACCGTGAGGCCGATGCAGTGCGCTCTGGCCACTGTCAAGCTCTTCCACAGTAGGCGCGGCAAACAAGTAGGCCTTCGACAGCTACAGTGCTACACGTGTGACCCCCCCCCCCACTAGCCAGGTCAGTAACCAGGCTAGGGGAATCTTGGCCAGGCATATGAGGGGTGTGCGGGGGTGGATTTAGCTGACCACAGGGGAGAGAGCAGACTTTCTGATGGACTGTACTTCACTTGCTGGCACGCCATTAAAGATATTTGCTGTTTATTGTAATTTTTGTGTGTGTAGATAACCGGGGGAAGGGGGGGGGGGGTGTCCTGAGGGACGGCCAATCGAGCTAGCTAATTCCAACAGAAGAAAAGATGTAATCTTCTCGTATAATTTTGCGTGAAGAAACTTGGCTAGGGCCGCTAATGTCGACGTGGCCTCAAACCAGATCTGTGTTGCGTGCTTATTTTGTGGAAGAAGAATGCAATTTTATTACGCTGGCTCTAGATAAGAGGCAGTGCTGTTTTACCTTAAACAAGCTCCTCCATCATCGCCTGGGATTATGAGACCGGGGGGAGTGTGTGTGTGGGTGTGTGTGTGGGTGTGTGTATGTGCGCACGTGTGTGTCTTCCAGAGAACAAATGGTGTATTGCTGATTCACTATGCTGTGTTCTGCTGCTAATGATTTACATGAGAGATCATCTTTGCCCTCCCCTTCCCCTGCAGGTGCAAATACTGTGACCGCTCCTTCAGCATCTCCTCCAACCTGCAGCGCCACATTCGCAACATACACAACAAAGAGAAGCCCTTCAAGTGTCACCTGTGTGACCGCTGCTTCGGCCAGCAGACTAACCTCGACCGGCACCTCAAAAAGCATGAGAACGGCAACCTGTCAGGTACGAACCCTGATACAGGACAGTGTGTTATGCCGAGATTATAGTCTGGAAACCCTGTTCGCTCTTAACGTTTCCTTAGCCACCCTGCTTGCAGACAAATCAGGGCGGGTTAGTCGAAATGGTGGTAGAGCTAGATGAGGTGATCGAAACAGTTGTAGCACTATGCCGATTGGTTCAGCGCTGTCCAATGGTTTCAAAATGAACCAGAGGTCTACGCTCAGCAGAAGGAATCAACTGTTAACACTTCCCAACAGAGCGTGGCCAGACAGACCTTATTCACCAAGTGAATATTGGGTCTTGTTACACTACTATTTTTTTATCTGCATTGCCTGAATTCTCCTCATGTGTAAGGTAAAGCATTCACATATTTCATGGTTAGAGGCCAGTTAGGAGTTCGCTGGAAAACTAAGATGAATAAATCTATCTGCTACTCCCGTAAGAGCAAAATATCACTCTGAATTTTCTCTGACTTAGCTGTTTTTTGGGCAGCCGCACAAATCAAATCAAATGTGCTGCACCGACATCTGAATTGGCCCGCTAAGAGCCTTATGTGAGGTGTCCACGTAATCAGACACAACGGCCCCTGTGTCTGTGAGATGTGAGATCAAGTATATGCCGACCACTGACGGTGGATCCTGCCGATCTCCTGAACGTTTGACACTATCCGAGCGCGAATTGATTTCTATGACCTATTATGTGGGGACAACATTTCACAGCAACGTGTTGCAGTTGAGCATTCGTTCTGATAAGAGTATACTGTGCATTCATTAGTCTAGCAGTGTGTAAATACTCTTGCAGTGCTTCAATGTGCAGGCAGTATCACGGGCAGTAGTAATAGTATCATTACAAACAACAGAAGAGTGAAGCATTGTCTTTAAATGAGGTGGTTTTGGGCATGTTGTCTTCAGCATAATAGATACTAGATAGATAATAGATAGATACATACATAATAGATGTTGATTCAATATCCAAAGGTCATCAAATGTGTGTTGTGTCTTTCCGCAGGGACTGCTATGTCCTCCCCGAGGTCGGAACTGGACAGTGGCAGCGCCATTTTGGATGACAAAGAGGATTCCTATTTCAACGAAATACGAAATTTCATTGGCAACACGGGCCAGAACCAAACATCTCCCGACCCTTCTGAAGAAGGGTATGTTTCATTTCAAAGTGTTTGCTATTGTTCCTCCCACATTCATTACGCTGCAAATGCAACTCTGTCCATGCATTTATGACATGGTAACTTTAGCGGCTGTGCCCAGTGTGTTAATTTACCCCTCGGTTCACTCCAGGTGCTACTGTGTAAGTGCAAATAGGTGCACACACACACACACACACACACACACACATACGACTAGCAACGCTGTGAGAGTAAGGGAGGTTGGCAACTGTTTGCTTTCTCAAAGCAAATCTGTGGCTCTGTATACAAAGCTAAACAGCTGTTCCAAGTTCCAGTGTTCCGCTCCATTGTGAGACTCAGACTTGTGCCAACTGTTGCTGCGGGGGGCGCCATACCACCTTGCCAGCCTTTATTAATTATCCCATCAGCCACGGAGGGTGGGGTAGACATCCTCCGTGATGACTTGCAGCATTTGAATGTTCTGCACGCATGCACACACAATTACATCTGACCGTTATGCAAATAAATTCCTGGAGCTCTTATTAGGCCGGACAGCATGTTGAGGGGGTCTGCTGGGGTCTCTGGGTTTATTTATACGTTCCTCGTTTGGGTTTGATCACGGAGCAGATTGCCCCGGCCAGATAGAGATCTGGACGGCTTGGCGAGCGAGCGGAGGCAGGCGGTGGAGTGTCGGGGGGAGGGTGCGGGGAGCCACATCTGGAACCAACATGTCTGCTGACAGGAAGAGGGTACATAGGGTGGGGTCACGGGGTCGTGCCGTGTTTCCTTTCAAAGTGCTGCGCTCCTGACTCCCTCTGATAGATACTTTATCTGCAGCAAATGACCACGTTTGAAAGTGTAATTAGCAAATCTGTTTTCTTAATCATAGAAAACTCTCGCTCCTTCCTTCTCTCCAGGGCTCTTGCGCCCCTGTTTAGCACCCCTGGGGGAGATTTAAACTTCAGTCCAGAGCTCATCGTTATCAGTAGCCGGTTAAAATAATTAGATAAAAGGATGAGATGAGAATTATCACCCTCTCTCTCACCCGCACTTCTCCAGTCATTGCAAACTTGGCTTTGTTCTCTTCTTTGTAAGCAGCCTGCAGTAAATGTTGATGTGTTGGTTTATCATTTATTTATTTTTTTGTAACTTTTCCTATCTATCCTCTTTGTCTGTCCTCCTCCACCCTTCTCTGCACTCATTGTGCTAGAAATGGCATTGAGAGCCAGAGTGTAATTAATGAATCGGTCTCAATGTGGTTCCAGATGATTTAGCAAATGGTGGTTTCCTGTTGCTTGGGTGGACAGTGGGGCAGATTAAGACGCAGGCAGTTTGGATAGCTGGCTCTCCCTCTCTCTCTGTCTCTCTCTCTCTCTCTCTCTCTCACGCACCCCCCTCCACAGGGACGGGGGGAAAATGAGCCGGTGGGCAATGCTCTCATAACTCTCCCACCAAATGGGTCTGTCAGCTAAATATTTTGCCTATTAGATGAATTCGAGATAGTAGGGAAAATAAACAAGGAAGAAGGCAGAGCACTCTGGCTAAGTGCCGCCATCAACCCAGGGCTCCTGTGCCCGGAGGGGCCCCAGAGCCGCGATGACAAACGGGATTCCAGCGCTGCGGCTCGGCCCCAGCTGCATGCGTTGCCGCCCAGGCCCTCCACAAGTTCTCGTCTCCAGCGTTTCCTCAGCTCTCCTTTAGCACGGAGAGAGGTTGGCAAGTGATATATGGTATATCATTTAACCACAGGTGCCAGTACACTAACTGTAGGTTGTTGTTTTTTTTTGGTGGGGAGCATTTTTCTTCTTCTTCATTTTCTTCTCTTAAACGTTATAATTCCATGAATCACATGGACGTTTCTGTTTTCGGAGCAATCTTTTTCAGCTCATCAGTTGTTACTCTGCTCGTTTTATGCTTCTAGAGCGTAGAACGTGGTATATTCAGATATGCACTGTAAATTGTATGTGCACAGCGCCTTGAGTGCAGATACAGATTTAGCCCTACAGTCCGACATCACCATGTAACAGAATAGGTTGTTTTCTATCACAGCCTATATTTCATACCATGTCGTACAGACATACAGAGGAAAACCTTCAGACCAGTTTCATCATATGAGAAAAGCCATAAATCAACAATAACCAATTGTCATCTCCGCAGGTTGAATGGCGTTCCATTTGAGGAGGCAAAGCCACTGACGAGCCGTGGGGCACATGACCTTGAAGACGAGGAAGGCGAGGAGCTTGGCGCTGATGAAGAAGAGGGGGAGGAGCCTATTGAAACACCAGAAAAACCTGAGGTTGAAGCGCTCCCTAGCAAACTCCATGATGACGACACTCAAGACGAAATGGACTTTAATGGGCCGCATGACTTAGAACTCAACTGCAAAACCTCACCCAGGAGGTAAGGGCACCTAAACCAAAGATATCTGAATAACAACAAAGTGGAACGCTTCCAGTCTATTAAGTGGGCGTGTCAGCAACGGTATTATGCTGTGGAGGCTGATATAAGCAGCGCTCAGAAAGCTAAATCTACCATGCATGGCCTGAAACAAAGTAAATTTACCTCAAAACAGTTTAATGTAATATACTGAAAATACCGTTTAACACCCCCAGAGAGAAATAATGGGCAATAGTATGGTGAAATCCATACTAAGTGCCGTCCGTTCTCTGTTATCGCTGACTAAATTGCATCTCAAAAAGTTTGAGCTCATGGAAAATGATGACTGTGTCTCTAAAAATGTCTTCCTGGTTTTAACGGTCTGACTCAAATCTGCCCAGCAGATATGAGGATGAGGGTGAGCCGAGGAGCTACTCCGCCCTAGATCACATCCGCCACTTCTCAGAGATGCGAAAAATGGACGAGAGTGAGTTGAGCGACGGAGATGAGGTTGGAGGGTCTTTCGGTTCCCCGACTCTAACGGAGGCTGTGAAACAGCCCCTGTACAGGAAGTCTAAATCCCAGGTAACATCCGGGAAGCACACTTACATTACATGCACATGCATCCCACTACATAAGCTGGACTTACCACCGCTCCATTGTACTGTAGTGCCTCTAGAAGCCCTAATGTACGCCACACCTGGGATAGGGAATGGTGTGATCTCCTCAGAGCTGAAGGGGGAGCATGCCCGAGTGTGGACTACACAGTTTTGCGTGATGCACACACACGGTTTTACTCACAAGGGGAATTCTGGACACAAATCAAGCACAGGTCTTTTACTGGCCTTTAAGTAGCTCTTACCTGTTACGTGTGCTCCACCCCTTCAGGCCTACGCCATGATGATGTCCCTGGCCGACAAGGACTCCCTTCACGCAGCCTCCCTCACGCCAGCCTCCATGTGGCACAGCCTGGCACGGGCGGCCGAGTCCGGCGCCATCCAGTCCGTCAGCCACGTATGATGGCGCCCCCTTACCGCCGCCTGCCTTTTGGACCTCTCGTCTCCCCCCCCTTCCCCCTCTTCCCACTCACCGCCATTACCTCCGGAAGAAAAAAGAAACAAAATAAATAAAATTCTACCAACAACCCTGACCTATGGCACTCGGGACCCACTGTGGGGCCACCTGCTGGGCATTTTCCCCCGGCTCCCTTCTTCCCCCACTTTTACCTCCTTCCTCCAAACCGTTCGCCCGTCCGCTCGACTGCGGAGCCGAACCATGGCCCACCTGACTGCTGAGACAATGCCTTACACACAGAAGCAGGGTCACAATACGCCCGCACACCCCACCCACCCCCCACACACACACCCCACCGCCACCACCGCCCGACAGATCCAAACGTCCTCTCGTGACCCTAAAATTGATCAGTTACGTTGAACGCCAGACCAAGACGATAGACGGCGAAAATAATAACGCTAAATTAATAATAGCTGTATTTATTCTGCAGAATTTCTTTTGTTTTTGCACAGCAATGGCAGCTGTTGGACAGAGAACTCGGATGTGCTGATGAGATCGCGTTAGTTTCTCAGAACAGCAAGAGAGAGAGAACTTTTCAAGCTACACATACCAGACTGGTTTTGTCTCCAAGACAGCTGGTTTCAGCCTGGCCAGTTTCACATGTAAGAAGAATTAAACCCCTGCCCAGGCTACAGTTTCTCCTATGTGATTAAAAATATCACTGAAATGTATTACATGAATTCCCCTGAACTCCAGGAGATATACAGGTGTTTCTTGTAAAGCGGGTACTGGATAATAAAAGAATATGTTGTTTTTTTTTGCTAGAGATCGTGGTTCAAATGAAAACCGGTCTATATAAACAGAGCGCTGCAATGAAAATATTATTGATTCATGTCATCGAAGAAGGAAGGATAAAAATGTAATTGTAAAAGTCAAATGTTGCCAGTTTACCTTCTGCGATTGCATTGCGGCGTGTCTGCACAGCTCCGTGTCTGTCAACTGTTTTCACTGCACTCTGTTTTTTCCCGCCTCCGCGATCTGTGAAAGGATATATATAGAGTGTCTTTTTAGTGGAAGAAAAGAAAACATGTCTTTTTTTTATATATATATTGAGATAAGTAGCAAGTGCTGAAGTTAATTGTTGTTCTGTAAAGGGCATATGTCTTTCCCAAAAAACCCTAATCCTGTCATAGTCAGCCAACGATACCACTAAATAGCCTGAATGCTAGTCGTTAGCTATGCCATGCTCGTGTGTCTTTCATTTTTAGACAATCATTGTTTTTGTTTTCATATTTTTGTTTTGGTGTTGTTGTTGTTATTGTTATTTGCTGTTGTAAGTTGAGAATTGTATTTATTTCTTGGCAAACTGTAGTTTGTTTACTGAATAGCACTGCTCTTAGCCCAGGTAAAAGGGAGATTTTTCCATGGGCCTATCCCAGATTTCAATGGGGTTTGTAGATTACGTTTGAGTGCCAGATAGTATTAAACACACCATTCACTCCTTATTCTTCTAATGAAACCGGTCAACAAATAGATATTACTTAGGGTTTTTTTCTATGACAATTTAATGATTCAATTGTAAAAAATCAAAATAAAAAAACATTATAAAGAAATAATGAAACAATAAAAAAGCCAGGTATAATTTCTTCATAAGCGCATGATTGGTCTGATAAGATCTGTATCTGACATTTTCTACGGTTGTCTGCAAGCTTGTGTGATGTTCAATTCATGTTAATCCCTTGTGCCAAACCTATGATAAATAACAGATTACTTTCATCTATCCTCCCGTTTTGAGGGACCCGATTGTTTTTTTTTTGTTTTGTTTATAATCAATCTTAAGAAGTAATCAGCAAGTTGAGGTACTTTGTTTTAATGCTTTCTACAATGTAACTGTTATACATTTTAATTCAATACTGTGGGAGGAGCAACTAAGAAATAAAGGACTACAATGTGGATTGAATTACATTTTGCTTCTGTTTCTCAAAGATTTGTACTTAGCAGTTCTCAAAGGTATAGGATTGCTTTTGGTGGGGTCACAAAATTATTTTTGAAATATTTTTAAACCTCCATTAAGCTTCAACCCCCACCCCCAGCAGATAATTCCCCAAAAGATTAAACAAATTTGTCAGTTGGTGCTGTGGTGAAATTATCTGCTGTAATCTGGCCACTCTGCAGGCAAGTCATAAACATGACATGCTAAAATGTAAAAAAGAGAGTAGAAATTGTGAAATATCAATATATTAATGTACAGTATTGCCATCCCTCAAATATGCCTTCTGATGGCAAGTTGAAATAAGAGAATTGTAACAACACTGTTTGGATTCTGCTTAATAGACCTTAATAATGTATTACATTTGGTGTTAAACCAAGCACATGATTTTATTTTTGTATCATATACTGTATAGTTTTGTAATTATGTAAGTGAATGGATGTACATGTGCTGGGTTAGTGTGCACATAAAACATACAAAACACACATTGTGGAGAAGGCTCCTAGAAGGTCCGTGCAGTCCCAAAAATGGAGACCCGCTGTCTCAACTGGTCCTCCTCTGTCTGCGTGATGTTGCCCCTGGCTGCAGTGTCGCCATGACGCCGTAACCCAGACACGGTAATCTGCTCAGGGCCTGGAGTCAGAGAGCCACCTGGCTCATTCTTCTGGAGCTCCCATCATGGCCGCCATGAGAGAGGAGGAAGACATTAAGCTATGGTCCACCCCCCACCCCCCCACACACACACACTTTCTCTCCAGGCCTTGGCACTTGTATCATGAGGGATGGAGAGAGAGAGAGAGAGAGAGAGAGAGAGAGAGGGGAAGAGAGTGATGGAGAGTGAGAGGGATGGGGGAGAATGAGAGCTATAGAGAGAGAGTGAGAGAGAAAGAGGGAGAGAGGGGAGAGAGAGAGAGCGACAAGGGGGGGGGGGAGAGAGTGGTGGAGAGAGAGAGGGATGGGGGAGAGAGATAGCTATAGAGAGAGTGAGTGAGAAAGAGGGAGTGAGGGAGAGAAGGGAGAGCGAGGGAGAGAGAGAGAATGAGAAGGAGAGAGAGAGGGAGTGAGAGAGAGGGCCCTTAATGTGGTAATGGGAGCGAAGGCAGGAATGTGTCCTCTTTATATGTGTCCATTTGTGGGCCATGATGGATGAGGTGGGTGGCTGAGATGACCTGGCTCATCGCTCAAACCCTCAATAAGAGTCCCCTCCTGCAGCAGGCAGCCACCACCGCCCCGCACCCCAGCAACGCTGCCAGCCGACGTGGGCGGACATTGTGGCCTGGGGAAGGGTGGGGGGGTGCTGGTGGGGGAAGAGGGGGGGGTCTATTGTCCGGTGGGGAATGGCAGGAGGGTGGCTTTGGGCTTGGAGCGTGTGGGGAAGGGGGGGGTCGTGGAGAATTGAGCATGACAGTGGAGATGGCTGGCGCTGACACCCCACATTTACAGTGCGGCCCCAACGGGTGGGGGTGTTCTCACAGGGGCCTGTCGTCAGCCCGTCCGGGGCTCCGCGGGGCGTCCTGCTTTGATGAGGTCACGCGGGGTCGGTCGGCGGTGATGAGGTCAGCGCGGGTCATCCAGCTTTTGATGCGGTTGGCTGAAGTAGCGCTTGTGCTTACGGGCGCTGTGATGATGGAGCGCAGGGGCGCCAACGCCATCGATTATTAGCGTTTTACCAAACTTATTCGCAATACAGCCGACAATACGAGGGCTGCTGAGCTCGCCGCTAGGCCCCGGTAAAGTGAGCACATTGGGGTTAAACTTAAATGTAAAACGTACCGTAAATGTTTCGTATACGCTTTGTGGACCCTTTTTCTTGTGGAATCCTACCAATGGGATTTTGTATATTATCTTCATAATTTGTATGATTGTAAGTACCACAGGCACCGTCTGCGTAGTGTATAGGGACTCCCTGTATGTGCGAACATCATTAATCTCAGTCCTGTTTCTTGACAGCAAGGATAATCTATAGTTAATATTAAGTAACAGGCCAAAGATAGTATAGCAGGCCAGAATTGGTTGTTACATGGTGAGTGTACTGCTACAGCTGCAGAGATGTAACAAATAATAAATAAGTAAGTAAGTAAGTAAACGTTTATTGTCCCCAGCGGGGCACATACATAGAGTATTACTATGGGCTTAGTGACAAGTTGTTTCCATGGTATGCTACTATTGTACAGCTACATAAAGTAACACAAGCAAGTCAAGTCATTTTATTTATAAAGCACATTTAAAAACAGCAAATGCTGAATAAAGTGCTGTACACATCAATGCAAGTAACAATTAATAAATAAAACAATAAAACACAATATACAACAAACAAGACAGTTTTAGCATCGTGTCCCAGAAATGCTAAAGAGTACAAGTGTGTCTTTAGAAGAGACTTAAATGACTCAGTGGTGGAAGACGATCTAATAAGGAAAGGAAGCTCGTTCCACAGTCTCGGGGCCACAACAGAAAAGGCACGATCACCCTTAGTTCTCAAACGCGACTGTGGAACAGATAATAAAAACTGGTTAGACGATCTAAGATGCCTGGAAGTATGATAAAACATAAGGAGATCTGAAATATCAAGCAGCAGTAGAAGCTGGTCTTACACTGGGGTGTTAGCCATCTCAGAGACGTACATAAGGCTACTGGTTCATCTGTGTGTGTGCGTGTGTGTGTGTCTGTGAAATGCCATTGATGGTGGGGAGGTCAGTGAGGCTCTTATTGACATTTGTGAAACGTGATTATTTATGTGTCCCTGTATGTGTGTGTGTGAGTGTGTGTGTGTGTGTGCACAGGTGTACAGTACGCGTGTGTGCGCATGGCAGGCAGGACGGCAGCCCACTCAGCTAATGGCGCCGCTGGCACGGCCCTCAGACTTCATCAGGCGTCGTTACGGCTCCCTCTCCGCTGCACCGCGCCTCCCTCCCCCCTCCTCCTCCCTGCCCCGCCCCTCCGCTGTAAGCGGCATGTCGCTGCTGTACATACATCACACACACACACACACACACACACAGAAGGAGAGAGGGCATGGCATCTGGCTGCTCTCACCCAGATTGCCTTGGCACCCGCGCTGACTCAGACGCCGGGGGAGACATTGTGGATAAAGCATGAGGGAAGTGGGGGGTTGGGGAACTCCACAAATCATCACATCAAGTTTGTGTTGTGTTTACAATAATGATTGAGCCTCCCTTTCGTGGTTTACTCTCTCCTGTGTGTGTGTGTGTGTGTGGGGGGGGGGGGGGGCAGCAAGGTGTCCATGCTCCATACCAGCTCTTCCCTCCGCTCCTTCTCCTCTCCTGCACCCGGTGTTCCGGGAGCAGAGGTTTCTCAGGCCTGCTTGGTTCCATTACACTGTTTGTTCGTTCGTTTTATTGATGGGTGCAGCACGCAGTCCCCCGGGGAGAGAACAGAAGAGCTATACGTGATTTGAATATGGCCGGTATGATCAGCGTTAGGGTGGTGGTCCAACCGCCGCTTGATGCTAAAGATCAGATATACTCGGTTTATAACATTGCTGAAGAGGTCATATTTCATCTGTGCTCCTGGTGAGGTTTCAGGAACCGCCAAAGTGTATGTATTTAGTCTTATTTGTACTGTTTGAATTCATGTTTTTTGTGTTGTTAACACATGTTGAACTGGGAGTGGAGTTCAGAGGGTCTTCATTTGTCATGTCGTGACCACATCTACAGTACTTCTCCATATCGTGTGCCACCAAGTGGTGGAAATATGAATGTGCAATAACTGTATATGCTTAACCTACTGTAGCTAATTTGTTCATAAAACTGTAAAAAAAATTGTAAAGACCTTGTAGTTTGTAGCATTGTAGCTTGCATCACAAGTAAGAGTGAGAGAGAGAGATGATGTTGTTGTGCATGGCTTAGCTCGCTGGGATAATAAACGGACAAGACTTTGATACCTTCTTTAAACCAGATTGTTTACAGCCCGGAGTGTGGGAGAGTTACGTGATAGCCATCTTTTTACAGCCTCCACTTTCAACATTTATTTTTCCAGGCAACAGCTAAACAAATGGCGCAAGACCCATCAAAATGGCTCCCCCTTGCGCTTTTATCAGAGCCGACAGCTTTCTCAGTTGCTGTTCAAACCCCAGCGGCCTTCTAGAAGGTTTGGCTCAACGCAGTGAGAGAGAGAGAGATTATCTTTGGGTTGTAGCTAGTGCTCTGAAGTGATAGAATCGCTGAGTGCAGCGTGTATGCTTAATTACAGCGAAAAAGTACTCAAGATGTGATCTTATTGCAACGGGCTATTTCATCGCTCATTTCCTGCTCTCGTTTCGCCTTCTCTCCCGCCCTCATCCCTGATAAGACAAACTGCTCCCTACACGCTTCCACTGAGACCAGAGTACCAAAAATGTTTCGCACAAAGACCATCTCTGTTCACTTATATCATGAAAAACAGGCTAAAAAGAGACCCAACCATAAATCAGCTACACATCAAAAGACAAGAGTGTGCCACTATGGATACAGTCACTGTGCTGTACCTAAGTTTAAGTGAGTTGTATTCAATGTGTTGTAATTTACCAATCCCAAGCCCTGCCCCTTTAACCTGTCCACCCTTGTTATTGAACTTTAGGTTGGACATAACAGCATAGTAAGCTATACCAAAGCCATGGAAAGATAGAGTTGCGTCATCTCCATTCACTCCAATAAACCGTTTTTTCACAACAACGAAGCCTCAAAATAGTTCTCGGAAGTTAGCCTAAATACTAAAAGTACCATATACATTTTATTTTAAATGTATATCGGTGCATTTATTGACTACTAATTACAAAAAGTTAAATAATATATATCTGTGTATATTCAAACTGCCCACCAAGCACTTCCTGGAACTATTTTGCCATAAGTTTTGCTTCTCCATGAACCATGTGACCATTGACCATTTCAAACTTCCATTGGCATAACTCAAACGGAGTTGGACAAAACGGCATACCAGAGCCATGGAAAGAAAGAGTTGTGCCAATGGAAATTCGATATTTTCAACTGTCACATGGAGAGGCAAAACAGTTTGCTTGCTTGGTGGGCAATTTGAATCTATACAGCTATATAACTTAATAAATACAGAGATTTTTGCGGAAAATGCGGCTAACTTCCGGGAACTGTTTTGAAGCTCCATGATCCACCATTGCTGTGAACAAACAGTCCATTGGAGTGAACGGAGATGAAGCGATTCTCTTTACATGGCTCTTTTCCTCAGCTGAAAACACCGGTCAATCTGCTGAAAAAGGACAAATGGCAGCGCTAGGAAGCGCTTTTGATAACGCACTCCCATTGGAATAAATTGAAAAATAATGCTGGTGTGAGAAGAAAAAAAACGATTTGGTGGACACGTGGCTTAAGAATGTCACTGTGGCATCGCAGACCTATCTGTACACCTCTCTCTCTCTCTCTCTATACGGTAAGATATACGTTTAACTCGGCGCTAGGTTCACACCTCTAAGTTGATATTTCCATTTAGACGATGCCCTCCGTCTCCGCCGGGCTACAGACGCACGGCTTCGGCGGCCCACCCAGCAACCAGGGAGGATGAATGGCCTTGCCGGGGGCCGGGCTGACTGGAAACAGGTGCGTGTCATCCGCAGATGAAGGGCCGGCTGATAAACATTATTGGAGAACATCTGCTGCCTGTCACAACATAGGGTGAGGAGGAGCTTCCCCCCCCCCTTCTCCATCCACCACTCCTCCCAGCCCCGACAATCCATCAGCCTCAGCCCCCTCCTCCCTTCCCGTTAAGGGGCTTCGTTCACCGATCGGCCATCACTCACCCACGGGGAAGGATGGGGAGAGGCGCACCTTGGGCCAGACACCTGCCTGCAGTCGCTGGTCAGTGGTGGAGGGGGGAGGAGACTAGTGTAGGGGACCAGAACACCCGCCCAACGCTACCACACACACACACAGAGGCGTGTGCGGTTGTTTGCCCTCCATCACTGGCAGCACACAGCTGTTTCGCTCAGGTGCCCCCCCCCCCCCCCCTTCACGCTTTAGACAGGTGTCAGGGAGTGCTTGACCCCCCCTACTCCCGTCCTGCTTGATGAGATGGGCTTCTTGGCTCCTGGCAACAACTAGACCCTCCCGGACACACACGTGCACACACACACATGCACACCCCTGTGCTCCATCAGGGTGCTGTCACAGCTGGGACCCCTCTGCCCCTTGTATTTACACCTCCTCACCTCACTGGTCTTAACCCCCAACACATACACACACACGCACAATCCTCGCCTCCTCTCAGGGATCACAGGCCCTAATAACATGCAACACCGGTCTTACAGACCACGACTATCGTTCAGCAGGCTATAGAAAATGGAAGGGGTCTGTGGGGTGCGGGGGGGAGTGGTTGTAAACAATGACTTTTTACTTTATGTGTGTTGTTTGTTGGTATTTTCCTTCTGGCAAGTAGAGCCTGCCGTCAAATGATCGCACATGTGCAGTTTCAATTATTTTCTCTGGTTTTTCCCCGGATTCTCTGAAGGCAAGAAAAAGACAACGGAAACATTCGGCATTGTAAAAGCTTCATTAAGCATGTGCAAAACATTTATCAAAACAGACTGTGTCACCATGCGAAGGAGACGGTAGATTATGAGTGATGATAATTGGCATTTACCTGAGATACAATATGCAACAAAACATTCAACACTCTTATTTACATACATGTATGGTAAATAATAGCAGTAGTGGTATGGGATTTAAAGCATTACTGTAAACAAACGTCAACAGAATTATTCTATTGTGAGTGATGGAGTCATGCTCGCAGCACTGTATGAAATAGCACTTTCCAGTTCAATAGCATAAACGTGTCCAGTACTACTTCACATTTGCAACGCAGAGAACACTGCTGAAAATTTGCGTGCACTCGAATTCTTCAGGGAGTACATGGAAATAATTTATAGGTGGAAAATGTGCGCACAGCTTTCTCTCCTCAGTCATTTTTATAAATCAGGTGTAAAGAAGATCAGGTTGTAAGTGAGATTTTAGTACATTGTTATGATTGGGGCCCTCCACTCCAGCTAAGATACACAGAGGAATGTGCGGAGGTCCATCTGTGAACTGACAAAGATGACTAGCTAACTGGAGGAGCCACTGCGGGCCAAATCTAACTAATAGAGACCAGACATTTCAAAAGCAACCATATGCAATTACATTAAACATTGTTTTAGAAAACAAAACACCACACACGTTTTCATAAGACATTTAAATATACACTATAAAGGCAGTGACTTGGGAGAGTGGTTTCAATAATATAGCACTGTATAATATTGTAGATAGCAGAGTACAGATTACATCTACAAATGCACCTTTACATAAGCATCTCTGTGTTATAGTAAGAAGCCTTCACTGGCCCAAAAGAACAGTCAATGCGTACCCTTTATATCTCTAAACCTTTATAGAAACACACCTGAGTCATGCATGCCACTGTCAAATCATAATGTTCCATGTTTAATGTGGTAGTAAAGGTCTGACCTAAACTGCATTCAACTTGCAGAGTTATAGATCAGGGTAAGGGTTTGGGGTTTGGTGCGTAGGTCGACACACACTAAATACACACGCACTCAAACGCACACACACACACGGCAGAACCTAGAGAGAGTTGGTTTTGGCCGAGGTTTAGACTGGCCTAAAGAGAGAACATTCCTAGTTTTAAACCAGGGTGAGTTACAGTACCTGTCCTGTCAAATGTCCCTTTTCCATCGCAGGTCACTGATAACAGCGTCAGCGTAGCACCCTTTACCTATTGGATGCGTATTTTCCCTACGCTGCATAGTTTCTTTACGCAACCACAATGCAACTTCTTCTGATTATAGTGTGTATCCACTGTGATGGTAGCAGGTCCCAGGCCTGAGTGAAACTGACACTGCTCCAGGGAAAACATGATTATTGTACAAATTTTGCCAAAAACATCTACCACATCTTTATTTTAGGTACAGCCAGGTCACGTTTATGCAAGTTTACGTAGCCCTTCACTACGCAAATTAATGTAATTCCCGTGAAAAGGAATGCAACTATGCATCCAGTATGTAAAGGGCGTTAGACAGTCACTGTGTTACACACTGTTCCAGCTCCATGGTTCCTGTAGTGGCAGGTTTAGTGGTGGGGGCTTGTGCCCAGTTTTAGCAGGAGTACGTTTAAAACAACATCACCTTTCCCTGCTTTGCAAAATGATACCGGTGTGGCGGCGATGCGGGAATGAAGCCCCGATGCCTCGGGACTATCAATCCGGCACGACGGCGTCTACGTGGGCTATGTTGCTCCGACGCCAGCCCTTCTTCTCTTCCTCTGGGACAGAGAGGAGTTCAGCGCCCCTGGGATGTACTCAAGAAACCCTGGAAGCAGACAGAGAAGAGGCAGAGTCAGTTAGCGCCATGCAGGAGGAATCAAAAGCAAATGTTCAGGGGTCTGTGGAGGAGAGCCGACGAGACACAGGTCTCGCCTGAGCTCGGCTTTGAGGCGGGAAAGCAGAGACAGCCCCAGGCCCGGTATCACACTGGGCGCAGTTTAAAATAACTGTCAGGAGACAGGAGCAGCTATTGAAGGAGACAGGGAGACACGCAGAGCGATGGGCCTCAGCCTCTCGCACTCACTGACAGTGTTTCACTATAGCTGGTTTGGTTACACCGCCAGGGGCCAGTCTGTGTGTGTGTGTGTGTGTGTGAGAGACGGCAGCAGCTTTGGTTTACCATCAGCACAGGTGGGACCCAGTCTGGTGGGGGGGCAAAGACACCGCCCGCTACGTCCATTAAACTGGGCCCCATTCAAACACTGGCATGGCAAGAAACAGCCGGGGCCAAAATGGCTTCCACCGCAGTCTTGCATAGATTTTTTTTAAAAAGAAGAAAAAATGTATTTAAATAAAAACATCTTAAAATTCTAACTGTGTGTCACTGTGTCCCCGGTGATGACATACAGGAATACATGTTGAAAGATCTCGTAAGTTTGTAATTTATGAAAACAACATGCTAGTGTGATGAATAACTTTACATAAGCAGCGATGCAACGGTAACTTTTATTTTGGCATACCTTGTTCACAACGCTCTCCTGTCCTTCCTGGAGGGCAGAGACACTGTCCTGTAGCTGGGTCACATGGTGATTGGTCGACACAGTCACATGACCACTGACAGCCTGCTCCGTAGCGATCGGCCTCACAACCTGTACAGTACACACACACACACACGGACGGACATAAAAATACATGCGTGCTCAGGTGCACGCCTGTCTCTGTGGCCTGTGGCTGTCTTCCACTTGATGGATCATGCACAGTAATATCTCCTGCTGGGACTGAAGTGGCCATTTAGGGCCTCACACTGTGGCAAAGACCCCCCCACAACACACACACCTTCACCCCCAGCCCTCGAACCAGCAGGAGAGCAGGGGGATGCAACAAGAAAGTCTTAAGCAGAAAACACCTGTCTTTCATCACACAGCCTGTATTCCACTAGCCCACTTAGTATCCCCATAGAACAAAGTACAGTTACACACAGATTTATACCTTTGCTGCTAGTGGAAGTTAGCAAGGGGCTGGTTATGGTATCTGGTATGGACCCAAAAAATAAACAGCAACACATTGTCGTATATATGAAAGAAGAACCTTTTAAAGTCTATGTTCACACCAGCTTTAAAAAGAATGATCTGCATTAGCACAAACAAATACATGTTAAAAAAATACTAATAATAAATGTACATGGTTAATCTTGCCCTATTTTTCTTTACTGTATATGAGAAAAAAGAAGAAAAAAAATAACAATACATTTTGAATATAATAATAATAATAAACTTTGTATAGCACCTTTCATACACAATGTGCAACTCAATGTGCTTAACAGTTAAAAACATTTGAACAAAGGATGAAGGGAACAAATGCAATTAAACAAAAAGAAATAAGAAACGATGAAAAACTAGGTAAAAGCCATGAAAAAAAAATAAAAACCATTATTGTATTGGAGTTTGGTGGGATTCTAAACCACTGGAACTCCAAACCAGGCTTTTGGTGTGATTCTAGCCCACCAGGACTCCAACCCAAGCGTTTGGTGGGACTCTAACCCACCAGGACTCCAACCCAGGCGTTTGGTGGGATTCTAATCCACAAGAACTCCAACCCAAATATTCTCAAATTATTTACCCAGGCGTTTGGTGGAACTCTAACCCACCGGGACTCCAACCCAGGCGTTTGTTGGGATTTTAACCCACCAGGACTCCAACCCAGGCGTTTGGTGGGACTCTAACCCACCGGGACTCCAACCCAGGCATTTGGTGGGACTCTAACCCACCGGGACTCCAACCCAGGCGTTTAGTGGGAGTCTAACCCACCGGGACTCCAACACAGGCGTTTGGTGGGATTCTAACCCACCAGGACTCCTTCTTCTTAGGGACTTCTTAGCTTCCAGGAGGGCCATGACACTGGCTGATGTTAGTCTATAAGTCTATAAGGTTCCCCGGGTGCATACAGAGTTGGTAAAACTGCCTTAGTCTAGTTTATCATGCATGTTTGTGGAATGAGTTCCAATAAAGACGTAAACTTGATGTCTTATGGCGCTTTTCAACTACTGGTACCAGCTCAACTCAACCCGCTTATACTCGCTTTGGGAGCTTTTCAACTGCGTGGTACCAGCTCAACTAGCCTATACTCGCTTTGGGAGCTTTTCAACTACTGGTACCAGCTCAACTCAACCCGCTTATACTCGCTTTGGGAGCTTTTCAACTGCGTGGTACCAGCTCAACTAGCCTATACTCGCTTTGGGAGCTTTTCAACTGCTGGTACCAGCTCAATTCAACTTTTTTTCTTTTCCAGTTGACAAAAGTAGGGATAGTACCTGGTACTTTTTCTAGTACCTGCTTTGTCGAGGTTCCAAGCGAGCTGAGGCAATACCAAAATGTGACTTGACAACAATGCAGACTACTGATTGGATCGTCACTTCGTCTTTGCGCAACAAGGGCATACATACGGCAACTACTGAAGCAGCCGCAACGATTTATTTAAAATGGCAAAATGCTAAACCACGGCTGATCAATTGCAGATTGTGTTGTCGACAGCATAATCAATGTTATCTACTGAGAGCTGGACAGGGCAGTTCACGTAAAGTGAATGTTGACCAAGATGTCTATGAACTGTTGGCTGCACATGGATAACAAAGGACATTCCAACAAGGTAGAGACATGTTCAAAAATAAACATTTAAAATGACTACCTATCTACTGCAGAAGTGGTTCGAACAGTGCTGTCGCTATGGCGACCAGGTACAACTGAGTGGGTAGAATCTGCAATGGAAAAAGACCCGTGCCCGAGGCGAGTAGAGTAGAGTCGAGCTGGTGGTACCAGCAGTGGAAAAGGGCCAATATAAAATGCCTCTATAATAATAAATGGAATAAAGAAATACTACCAAAATACATTTTCCATTTCACTGTCCATCGTATACTTGGCAAGCTGTATACCGACTGCTAACATACACTTACGTGTCTGGCACTGCGGCCCGTGGTAGCCTGGGGGACACAGACAGATCCCTGTTGCGTGGTCACACAGCCGGCCCACCTTACAGTCACAGGGATGGGCACAGCTCACGCCGAACCACCCTTGTGGGCACTCTGGAAGACACAGAGCCGTTAGGAGGTTTACCGCTGCAACTGCAACACCGGTGCTTCAGGTAGCCATGGATCATACGCACACACACACACACACACACACACACACACCCATTATACGTACGATGCTGACAGGCGTTGCCATAGCATCCGGGGGTGCAGACGCACGCACCGCTAAAACGGTCGCAGGTTCCGTTGCCGTGGCACTGACATAGGACATCACAGCCGGGCCCATACCTCCCCTGTGGACAAGCTGTGGACACACACAGGGTTTCATGTGGAAGCCAGCCCAGTTACCGTTGCCACGGCGAGCACTGCTTTTAACACACAACCCTAGGCTTCACCCAGAGGGAATAGAAACGGAGAAGGCTCAACGAACGCAAATTCCTTAATAACGTTCTCTTTTTGGGGGGGTGCTTTCACCCTTATGCAGACTGAATGACCCAGCATACCCATTGACATACAAGTCAATGGGGAGGTCCACGGATATCCCCATAATATTGCCCATTACTTCTCTCTGAGGGAGTTAATGGGCATTTTGAATATATTACATGCATATATGCACATATTACATTACAACTGCCTGAGATCAATCTGAGGCCACAACGGTATTTCCCAAACCGTGTTGTGGTCAATTTTTTATTGTAATTTTGTTTCAGGCCATTTATTTTAGATGTAGCTGTCTGGGCGATGCCTACATAAGCCTCCACAGCAAGATGCCCTTAGTGACACGCCCACTTAAGAGACCGCAAGCGCTCCATATTTGGTATCATTCAAATATCTTTGCTTCACCTGTGGCGCAGCGCGGTCCCATCCAGCCCAATCCACATCTGCAGGAGCCATCGACCGGGTCACACAGGGCCCCATTGTGACAGCTGCATGTTTTTCTGCACTGTGGACCATAGCGCCCCCTGGGACATGCTAAAATAACAGCAGATACTACAGTAAGAAGACATTATGTGACACAGTGGGTGCGACTGTACCACATGTCCCTATGAACATTTGTGTGACAAGATCTGGATGAATGGTTAGGATGGTACTGTATGTGTTTGTATGGTAAAGGGGTGTATGTGTTTGTGTGACGATATCTTAGGGGGCTGTAATCATTGAACTAGTCATAGGTATTGTGACTAATGTATAGAAGAAAGTGTCCTATTGTTCGATTATCAATTAGCGATGTGTTTGGAGGTTGTATTTAAGATGAAATGTTTAGAGCAAGCGGGGGGGGGGGGTGATGGTATGGCAGAGCTGCGGGAGCCTTCGTCCCTCAAGTTAATGTGTGTCAACACTGAGTGTACATTGTGTAAATCAGGTAAATAAATGCACGTTGGTTCAACCCTAAATCTGCTTCTGGTTATTCTTCCTGACGCTCTGGCAGGACAATACTACACATTAGAACAAGGGATTACCAGAGTATTTGCCAGACCGCTGCTCTGCCTATAGCTACACCGCCAGAAGCCATACACTACAAAAAATCTCAATCTTACAAAGTATATTTTTCTAATTTCTAGTAAAAATATCTAACTACGCTTAATATAAGACACAATTACCTAACAAGGGCTCTTCTATCCAGATATAATGTCTTATTTCAAGAAATCTTACAAGCACATTTTCACTTGTTCCATTGGCATATTTATTTACTTATATAATAAATATGACCGTGTATTCATAATTTTTGTCACTTATTTTTGTAGAGCCATTTCTTGCAGTGTAACAATATTATATAGATGAGCGTGCATGCGCATGTCCACATGCATGTTAACAAACCCAGCGCTAACCACATTTAAGTTTATTTAAGCTACAGTTCATTAGTAAGATGTGCAAAGTGGTCTGATTTGGCCCTGATATAAAAGAATAATCATGTTGGGTAATTTAGATAGAGAAAACAATCAGCAAATCATCTTTGATTCCCCCTGGTTTATTTATTTGTGTCGTCGCCAACTCCATCTCCATGGACACGGAACACAGAGAGCCACTTATAGGTCTCTGTGAACATTCAACACATAGGAGATGGCACGTCCACAAGCGTATGGAGAGTTTTCACCGCTGGAAACTCCCGTCGTTTGAGATCCAGTGGAACTGCTGATGAGCAGGGAGATTAGGAAGGCTCGATTGTCTCTGTTCTCGACAACTCTGTGATCATCCGAACCACGGATATTTAGGAAATGGAGAATTCTTACTTAAATATACACTTCAAAATCTTGACAAATACACCCTCTCTGTCTAGGGTGTTTTCCCACGAACAGACATTCTACTGGGTTTCTGAGGAGCTCATTGAAGCAAATAGGCCCTACACTGACAGATGTCAGCAGTGGTGCTAACTCAAAGTGAAGTCAGTCAGAAAACAGACAAAACATACAGAATTCTGACAGCAACCATTGGAGAACTTTGTTTAGTGTTTTTGTTGTACAGACACATCCAGGAGCACATCCATCTTGTAGTAAGCAATCTTGTTTCTTAAAAAAAAGTCTATTCCAATTTCATTATGGACAAAAAAACATATAAATAAATGGTTTCAACGTATTATAACGCAGCGACTAAAAATAAGTTTTACGCCATAAGTGGTCATTGTTCTTAAAGATGATACGGATTACTAAAGTGTTTAAAGTGAATTTGCCACATCTTTACCCTGCTGACAAGACAGACCCACCCAACCAGGGGCACAGATACACCTCCCAGTAGCCGGGTGGCACTGCCCTCCCTCCCCACAGGAGCAGAGAAGGGCACAGTCCTTCCCATAGTAGCCAGCCGGACAACCTGCGGAAGATCAACGTTGAGTATAGACTCCCAGTGAGACATAAAGCATCTCTCTCAATGTAATTAAATCCAAGCTTTATTGGCACGGAAATTTGTATAGTATATATATATATATATATATATATATAAAATTGTAATATTATTACATTTACATCATCAACAAACTGTAACCAGTCAACTCAAGTTCACTTTGAGAATTAAGACTTTCTCTGTCAGGCTAGACAGGAAGAAAGTTTACCCTCATTTGCAGCACTTCTGGGTCACTGTGTGCAGACCAACACAATACCTGAGCTGCAGTCCGCACCGATAAAGCCAGACAGACACTGACACGCCCCTGTCCTGAAGTCACAGCGACCGCCATTGGTGCATCTGCACCTTGTCTTGCAGTACGGCCCATAAGACCCCTCGCGACACCCTTGGAGGTGGCCATTGATAACACAAACACAAACGTTAGCACACGGGGGAAGGTAAGATGCTAAGATAATGTGTGTGCGTGTGTGTGTGTGTGTGTGTGTGTGATGTGTGTCTCACGATGGCTCAAGAGATGTGCGCACAGAATGCTTACGTAGGTCACAGTGCTCCCCGTAGAAGCCGGGAAGGCAGGCGCATTTTCCAGAGACAGGGTGGCATTGCTCTTGGTGCCCTGAGCACTGGCAAGGCTGACTGCAGTCTTGCCCATACATGCCAGCAGGACAGGCTAGACACAAACACGTGTATATCACCAACACTGACATTGAATGAGTACAGTAATTATCTGGAAGCGTCAACAACACAAATACAATGTGTCATTTTAGACGAGCTTGAAGCGACTTGCAGTAAGAACCAAGTATTAAGGAACAGGAGTTGCGCATTTTCCTCAAGGATGCTTACAAGTGCAGTAGACTGGACATTTTGTGACTCAAACTCACAACCTTTGGGCTAAGTGCACAGAAGTAGAAGTTGTCAAATAACAGGTTTTGATAAATAGAAGCATCAAATCAATTTATATCCACACGGCCAATTTGTTGTATTGATTAAAACAGAACTCACCACTGTGACCATGGTGGTGAGTTCTAGACAGAAAACAATGTTTCAGCATGGCGAAACGAAACCATTGCCATGTCTGGGCTATTATTTGGGCTATTCGGACAAACAAAGATGTCATTTTATTTCCCCCAATCTAAATATATTTTCCTCAACATGTGGGAGCGTTCAGCACAGACTGCTTACCATGCCCATAGAGAGTACATCACGTCCCCTAATACACTCCTCAACACACACACATACTTTCACATGCGCTTTGTATACACATTCACACAATCATATCGGCGTCGGGTAATGAATGGAGCGCAGAGACGAATAATCAGTCATGGCGAACAAGAGAAATCCGCACCGCAAACGCACTGCGTTTTCTGGTGGGACCGCAGCACTTAGCTGCCGAGTAGCTAGCGGAGGGGAGAGATAAGAAAATACTCCAGACTAAAAAGGCAATTACGACGCTGTCATTATGCATGTCTGCCTTCCAAAAGCCCTTATCCGCCGCCGAGGAGACAAAAACAATGCCTTCTGTTTTACTTGGCAACTGGCGTGTAACATTTATCAGATGTCTGGGGAGTGTGTAAAAGGGGGAGGAGTTTGGTAGGGGCTAGCGTAATGTAGAGAAGCATAGCCATAAGTGGGTATTGTCAAATTGAATTGAGAAAGCACCAAACACCGGTGAGAGGTTATGCTGGCTCTGGGCCACCGTAGAGGGCACTCCCAGGAATGGAATTGATCTAATCAGAGGGTTAGAAAATATGCATAATGCATATTAATGCATATACTTATGAAATGAAACAGCACCATACGTATCACAGTGTCACACCGTAGTAGCATATGTGTAGCATAGCATCAGTGCTGGACTGATTTACATGTAGAAGACTTTGATCTACTTTTGCCACAGGGCCAATGTGTGTAACATAAAATTAAAAACTCCCATACCCTCTGCTAATTCTTTTAACGAGCAATTAAACCAAACAGGGTAGTAACGAGGAGTTGGATGCACCTGGAAATAAAGTGAGTGCAAGGTCAAACGGTCGTTTGACTGCAGCCAATTTGAATAGCAGCCAGTGACAGCTTGCAGACACAAGTGTCCCACACACCCACGAATCACTGAATGTGAAAACTTTCCAGAGCCACCATAACTGTGCAAGGAACGAAGTTGTGCATTGTGCACGCTGGTCGTCGGAGTGGTAGGCAGGCTGGGATACACACACACACACACACGTATGCACGCACACAAACACACTACACATGCACGCACGCATGCACACACACACGCATACAAGAACACGCACGCACGTACACACGAACACACGCACATACACACGAACACACGCACACACACAGACACACACACACGCATGCACACACACACGCACAGACACGCACGCACGCACACACGTAGACACGCACACACACGCAGACACACGCACGCACACAAGCACACACACTATTTGAGCAATGTAGTACAGCAGTTCAGATCATTACTGACTCTTCAGCGTGTTTGCAATAATCAAAAGAATAACAGTAATGCATCATTATTTCACTGGTAACCACTTGATTTCAGTTACAGTAACACTGCAGTTATAAATAAGTTATAGTACATGCAGGGTCGGTATATCTGAGGCTATACTGTACAGTGTGTGTGTGTGTGTGTGTGTGTGTGTGTGTAGTAATTGAGAGAGAGAGAGATAGATGCTGTTGTGAGATACATGTATCTAGTGGTAGAAAGACATGCACTGTAACAGAGAGAATGGAGGCAGAGGACTCAACGGACGACACTTCCACATTCGTTTTTTGCGGACTTTTGCGATGCGGGCCTTTTCACCCTATTCTTCTTGAGCACTTACAACCAATCTGAGGCCATGACAGTGTTTCTGCAGCAAACTGTTTCAGGGTAAATTGACTTTGTTTCAGGTAGATTTATCTGTCTGGGCGCTTTTTACAAAATGCTAGTGACATGTCACGTAGACACGTTACACTTCTTGCTTCCATTGAAATGCATTAAAATGCTCAATCTTTGTTATTATTCAAACATCTTTGCCGGAAGTGTTCGATTTTTTGCTTCCATTGAAATGCATTACAATGCCCCATCTTGTTCCATCCATCCTCATCCGCTTATCCAGAGTCGGGTCGCGGGGGCAGCAGCTCCAGCAGGGGACCCAAAACCTCCCTTTCCCGAGCCACATTGGAAAGCTCTGACTGGGGGATCCCGAGGC
>JAODTR010000005.1:2531662-2543047 GCA_025399935.1 Amblyopsis rosae | reverse complement strand
CCCCCCCCCCCCCCCCCCCCCCCCCCCCCCCCCCCCCCCCCCCCCCCCCCCAGACATGAATGTACATTAATTGTGATCTATCAAGCCTGAAAGCAATTTCAGGTGATTGCGACAGCATTAATTCGTTTGAAAGGAATGTGCAAACCTCCAGGCTCGGGTTGAGACTGAGATACATTGTGATACTAACGTGATTCCTTAAGTGATTCATCTTAAGGAATCACTCTCATAAGAGGAGGCTACCTCATACTCTGGGTCCTCCACAGTACACTCAATATCAGAACATCCTCAAGACCTATTTCACATCTTCAAGACCAAACTAGATGGAAAATGATCACAAGGCTCTGTTGTGATCAGTGTGTGTGTGCGCCAGCGTTTGTGTTGGTGGTTGGGTGGAGGGTGTAAGTTAAATAGTTTTGAGTTTAAACCATATGCATATGTTGTTGTTTTCTTGTTAGATTCACATTTCTCTGCTGCTATAGCTCATTAATATGTTAATTTGTCTCATCTTCCAGCAACACCTCTAACTCCATTGTATCTTATTTGAGTTTGTGCTTACGGTTAGACTGCTTTCCGTCCCGACTCACCATGGTGGGAAACCATTACAGTGTAACTGCACCCTAATATGTGTTTATTTTAGCTGTAAACCAAGAAATAGGATTGATATGTGATGAGACACATGGGGTTAATTTTGACGAAATTCAAATTTTTTTTTATAAAAATCTGCATTTTCTGCGCTGAAAACAGAACTACACGTCATATCTGTTAAGAATCACCCCAGGACCTGGCTGGTTTTCATCAGTACACAGTTTGCTCATACGTCATCAAATTCAAATGTTAGCGGTAATGTTAATGGAGGTCACCCTCTCAGCCCCTCCCCTCCCCTCACTCAGTTCCTTGATGCATTTTTGTAAGTTGTAGTGGGTGGAGTCAGGCTCAGAGCTGGGGTGCAGTTACACTTTAAAACACACACAAACAAACATCTAATGTAAATACTGCCACCTCCATGGTGTTTGCACCTGTTGTCATTTAAACAATCATTCTTAGTTGATCACCCGTAATACGTACTAAAATTAATTAATGTGCAATATTAAACAATGCCAATGCAATGTAGTACTCTTTATTTGGGATGGTAGTCAAGACGGCCCACAGTAAACATGCAGTATACATGTGCACATAACACAGACTGCACATACACATTATAGCCTGTGAAAGAGCAGTGGCTATGCTGTACATCAACAATTGGTTTCTGCAGTTTGGCTGTACAGGGGGCCTACAGTAGGTTAGTATTGGAGTCCAATATGCTGTTCCCCTCGCAAACACGCATATGCACACACGCAGTTGGTCTATGTATAAACACACTGGCTGGCAGCAGGGCCCATCGACCAGAGAAGATACTCACAGAGCTCTAAAATCCTACCTTTAGATCTTGATAATTGTCTTAACAAAATATGATACTATGTATGTACTGTAACACTAGTCTGTTTTAACATGGAAAACTGTTGGTCCTGCTTTACACAAACCGAGCATTCCAAGTTTTTTTTTCTTTTTTAAATAATTCCGAATATTTATCTCTCATTGGTATATCGGCATTCTAGACATTTTTGTTGAGATTCTGTAAAGCCTTACTGCCTCTGATGGCTGCAAAGATTAGTCAAATTGTTCTGTTTCGAGTGTGATTTTTCCACAATGTTAATGATTTCTCCTTCTAAACATGTAATTCCAGTTGTGTTGTTTTATTCACATCAACTTTAAGGTATAGTCAGCGACAGTAAGCGAATACACTTTTTGTCAAATTCAGCGAGTCTGCACGTTTCGCCAGCTGTCTGGTCTGTGTGTGTGCTAAAAGAATAATACGTAATACATACAATAATACATTCAACTGACTCTGTAAATGGGAACACAAACAAAGTGGTTCAGACTGCACAATATCACAGCCAGCAATGTGTTTCCAGTGGAGCTTCTGAAGGGAGAGGTGTTTTTCTTTTGATCGAGAATTACTTTAATTTTAAGAAGAAAAAAAAGTTAATATTTGTTAAATTATATATATTATAGTATTATTAACAATATATTTTTCATGGCTGGAGACTATTCTGCTCAGGTATTTAGCTGTACCCTGTCTATTAGAGGAGGTATTAACATTCAAATGACTAATAGAATAACTATAGAATCAATAGATGGGCTTGACAAGAAATGTCTGCTTCAACCGCAGCTCACTCCTGCAGTGTGTTGTGAGGACAAGGCAGTGACTAATTAATACACAGAATAAACAAAGAGATAATTGCTCAAGTCAAGCCTCAACAACTGGCTCATCACATACTCCCTGTCATGGGGGAGTATGCCAGCCCAGATCTATTGCTTTAAGTGTGAGGCATCTCCTGTTACAACCATAACAACCTCAGACAGCCAGTGTCTCTCGGATGGCAATGTCAAGTCAGGCTGTGGCAGGGCTCTCCCATTGTTCTCGCAGGGGTGTTTATAGCTGAGCGCCTGATATATGATAACCAATAAGTGAGAGGTAGTAATTACATGGACCACACTCCACCGGAACGCCTGGTGAATGCATGAAATAAAAGATGGGGAGGCTCTTTGTGGAAGGTAGTTATTACAAAGACACACAAAGACTTGACATGCAGTGGTATTAGGAGTACGGGGGTATGGAGGGAAAGTGAGAGTGAGATAGAAGGCACTGTATATCAATTCCATGTAACAAATAGCAAAGAAAACACTTTCACCCTTCCAAAAACAAATCGTTTGTTGGCCAGTGAATGGTTTAATATTAAATAGGCATATTTTCCTGCTCTTTCACCACTTTCTCCATGAGTCAACAATGAATTACACGATTAGCTGGAAGACGCACAACAACAACATCCCCCATGACACAGAGCCCTGTTGTGGTCAGACCGTATGTCTCCAACCTAAGCTAATCAATTGCACTTTGCCTCCATAAACCTCTGACATATACATTAATGTAACTTCGCTTACATTACCTTACAAAACACAGGCCTAGGGTTTGGTACGTGGAATTACAGTGTCATAAGTACAAAAATAAAATAAAATAGAAAAAAGTACAAAATAATAAATATTTATATGCTTCCAATAAAGTTTTGCTTTATTTACAGAGGCATTACGCCTGTGGGTTCTAACTTGATTGCTTTACTCAGTGCTCAGACTGTTGCTCAGAACGTAGATGCATTATGGAATATGGATGGTACCTCCATTGGATGCTAATGTTTCCTGATGTGTGCTACAACCTTGAAGAGAATCTTCATGATTATAATCTGAGGCCTTCTAAGGTAACCCTCAAGTTCTTGTCTTTGAAGTGTGATTTTAAGTGGAGGGGTTGCAAACACTAATGTGACTTGAGTCAGAAGTGTTTTATTTGACTCTCCAAAACGTTCTGTGCCAACGCAGAGTAAGATATAATCGCAGGTGGAATGTATTTCCTCCCCCACTCCATCAGGATTCATTTGAAGTCAATGGGAGAGAAGGTTTTGCCTTGTGCCAGATCTGATATGTCATCACCTAGCTGCCTCCAGTTTTCATTACGGAAGCATAAGTGCAGGTTTGATTTGTGTTGGTGGTGCATTAACTGTCTGATAATAAAATAGTAATATAAAATATACCTTTTATTTGCACCTCAAGATGTTTAAAATCACACGTGTGCATATCAGAAATTTATAGCCTGCATGTAGGCTGCTATACCTTTAATATTATTATGTTATTCAGGGTGTGAATTCTACACATCCCAGTAAATACAATTTCTCTGACCAGGGTAGTATTACATTTCCATAACTAGACAGAATGTGAAAGGGACAAGAGTAGACTGAATGTAGCTGACAGCCAAATCAGCTCTACAGGGCTAGAGGCCAAAAATCCTTTAAGTTCCACCCCTCTTTGAGAAACGATTGAAATAGTCACTGGAACCATTGCGGAGTGAAGTCATAGGCTCTCTCAGTCACCACTAGATGGAAACAATTGTCTTCTCTTCGATAAGGCCATTTTTTTACATTCATTAGGCATATCTTTCTGTTGAATTTTAAAGTGGGCATTTCCACACTTAACATGTCTGTTGAATTAATTGACAATGTACACAATAGGCATAATAGCTTACATGTATCTTTTTTAACCCGCTAAAACACGTATCTGCTATTAGCAGAGTTGGCTGAGCCTAAGTCCCTTGGTCTATTATCAATATATATTTAGGCGATACACACGAGTAAAAATAGTCCATTCAACGTGTGAATACATTTATTTTGGGAACTGCGACCTGTATTTCTGATTTACCGAAACAACTTAAATATGAAAGGTATTTGACCGACCTCCAAAAAAATGTATGATAGTTTTCCTTCTGTGGTGCGTGCCTGCGCGGCAGGCGAAATGTGTGCGCGTCACCGCGAATGCCCACCCCCCTCTAACTGAAGTCCCAGCGAGCAGCAGAGAAAGTTCAGTGGCGCTTTTGAAAGCGGTAAGAGAAGAGTCCACGGAATCTACAGCTAACGTAAACTAGATCTATTGATGCTATAAACAGCACTTCGTGTTTATCAGCGATATATGAGCTATCAATTTCTGGATTCTTGCTTCGTGATCGCTTTCGGTGAATCGTGAATTATTGTGCCGCATTAGTCTACGTAGCTCGAAGTTTCAGGTCTCATAATAATTTTTTATTAACGGACATTTATCCCTACCGACTGGATACTTTTAACAGATATTCAACAACCCGTTACCCACGGTCTGGATTTGCTCGAGATGACAGTTTTGGAGTGATTCTGAGACAGGATTTGGACATTACGTTGAAATGGGAAAATAGCGTGGCTCTATCCCGCTCTACCGTGTTTATATTTTGAGTTTTATATGGACATTGCTTTAGCAGAGTAAGGTCTGTTGTTAACATATGACTAAAAATGAGCATGGGTGGCTGCCCATTGAAGATCATTATTTTCCTATGGTGTCTTCTGGTGATTTCTGGGTCCAGCTTTGAAATAGGATCCTACGATCTGGAACGGGACAGACCGGCGAAGTGCGAGCCCGTCGTTATCCCTATGTGCCAGGGGATCGGCTACAACCTGACCAGGATGCCAAATTTCATGGACCACGACAACCAGAAGGAGGCCGCCATCAAACTCAACGAGTTTTCCCCGCTGGTGGAGTACGGCTGCGACGCGCATCTCCGCTTCTTCCTGTGCTCGCTGTACGCCCCCATGTGCACGGACAAAGTGTCGGCCTCCATCCCCGCCTGCAGACCCATGTGCGAGCAGGCCCGGCAGCGGTGCTCTCCGATCATGGAGAAGTTCAACTATGCATGGCCCGACTCGCTGGACTGCGCCAAGCTGCCGACCCGGAACGACCCCAACGCCCTGTGCATGGAGGCCCCCGAGAATGACACCCGGGCGGAAACCAAAAAAGGCGAGGGCATGCTCCCTGTTGCACCGCGTAGGCCGCCGGTGACCGGTAGCGACGGTGGGGGGCGCTCAGGGGGCGACGGCGTCCCCGGGTCCTGCGAGAACGCCGAGAAGTTCCAGTACGTGGAGAAGAGTCGGTCGTGCGCGCCACGCTGCTCGGCGGTCGTGGACGTGTTCTGGTCGCGGCGCGACAAGGACTTTGCCTTCGTGTGGATGACAGTATGGTCGGCGCTGTGCTTCGTCTCCACCGCCTTCACGGTGCTCACGTTCCTGCTGGACCCGCGACGCTTCCAGTACCCGGAGCGGCCCATCATCTTCCTGTCCATGTGCTACAATGTCTACTCCGTGGCCTACCTCATGCGCGCCGTGGCCGGCGCCGAGAACATCGCCTGCGATTGGGAGAACGGCGAGCTGTACGTCATCCAGGAGGGCTTAGAGTCCACGGGCTGCACCATCGTCTTCCTCATCCTCTACTACTTCGGCATGGCCTCCTCCATCTGGTGGGTGGTGCTGACGCTCACCTGGTTCCTGGCCGCCGGCAGGAAGTGGGGCCACGAGGCCATCGAGGCCCACAGCAATTACTTCCACATGGCGGCGTGGGGTGTGCCGGCGCTCAAGACCATCGTCATCCTCACCATGAGGAAGGTGGCGGGCGATGAGCTGACAGGCCTGTGCTACGTGGGCAGTATGGACGCCGGGGCGCTGACGGGCTTCGTGCTGGTGCCGTTGGCCGCCTACCTGGTGACGGGCACCTCCTTCGTCCTCACGGGCTTCGTGGCGCTCTTCCATATCCGGCGCGTGATGAAGACGGAGGGCACCAACACGGAGAAGCTGGAGAAGCTGATGGTGAAGATCGGCATCTACTCCGTGCTGTACACGGTGCCGGCCACCTGCGTCATCGTCTGTTACTTCTACGAGCGCCTCAACGTGGAGCACTGGCGGGCGCGCGGCGTGCACGCCCGCTGCGCGTCCCTTCCGGGCCGTCGCAACCAGGACTGCTCGCTGGGCGCGTCGCTGCCCAGCGTGGCCGTGTTCATGCTGAAGATATTCATGTCGCTGGTGGTGGGCATCACCAGTGGCGTCTGGGTGTGGAGCTCCAAGACGCTGGCCACCTGGCAGGCCCTGTGCAGCGGGGGGCGGCTGGGAGGCAGGACTAGCGGCAGGAAGGCCTGCGGCGGAGGTGGCGGTGGCTCCGCCCACTGCCACTACAAGGCCCCCGCAGTGGTGCTGCACTTGGCCAAGACAGACCCTCACTCGGACACGCCCACCCACGTCTGATTGGGCGGGGTACATACAGGACGCCGGCATGATATGCACGCGCGCTCACGTGGTGCCACAAATGCACTTGCTCACGTGCACGCGCACACACACACATACACACGCAACCAGCTGCTATAAGAGAGGGGTGCAGCTGAACTGTCACAGGTACCCCTCTCCCTCTAGCAGGGGACTCTGGGGTTGGGGGTGATTACTACTAGCCATTACAGAAAGTACAGTATTTGATACATTAAGGGAAATATCCAGTATTGCTATACATGTTTTTTTATGTTGCTTTGTGTTCCCTGCAGGAGACATGCCCAGTATTGCAAAGACACCTTTTTTTTTTACGGGGATGTATTAAAAGATATTATTTCCTCTTGTAAAGTGGCATGATCAACTGTATAAATATGTATAAAAGTTTTATTTATTGTAAATATATTTAATTTAAGTTTACTGTGGCTCTTATCCGACAGATTGTTGTTAAGGTGCGTTCATTCAAGCCTGTGAGCCTGCCTCAAGAGTGCTGAAAGTTGAGGGAAATGTAGTGCCTTTTATAACCCCCTTTTTATTTAATTTTTATTTTGTTTTGTGTTCAGAATAATAAATTTTGGAATTAATGTAAGCTGTCTCACTCTGGTGTTATTGTTGTGTTTGATTGCTTAAGTTACCCCTTTGACCATGCCTTTTCCCACAAGATATACATTAAGGATTTAAAACTTTACCCAGTACACATATTTAGTAGACACAAATCATCATTCATTTCAGCCTATTTTTATGTCCTTTTTACTAGGATTCAAATGTTGATTTCTTGCTGTGGGACTCACTGCAAAACCACAATGTTGTGTTCCAAGTGCATGCTATATCCCTCAGGCACCCCCAAAAATAATCCTCAAAGAGCATCACTGATGAATAGAGTGACAAACTGGCGGGTATTAATGTTCACATCATCTTTAAATTGCAGAAGCAGTTTGCGGAAGAATATATTTAATTAATGCCTGTTTTAATCCTCCGCTCGGATCACTATTGTGCCCCCCATTTCCCACGCGTGCACACACACACACGCACATTGCGTTTGATCCCCATGCAAATATTCAACACTTTGATCTAGAAGGACGGATGTGAAGTGGATTTCAGGCCTATTGCATGGCTCTAGTCCGACTCTGGCACCAGCAACTCACACTGTGACCCTCTGCATAGGCTAGATGGTTTAGTGTTCATATTCACATTTAGTGGCCTTTATGACTCATTTATCTAGATGCTTGTGTGCATGTTAGTTATGTTCAAGTTCAGCTGAGATAATTGCATGTTTTTCAATTGATTATTAAATAGGTACACATTCAAGTCAAATTGTCTGTGTTTAAATTTTTATTTTATATCATGTAATTAGCATAATGTAAAAAAAAAATTACAATCACATTCTGCAAAACATATTGGCACTGAAATTAAATGGCTTGTTTGAGGTGCATGGACTAAGAAAATGTCAAGTGTCGATGATAGCAAGATGGTCCTGGGTTTGAACAGCAGCCGTCCCAGCCTTTCTGTGTGGTGTTTGCATGTTCTTCCTGTGTCTGTGGGTTTCCCCCACTATCATAAAACATCTGAGGTTAGTCAGTGGCATTTGACCAATGACACTGGTGTCGATCTGGAGTTGGGTGCTGCGATTGCTCCCCTGAGGGATGTGTTAAATATGCAGAGAATGAATATTGCTACATGTATGTGACAATAAAAAGTACTTATTGCAACTCTAAACAGCATGCCATGCAAGCATGCTGAAATTACAATGTTTGACAGTGGATGTGATTGTTTATTATGTCTGTGAGTAATTGTATTTTGTGTCAACACCAGCATATGGGAATGATGGCATGGAAAATTAAGTTCAGCACTTTGTTTTTATATGACGCGTCATTGTGTGACTGGATCCTTGCTCTACAAAAATTCCTCTGAAACAAGACATTCTCACTAGCTGCTACAGTGCAGTGTACCTGCAGAGGTTTCGCATTGGTGCTATTTACTTTCCAGTGGAGTTAAAGAAGATATACAAGTAGCTACTTGCTACTTGCTTATAGGATTTACACTCCTGTGTTAAGCAAAAAGCCTGTTTAAGAATGTCTTGAACAAGGTCTTTTTCTTTGTTTTTAACACAGGAGTGTACATTTTGGTCTTCTTTTCAATGGCTGTTGTAAATTACCTTAATTTCCTGTGAGGCTGGTCGTGTGTGGATCTGTTACGCGCCAGTTACCCTGAATTACTGATTCCTTGCTAGTAACGAGGTGTGGGCAGCCAACATCCTCTCCTTTGTTTTCATTAGACGTGGCAGACATTGTCCCCTGCCTGGGCCAGTCAGCCTTCAGCCTGACACTGTGCTGACCACAAATGCACCACGTGTTTAGCTCAGAGCTTGTGAGCGTGGGGAGTCAGTGCAGTCAGTGATTGTAAGCTAATACACTCATTATATACACTAGCCACACGGTCTGCTAGCTGCCCGTTCTGTGTGTGCTGTCAAAAATAATGTGGCGCATCTACACAGCCCTGGCTCTGTGAATGGGAACACAAACAAAGTGGTGCAGACCGCACCACACAACACTATCCCAGCCTTGGCAATATGTGTCCAATGTGTGGGGCAGAGCTTCTGAGGGAGCACCCTATGTCTTTCTCCAGCATCGCTGACTGCCCCTTTAATCTGCATGTTGCAGCCCGCAGGTCGCATGCTTCCTGTCTCGGTTACACTGCAGTGACGCGTCTCGGCAGCAAGGCCCACCTGTGCTCAGCTACACGCTAGTTAGATAGGAGCTGAAAACAGACTGCTAAGGGCTCACTAATGAAGAATTATCTTTTCTTTCTTTAAATTTTTACCCTTTTTCTTTATTTTCATTTTGACCTTTTTTCTTTCTTTTAATTTTGAACTTTTTTCTATATTTTCTTCAGTCTTTTCAGGGTTTTCAGTCCTTTTCTCACCTCCTCCCCAACCTGAGTGCTCTTTGCTTCTCCCCATGCATCACTCAGCATGCACACTGTTCTCTACCCCTCCCCCTCCTCTGGGCCATGCATTGTTATGCTTCAAACACAGTGAGATGAGGTGGACATTTGGTGTTCTGGGGACCTTTGGACTTATTCCTCCTCTGCTGTTATGGTAGCAGTCATATGTATTTGATTATTTTCACTATATGTTTTAATGATACGTTCTGCAAGATTGTCTGCTATAAAAGCTGCCACAGGATGTTGTAACAAAAGTCTTTGAATCTTGTTCAATATAAATTCTGTCCTTTACATTTTCAGGTCACTGAGCGCCATTTTTAGTGGAGCTTTCTGTCTGCAGAGGGGGGAAAATACCACACAACATATAAAACAGTCACTTGTTTGAGCTGTGGTTCTTTTGAGTTGTAGCTGCCATCATGGGATAGAGACTCACTCGGTAACACCTCCACACACACACACACACACACACACACACACACACACACACACACACACCTGAGGTCTGAACAAATGGCCTGGTGCCATCCAATCAGCACAAGACCCCGCCCACATCTTCCAGTAATAATCACAACGTCAGGAGTAAGTCTCGCTCGGAAGCGTTAGCTTTGCTGGCTAGTCACACTGTTTTTAATTTCTACTCCTGGCTCGGGAGGTTAAATGGTGTCAGTGGCATCTAGCCTCCCTGAGAGGCTGAGCCAAGACTTGGTCTTCACTCCCTGAGCAGACTATATTTTTGTCTGAACGTTCTCTGTCTGGTGTTTAGGAGGAATTTGGCGTGGCGCAGCGTAGCAGAGCAGTTATTAGGGACGCAGGGTCATGTTTTTGTACTCACTACAGGTTTGGTGTGAAAGGGTGTTAAGGAGCCAGAAACCCTTCCATCTGGTCACGGCTCTGATTAAAGGTTGTTGTTAGCGCCAATTGAGGCCCCAGACTCCCCCCTCCCACCTTTGGAGGGAGGGGTAGGGGGAGCTTGGGGAGAAAAGAAAGCATCCTTCATTACTCTGCCCTGGGTCCATCTACCTCCCCCAGCACGATCCCTTTCCTGGCCTGTTTTGATGTGTAAATGAACGCATTGAACCCCTGCAAGCCCCTAAAGAGACACGTACCATGAAAATGCAGCATTCGGAGAACAACAGAGTTCACTCATCAGATCACCACCCTGCCCCTCTCTCTCTCTCTCTACCCTCTCTCCTTCCTGCCAAGACCCATCACTGTCTGACCCACTGTCAGAGTGGCAGACTGTCCTCCACAGAAAAGAGGTCCAAGATGTTAAGCGGGCTTAGGCTGTGCACATCAAGTTGGACAGATTCAGGTGGCTTTCATTGTGTAATGAATCTTTTTTTGAACAAACAGTCAATGCACATGTAAATACATTATACAGAATAAAAAATTAGCAACAATAAATATAATGTACATATAATACAGTTACCCAAATTAGGCCTGCATATAACAAACATAACATTGAGAAATAAACTTATTTTCTGAGTTGAAGGCATCATTTAAAATCTATATAGTGACATTAAAGTCAGCGCTGTGTGCACTGTAAAAGTATCTGGTGGTATACACAGCACTGGCTTTGTAAATAGGAACACAAACAAAGTGATAATAATAAAGAAGCTTTTCATGTTTATTTACTAGCTACTGATATTAGTTTGATATGTTTAGGGCAGGGGTGCCCAACTCCGGTCCTGGAGAGCTACCGCCCTGCATGTTTTAGATGTCTCCCTGCTCCAACACACCTGATTCAAAT
>JAODTR010000005.1:2481356-2496572 GCA_025399935.1 Amblyopsis rosae | reverse complement strand
CAAATAACAATTTCATTTTCAAAGACAGATGCGCTTTGCAGCGGACCATATTCAAATGAAATACGCTAAACAGCGCCCCCCTTTAAATGCAAATACATTACAAGTCACCGCGCGCTTTTACGGACTAAACTCAAACTTGAAAATAGGAGATGGCTATCCTGTAGTTAATTTATATTTTTATCAAACACTAGATGGCGATAACTTACTGTTATTATTGTTTGCCATACACCCGTAAGAACCACCACACACATTTTGACTTATGGTATTAATTAAAACATTTCTTACTTCCAGACATCGAATACACTTAAATAACATGTAGGTTAGCCTCACTCTGTTTTACCAAAACATACAATGGGAACATTATTCATTCAACAAGCCGTGGTGTTTGAGAAACTGAGTTGATGTTGATATGTCTACTGCAAGTAGAGCATTTACATTTTATCATGTGGCGTAGTGGCGATGGTGATGATTTTATCATCATGCAGCCATAGTGATAATGCATTCATACAATTCAAATACATTTTACATTTTAGCTGGTAAAACCATTCACTAGTTAATTCAACACTACGTTTGCATCACTCTACTAGTAGAGTAGAAGCACAACCATTTCTACTAAAACAAGTCCTCTCTGCCGAAAAATTGTTAAAGAAGAACGTAGCCTATAAATAAACAACATGTAAATATAGGTGGACTCATAAACAACGTTAATAAACGCTACACTAACCACTTGTTTGTCAGACGAAAACATCAATTAGGCCTTTCCCAACTACAATATCACTAAATAATTCACAAACTGTTAAATGCGTTAGCGACTGGTCACCCCCCCCCCCCCCTCTCTCTCTCGCATCCCTGCATCCCTCCCTCCCCGCACTGCAATGCATCCCCATCCCCCACCGCGCTGGCTGCCAGTGTTCCCAGCGCCACCGAGAGCACTGTATCACAGCGAGACCCGTCTGCACCGTCGTGAGACAGCAACCCACACGACACGCGAGAAAACGCACAAAAGGAGGTTCACTTCTGACCGAGCGAGTGTCTTTGGTAAGGGTCGGCGACCGCTAGAGAGGGTAGGAATGTGCGTGTATTCGTTCTGCTTGTTGTCAGGTTTTTTTTTTCCCTCCTGCTCCGTATCCTTTCAATTGTCCTCCGTGGTGGCTACTGCATTTAGCTAGGAAGCTAGCGAGCTAGCTTAATAGCTGAGACAAATGGATGCTTATTGTTGTTGGTCATGCTGCTGCGAAATACCTGCGTGGTTGTAGGCAAGCACACGGCTCCAATGATCGCGTAACGGGTTTTAGAGACGCTACGTGGCGCTTTTTATCGCCGCTTGCTAATTTACCATGCTAGCAGGCTAGTTAGCTCCGCGAGTAGCGTGTGAAGGATGCAGGGATGCTACGACGGGTTGACGGCGGTCCTTTCTAACCGAAGCAGGCGAGCGAACAGGGTTAACGGTCGTATTATGTTGATTATTGGAAATCCCGTATTGTGCAGTTGAAACATTGCTTCAAACAGTAGCCAACCGGGAGTTATTTTGTCCAATTGGCGTGTCTGTAGTTTTGATCTTGAAATCATTAGATTTTCAAAATGGTGTCGGAAGCTTGTTTGACTGAGTGTACCCATTTTTGTCCAACCACGGCTGTCTGTTTTTGCCTTGTTCACTATCTCTGGCATGCAGTGTTCTGCCAGCCAGCCAGCCAGCCGTTGATATGAATGGTAGACTACACAGGGTTCAGCGGCGCTTTACTAAAATCATCTAGTTCATATTGTTTGTATTTCTCTTTACTCGAGGGTCTTTGTCATTACCCGAGATGAGTGGTTGGTACCCTACATTCACGGGGTCTGTCCGTCCTTCGCGGATAGCGTTGACTCATTGTCTAGAGAGTTGTTATTACCGTACCGCATTTTTATTGCTTATTTTAAGTGTATGCACTAGACATACAGTTATTTGTCATATGCGACATGATTAATCAGGGAAAGTAATCCATCCGCATGGATTATTGTTATTAGCTACTAATCCAGATTAATAGAAAACCCTTGTTTATTACAATAACGGGTTTTCCGGCATATTGCGTCTGCATCCTCTGCAGCTCATCACGTCTAATCTGAGTGTTCTAATGGTATGTGTCACATTGCATTGATCAGAATGGCAGACGCACTCTGCGCCATGTGCGCTCGCTTCAGACATGATGCAGGAATGCGATTTTCAAGAGCAGAGCTCTTATAAGCAGAGCTATTAAGTAGAGATTGTGCATCTTTAACTATAAAGCCATTTGAATTATTTGTTCCCATGGTGCAACTGTACAGGTTTATACATTACTGCATAGGCTATACAGGTTTTTACAAAGGCTGTGTGTGTTAGGAAACCAAATATAAGCAACATAAGATACATTGTTTGTTTAATATAGGCAATACAGTGTGTGTGTGTGTGTACATACAATATTTATTTAACGCATGTTCAGCAGCTATTATAAATACATTAATGTATTACATAGTAGGCTAAATACCTGCAGCAAATATGCCTATTGTGAAAAGGTGTTATGAATAGAGAATTCTGGCTTGGTAGTTTGTATATAAAGTCAAATCTGTGCCTGGGGTAATCTGTTGTTGTTGAATAGCAGGCAGGACAATACAGCGATAAACCCTAATGTTAGGAGAGCATAGCCTTGTTGTGAGACCATACTGATCTTGCCAGCTCCAACTTAATTTTGCAGTATAACTCCCTTTACATACTGGATGCGTAGTTTCCCTACACGGCGTAGTTTTTTACGCATCCACAATGCAACATTCTATGCAACAACTCCTTCTGATTACAATTTGCATCCATAGTGATGCTAGCTGATCCCGTGGACGGAAACTGACGTTGCTCCAGGCGAAATGTGGTTATTAATATAGTAAGAGTACAAATGTTGCCAATAAAATGAACCACGGCTTTATTTTATGTCTGGCCAGGTCCCGCTTACGCATGGGTTGAATATTTTTGAGTGCGTGCCCTTCACCTGACACTACTGTATACGCAATGCAATGTTGCAAGCTCTGTGCTGCGCTCCGTAAGAAATTATTCCTGTGAAAAGGTACGCAGCTACGCGTCCAGTAGGTAAAGGGCGTCAGTCTGCAACCTCTCATTTCCAAAGCATTTATCATAAGGCTGTGCTAATACATTTCAATCAAATGTCCTTACGTAATATTGGACTTCCTACCTTATCCAACCTAATCAGAATGTTTAAACTCAGCCAGAGCACCAGTAGAAGCTAAGGATGTGCATTTTGGTCATTTTGACTGCTCGAGTACCCGACAGAGAAAACAAGCGAGTACCCCAGTAATTGTATTCTGGGCCCGGGGGAAATGAAATGCATCAGAAAACTATAGGATGTACCAGGCGATAGGGCTGGACGATATACCGATATTTAATTTATATATGTATATTTTCAAAAGAGATATAAAATTAGACAATAACGTTTATCGATGGGTATATTATGCGTTTATTCATTACTTTTTCGATTTCTTCGTCTCTCCCGGTGACAGATTCAATCTAATGTTTTGAATGTTTACACACAAAGTTGAACATTCAAGGTCAAAGCAAACATGTTTGCCACAAACAGTCTCCTCTATCATTTTGCTGCTGGTTATAATGTCTACCGGTCTACAGAAATGTCGCTGCAAACCTGAAATTATTATAGTAAGTTGCTGTTTTGCTGTTTCTTAATGATAACAATTATGAAGTCGCTTTAGAAGCACGCAACTTACCCGCATAGCCTACGATCTCCCAAACATATGAACTGTGTCATTTTCATCCTAAAATACTGGATTAAGTTACAGCTCCGTCTGAACAAAATCATCGTCGCTGGTGTAGGGCACATCAATACGTAATTAACAACAAACCTTTACCACGACGGTGTGTTGGATGCTTCTTTTGACAGTAGTATGCTACTATTAATATAAAATGTTTCCTGTGTTTCAGTTAAACCGCTCCCTGCTTCAAGTACGCTTCAAACCCTCCTTGCATAGTTTGATGCATTCACGTACCTAGCGCTGGCGCGCATGTATGGGCATGGAAGGGGTTAATGAGAGCAGTGTTCTTGGTTGGCTGAGAAGCTGGTGCTAGTGTGCCATCTAGTGGCAGAAAGTATAGGGGGGAAAAAGACTTCTAGTGAGCATTAGAGTACCTGCGTCCATCCCCAGTAGAAACCAAATAATTCGCTTACGCTGACGTATGTAGCTGATGATCTATTTACTGTGAAGCACTTTGTGACCTCTTGTCTGTTACAGGATATTTATTTACTTATTTATTAGAGTTGTAACTGTTCACCAAATCCACGGTTCGGTACATATCTCGGTTTTTGAGCAACGGTTCGGTTCATATCTGTTTTATAATTAGTTTTTCCTTTTGAGCGGTATAATCTGGGAATTTTTTCTGGCCTTGATTACATTTGTTCTGTAGAATAGTCTTGTTTTTTCTTCTATACTTTCTGCCCGCACATCACAGCACTAGGTATGCAAATGCTTCGAACTACGCAAAGAGGGTTTGACGCGTACTTGCGTAGCAAAAAGTATTTTTTGTAACACAATGCAAGCGCACCTGCCATTTCATCTGAAAAGGCTCAGCGCACCAACTAACACACGTTCGCTGTAAATACGCGCGTAGCACTTTCGTCTGCGTTGGTGTCTACGTAGCTCGCGTAGACAATGAACCAGCCCTTACTTTCTAATGTCATTGGGGAGAAATGCGTTTGCATTGAGGAGTTGGTGTGCTGTTAAACAGAGTCGGTGAGATCAGGATGGTCTAGCGGGGCTTAGAAGAGCCACCCAGTCTTTTCACAATAACCTCTGCGTTTAGCACTTCATTTTCGAGTGGTGTGAATTGCGTGCTGAGTCGACCTTCACAGATCAGTAGACCAAATGCTTATAGACTGGTGCCCTGAGCTCTGCCAGTATATTAATCTATACAGGAAATGTCCTTGGACCCTGCTACTACTTTATGACCATCCCCAAGGTAACCACTGCTGCTAAATTCCTCCAAACATATTTGATCAGGATTATGTGTCTAACACAAAGCATTTGCTGTGGGTTCCTTAAAATGAGCCCACCTCCCCTCCCCAATCCCTTCTTTCCCAACACATGCAAGTTTAAGTAATACAAAACAAGGACTATATTTCCAGCATCGTTCATGCAGAGACGGAGCTAGGCCCTTAGCTCTGTGTGTGCGGTGAGTCATCGCCGGTTTACTCTAGAACGCACCCGAGTCTGTTTCTGTGCGTAACTGTGCCTGTAGACAGGCAGGTGAGCTGTGACGGCATAGAGGAGAAGCATTTGAAGGCTGAACTGTCCCTAGAGGCCAAGACCTTGTCAAGAACGTGTGTGTGTGTGTGTGTGTGCGCGCTTGCAAAGTCATTACTTCAGCTGTTCTCTAGCTATAAAAATGGAAAAACATAACATACTATTAAGCGTAGTACACCTACATTAGAAATGATCAGAAATATTATTTAAAAATCGAGAGACACCAATGGATATTGTGCCTTATGTAAAAACTACAGACATTTGAGGCGTTTAGGTCATTTTGAGTGGTTTTGTTAGCTTCTATACGATTGTTATTTTAATATTAGTTAATTTTCAGCCTCTTCTTACTATTCCCCTGTTAATATCACCTCATAACACTGACTGCACGATAAGTTGATACAGTAATTATCGTGGCAGTCATGTATTTAAGTATTGTGTTTTCATATAATTCAGATTTGTCTGTTGCAAGATATCTAACACATATCTGTTCCATAATGTGATTGTACACACATCGTCACATTGGACTGTTATATTTACTACGGTTTAAGTGTTTTTTTATATAATTTTATGACCGATTTTGTTCCAATATACTATATAATTGGTCCTTAAAGACAATTATGTTAGACTAATAAAGCCTAATACCACCAGGCCCCTGTCCACCATTTTATTGTGTTGGCTCCCCACACTCCCTGTAACATTTAAATATATTCAATAATATCCAGTGCCACTCTTAAAGCTATCCATCATTTAGGGGGCCTTGGTTTTCCGTGCTGTAATAAAGACATAGTAAGCGATTGTAAGCTAATAACACCTCGCCATTCGCTAGCTTTGTGTGCATGCTGAAAATATGTAATCTGTGTTTTTACACAACCTTGGCTCGTGAATGGGAACACAAAGTGGTGCCACACACAACAATCACCCAGCCTTGACAATAGGGCTGTGCAATTAATAATCAGTGTTATTTTGATTACGGCTCCCAACTACAATGTAATGGAGAAACAGCAGTTATTTTGCACATTACGTTTCACATAGGGATTCTCCTTTAAAAAATAAAATAAATAAATAATCTGATGGTAACTACTATAGGAATGTGCACAATTAATTGACGCTGCTACCTTTGCTAGTCTGCACCTTTAAAACAGTCTGTTAAAGGTTTTATTTTAGAATCATTTTTTAATACAGTTCGATTCACCATTGGTGTCTCTTTGCCTGCACTTGACATGTTGTTAATGCTACGTAGTGGAGTATGAAGCGGCGTGATTGAATGCATTCAAAGTGGCGAAAAAACTGAGATACCACTCACGGTAGAGAAAGTTCACAAATTTCGGCCACTAGCTCCGATCCCACAAGTTGACTCAGTAGACGTTTGAAGCGCAGATTTGTTCAGTAGCCTATATGGATGTTCCTAGTAGACTAGTAGGGAAGGCACCGATATGATACTGAAATCGGAACTCGGTTCGATACTGACTTATATAGCTGGATCGGTATCTGTGACATTGGACAGTTGTAACCGATCCATGGTGCTGATCCAATTATATTAATTTACATGCGTAGGTCTACAGTCAAGCATCAGCCATGTCTAACCTACCCAAGCCACGCTATCAGCAGCAGGTTTCTAAAATGCAGCTGTCAGTTACTTTGCAACTTAACTTAAAACTTTAAAAATTTAACACTAGGATCGGATCAGTACTCTGTGTCGGCCGAAACCATAAGTGCCGGTATCTGTATAGTTATTAGGACTGAAAAAACTGGATCGTGCCATCCCTATAGACAAGTCAAAAAATACCAAAACACTAAGAAAACTGTCCAAATTTGGTTTAACATTGTCAGCGCATGTACAGGTTACAGGTCTCTTCCTACCTGCACTTATCGATCAGCTGTTTTGTTTGTGGGTGGAGAACACTTTATCTTTCCCTCTCCACCAGCCTTCTTTCTTTTCATAAAAAAAAGAAATTATAGACCGCTTGATCTTCGGAAGATGAACAGTTACAGTAGCCTACGGTACAACAATGGTGGCGTGCCAAAACCGCTCCGTTATTCACAGGCAGCAGGACGGAGAGACGAGAGAATTATGAAAATCTCACTTTATATTGATTCTGTATAACTATTGTATGCTGCATTGGTTGTCTTGATTAAAAGCATTAGCTAATTATAGCTTACTGTACTTCCATAGCTAGTTTAGCCCAGAGCCAACGGAAGTTTGACATTTTCAACAGTCACATGGTTCATGGAGAGGCTTAAGGAAGTGCTTGGTGGGCAATTTACACCGACTTACGTTTAAAATAGAATTTATAGTGTACTTTTAGTGTTTAGGCTAACTTCTGGGAACTATTTTGAGGCTCCGTTGCTGTGAAAAAATGGTCCATTGGCGTAAACCGAGATAATGCAACTCTCTTTACATGGCTCTGATTTAGCGTAGCAAAATGTTATTTAGCCCATCTTAAACAAAGGTGAACAGACTTCACAATAAAATTATTTTTAATTTTTAACGATATATAATGTACCATAGTTGTACTGCATGGTTAAATCGAAAGGAGATATGTTGTGAATCCATATTAGTTTGATTAGCAACCGGTAGCTATTAGGGGTGGGAATCACCAGAGGCCCAATGATAAGATAATATCACGAGGCTTATGCCACGATACGATGTTATTGCTATTTTTTTTTTTTTAAATCTTTTTTCATCTTTCCATCTCAAAGGAAATCTGTTAACATCATCTCACATACATTGTATTGCTGCAAAATGTTACTGTCAAGCCGACTAACTCACATGAACGTAATAAATCTTAGTTAAATTATCAATTTATATAATTATAAAAAATGATTGGGATACTTGCCCTCTGTATCGATACATTATCGCCATGGGAAATATTGCGATATGCAGTATCGATTTATTTCCTCTAGCTATTCAGCTAACTATTCAACACGCGCTGCATATTTCCACTCTGAGTCGTCTACTGCGAGCGTACCCAGTGGCAGCAAAGTTTTGCCGCTTTGAGATTTGTCCCTACTCCCTCACCACTAGGAACGCTCAGAAATCAGGCGCTTCCAACTTCACTCGCAACGTCAACAGATTGTTTTGTGTTTCTGAAGCAAGGAGAGACTGACTTCAAAGCCACTACTTCAAGAAATAAAATGCGTTGACGACTATATATGGTGCCGACTAGCGATGGTAGCAGAGTTTAACCGACTAATCACACATCCCTAGTCTGCACAACTTCCTTTCTGCTTCCATTGACAGAGCTGTTAGTAGCCAACTAAACCACCTTACAGTTAGAATGAAGATGACTTTGAGAGGAAGATGAGAACCGGTTAAATGCACCTCCCCACTGAAGTTTGTTGGTGGCCTGAATCTAAAATAGCCCAGGAGCTGTGAGAGAGATGGAGAGGGAGGAAAGGGGGAGGGGTGTTTAATGTGTGAATGAGAGAGCCTTCGTGAGAATGCACATACATTCAAACCGCTATTTGTTTCAAATTGGATCATGACCTCTCTGATAAAGACAAATAGGCGATATAAAGGCAGGGCCAGATATTCTTGATTGCTTTCTGTCTCCGAGCACAAATGAAAACGATATCCCTCCGCAATGCTGCCTCACACTAAAACGTATTGTGATGCAATGCATAGCACAACGGCTTTGTTGATGTGAGCGATGTTTGCTTTATGTTCCTAGTTACGGCATCAGGGCTGCATAAAAGTACCGGTTCTTTTTTTTTCAACATGCACAGAACGTTAAATTAGCGGAAAGCCGTGAGATATTTGGTGAATTTGACAAAAGGTGCATTAGCTGACTATACCTTTAAGTCTGCTGCGTAGCTGGATGGGTTTTAGTTGGTGCGGTGATGCAGTATTAATTATTGAATTTGACACGGAACAGGCTGTGGGTGGCCAACATTTAGCACGGGCACAGTATGGTTGTCCTGAACCCGTGGGCATGTGTTAGTGCCCGTCCTTCTCAGAATGCAGTTTATACACCCCCCCCAATCCCCCCGGAGATTATAGAAAATCTAATAATAGGCCTACCAATCTAAGTGCTACTAGAAAAAAGCAATTGCTTGAGTTCACCGCGGTGTTTTATAGCCTTTGTCTGCTCCTTGCACTGAGACATGAACAAAACAGGGAAAAAAACAACCATTCAGTTCTATTGTCTCCTGTGCTGAAGGCCGATGACGGCCGCTAATTCTGATGTGGTGTGCCGTAAGGAGCAGATGTTGAGTGAGGTATAGTGTGTGTGGGGGTGGGGGTGGCAGTAGATTGATGTCTGGGAGCTATTAGACATTTTTGGTCAGGATTGATTATCATTTGTGTGTGTGCGTGCGTGTCTTCTCCCGCCGAGCTGCAGGAGGTCATCTCCGTACAGTCGTTAGCGATGTTGTGCACATACCGGTTATCCTCATCAGCACCTGTGCGTGGTGCTGCAGCATGTGCGTGCGCGACATGTGTTGTCACGGAGACAGAACTGGAGAAGGGGCCCGACATCCACCGTATATTAGGGCGGTTTGCAGTCCCGTTATGAACGCGACTAAACCAGACTTGACAGACGTGCTAGTGTTCTGGCTAGCTTGCTTTGCCCTAGTGTTGTGGCTAGCTTGCTTTGCGCTAGTGTTGTGGCTAGCTTGCTTTGCGCCAGTGTTCTGGCTAGCTTGCTTTGCGCAGTGTTGTGGCTAGCTTGCTTTGCGCCAGTGTTGTGGCTAGCTTGCTTTGCGCCAGTGTTCTGGCTAGCTTGCTTTGCGCTAGTGTTCTCGCCAAACAATGGACAAACCCTCTGTGACGCCACCTATAGATTTAATAAAGAACAGGTTGGAAGGTCAAGCTGTGCTGCTGGCTCTGGTTGTCGCCTTTGCAGTATCTGACTACGCCTGTATTGTAGCCTACTTATTTAACTAATATACCAGACCTGCAAACAGGCAGACTTGTGTTGTTAAGTCCGACGTAGTCATTGAGACAAGTAGTTATGTCGTTGTATGTGAGCTAGCTAACCAGTACATGCTGTTTTGTGACATGTGACCGTAGCGTAACAATCGGTTGAGAGGACATCATTAATGTGCCCCTAGCAACCCGGTGCCCCTAGCAATTTGAGGCTCTGCAATTACTACTTTTTAAAGCTGTCCGCAACAAACAGGAGAGCTCTTTGTAGCTTTAATAGCTTGTTATTGGGTGATGCAACCCCACGTTTGCCCCCACCAGTCATTTTAAGTGCTATGTTAGGCCCTGTACAGTAATCTGCAGTTTGTATGGCACATTAGGCAGTCGCATTGCATCATCTTGTACTGCAGCTTTGAAGAGCGCCCCCTAAAATGTGTTGTTGAGCTGTACACTAATAGAACAGGACTGTAATGAGACTCCTCAATGCTGATGTATTGACAAAAGTCCCATTTTTATGGAAATCTTAAAATGGGTACACCCATCGTAAAAATCGCCCCAGGTTCACAACTGTACTTTTCGTCCACTTCATCAATTTAAGGTGTTAATGGGGTCCCCCTCTCAGCCTCTCCCCTCCCCTCACTCGGCTCCTTGACTACGTTTGACTTCTACTTTATTTTATTGTGCAGTGGGTGGAGTCAAGCTCAGTGCTGGGGTGTCATGCTCAGTGGGTGGTGTCAGGCTCAGTGCTGGGGTGCCAGGCTCAGAGCTGGGGTGCCAGGCTCAGTGGGTGGTGTCAGGCTCAGTGCTGGGGTGTCAGGCTCAGTGCTGGGGTGCCAGGCTCAGTGGGTGGTGTCAGGCTCAGAGCTGGGGTGTCAGGCTCAGTGGGTGGTGTCAGGCTCAGAGCTGGGGTGTCAGGCTCAGTGCTGGGGTGCCATGCTCAGTGGGTGGTGTCAGGCTCAGAACTGGGGTGCCAGGCTCAGTGGGTGGAGTCAGGCTCAGTGCTGGGGTCTCAGGCTCAGAGCTGTGGTGCAGTTACGCTTGAAGCCAATTCAGTGCCCACAATGTTTTCATCTCAAAAGCCTTTAGAGTTTAGACACATTATTGTGCTGCGCCTCCGGTTCGACCGCAGTGGTTCCAACTATAAATCACCGGTGTCACCACCATTTATGCACACGTGCCTTAAAGGCAAGGCACTGAACCGCAAAGCGCTCTGAGGATGTGGCTGCCACTTCTAAAGATATCCCTAGGTGTGAACAACGAGCCACGTCTTTATCACGGAGACGTGTTCTGTTTGAATGCTCGACAAAGAGAAAAACGTGCGACTGGTGCATGTAACTAATACGAACAGATTTGTGTAGTGAAAAGAAGGTGAATTGTAGGTCTAGTGGCCTCATTTACCTCATTAACAGCTCTTCTGAAGTGTATATGTTTGGGCAGCTGTTGCTCAGGGCAACCACTTTGTATCGTGGAGCAGAACGCCGGTGATTATCTGGCCGTTGTAAACGTGTTGAAGCCGAAGCAATGTGTTCACCAACAAATCGAGTTCTAACGAGCTTGCAATTCACAATCCCTCCTGCAGCTGAAAGCACTTTGAGTGACAGCTAGTGACTGTTTTGTCAGTGGGATTTAACAAAGGCAGCTAGTGGCTTATCTCTGGCCACTTTTCACTCCACCGCACGTCAGAATTACGGAGACGGTGCGTTGCAACGTGCCTGTCAGTGTGTTAAATATTATAGTTTAATAGGTGTCATACACTTGGTAAATGCATTTTTTGGAAGTTTGTAGGTGTTCTTAGCAGTTTTCCTGAGGCTTATATTGTCCAGTCCTACCTTTGTTATATTGAAGTTACAGTTAAGCCCTTAGTTAAAGTTATTTAAGTTAGTTTTATATAGTTGGTTCATCCTATCATCTAAATAAATAATTTTCTCTGCAGAGCTTTTATTTTGAAGTAGATAGGTGTGTATCCTGGTCCTCCGGTGATAAAGGGAGAGACTGAGCTAAACTTTTTGAATCAGATTTTAGAGTAATGGGGCAACAGATGGATTACAGTTAACGAACACGGCTTGGCAATGCGTTTACCATTTGAATGGGATATTATAGTTCCTGCCTGTTTTCCAGACCTTTTTACAATTCCAGTGTGCGGTAAGAGCTGTACACTGTTACTGCTTTAGCATTCTACGTGACACTGATCAGCTAACCTTGCTCTAGTTGTAACGTAGCAGCAGGCCATTCTACGTGGAAGTCTACATGCTCAATGTCATTTTTGACAGAATTGATTGAAATAACGTTGGGTAGTGAGGGGAGATTGTCCACTAGTTATTCAATTACGGACGGCAAAAAAAATGAAAGAAATGCGAAATGTGTTACGTTGGGTTGCATTTCATATTAGGGATGTGTGCGATTAGTCTGTTAAGCGTTGCCAGCCTCGCTAGTCGGCACCAGAAATACTAGTCGGTTAAATGTTCTTTAAAAAAAAAATTATTCAACGCTTTCAGAGTGGCGAAACTGCAGGGACAGACCATATGGGCAGACAGGGCTCACAGCGGAGAAAATGAACAGATAGTCACTAACCCGCTCCCACAACTTGACTCGGAGTGCATTTTTGAAGCGCAGATAGAATACATACTCCTATTGCAATAATTATTGTTATCGTTTTATCGCCCAGCCCTACGTCCATATATTGCAGGATGAATACATATAGTTATTATTAGCCTGCTTCAGGACCTCATGTAAAAGCTATATCGTCAACACACTGATATGTGCCCTCCATCAGAACGTGAACCACAGTCACACACTCCCCTGGTTTTGAACCTCTTCATTCCCAAGCTGACACACTATTGTGTGTTCACAGCCGGTCTGGTTCTGGCCCATCCATGTACTCATGCCCAGTCCACCAGTGTAATCTCTCTCTCTCTCTCTCTCTCTCTCTCTCTCTCTCTCTCTCTCTCATATCATAATGGCTGCTTTGCTGCTTGTATTTGCTGTTAATTTGTGAGCATCACATACTCACTCTTTCTGCTTTAACCTTACCACGTGCGCGCGCACACACAAAGATATAAGTAGCGTAACAATCAGCCTTTTTAGAGCGTAGTCTTGCACATCACTCACTCACTCACTCTCTCTCACACACACACTTATATAGATATACATATACATGCATGCACACACACACCACCAGCTATAATAAAAACACACTCCCAGCAGCAGAGCCAGTAGATTTCCACCACAACTCCTGGCCTGTGTCACCAGTGTAGCCTAGGAAACAATAAGAAGGATCAGGGTTAACCCCAGCTAGCGGCTAACGCACAGGTTAGCCCTATCTAGTGGCTAACCTGTGCGTTAGCTGCTAGCTAGGGCCACCACTCCAACCTGCTCTGTTTGTCCCTCTCTGCGCCCCCTACCTCTGCTACCGTCACTCACTAGCATCGGCTGTGGGCTGCTGCTGTTTGCACTTATGATTTCCTCTGTTTTGATCGTGACCTCTCGCTGTTTTAATTTCAGATTTGCATATCCACTCCCACCATCCGTCCTCATTTGCATACAGCAAGAATGGCAAGCGGGCATCCCACAGACAAATTCAGTTTCATGTACCAACCAGACACGCACAAGAGGTACGGGCACTCAGCCACACGCACGCACGCACACACACACGCACGCACGCGCACGCACGCACACACGTGCACAAAGCAGGTAAGTTGATAGCAAACCGAAGGAGCTGCAGTCCCCTGCATCGTTGAGTTCAATGGCTGCTGCTTCTTCACGCTTGACGGCATCCACGTCTGCCCGGGCGGTAGCACGTTAACGCACTTGCTTTGGTGGATGCTTAGAGCCTTGGCGTTAGCTTTGACGAGGCTAATCTGGGCCCCAGGGCTAAAAGCTACCGGGGAGTGTAACCCTCAGCCGCTAGTTTGCAATGGACGGCTGATACGATGGTGTCACCCGTGTTAGCTATATGCTGAACGCCCGCATGCTAAACGTGCGTGCGCTCGTTCGTTTGTGTGTGTGTGTGCGCGCGCGCACGTACGTTTGTGTCCGTGCGGTGTGTGTGTGTGTGTGCGCGCACGTACGTTTGTGTCCGTGCGGTGTGTGCTCGTGTGTGTGCGCGCACGTACGTTTGTGTGTGTGTGTGCGAGCGCGTGCGTGCTTCAAATGATCCAAGTGAAGATTACACCTCTCCCCCTTCATGTCTCCCAGTAAGAACAGACTGTCTTCAGGCATGAATCCAGTGTACAGCCCCGTGCAGCCCGGCGCTCCCTACGGGAACCCTAAGAACATGGCCTTCACAGGTAACACGCAATGCACACACATACACCTACACACATACACGTACACCCAGACAGACGCACATGCACATACCTGTATAATTAGTCTACACTCACACAGACCAGCTATTAAACTATAACGTTTGGCAAAATGCTTTTTATTTAATTTCCATTCATTGTTTGACATCTAGCTAGTATCCATTCTCAAGTACTAGGGCTGAACCGACAATAAACAAATGACAGGGGACAATATTTGCGTAGCGTACATCGATCGCGTAGAGGAGAGCTAATTGTGGACAGCAAAATTCCCTGGGAGCTGCTGTGAAGAAGCTCTTGTCTCAGGAGTCACAGGGTGATTTATCGCAGGGCCGTGCAATTATCAGTGGTGCACATGTGCAGTCCCCACCACAGAAGACTGCTCTCTTCAGCCTGTCCTGCTCACATGCCACCTAAGGGTGTAAGAAAACACTGCATACACGAGTATCGCTATATATATATATATATATATATATATATATATATATATATATATTAGGGGTGTAACGGTTTACAAAAAACATCGTTCGATTCCTATCTCAGTTTTTGAGCAACGGTTCGGTTATAATTAAAACACACAACCCAGTGTACGCACGCACAACCCAGTACACACGCACACACAACCCAGTACACACGCACACACAACCCAGTGCACGCACGCACAACCCAGTGCACGCACACACAACCCAGTGTACGCACACACAACCCAGTACACACGCACGCACAACCCAGTACACACGCACGCACAACCCAGTGCACGCACACACAACCCAGTACACACGC
>JAODTR010000005.1:2449311-2465219 GCA_025399935.1 Amblyopsis rosae | reverse complement strand
CTGCAAAAAGCAGTGATGAGATCCCCAGGTCACCGAACTGCAACCCCTCCCCACCACGACTACGCCTCGATATCCAGACCATGAATATCACAAATAGGATTGGTGACAAAGCGCAGCCCTGGCGGAGACCAACTCCCACCTGAAACGAGTCTGACTTACTGCCGAGAATCCGTACACAGATCACGCTTTGGACATGCAGGGATTGGATTGCCCTTAAAAAGGACCCCCTCACCCTATGCTCCTGCAGCACCTCCCACAGTATCTCCCGGGGGACCCGGTCATACGCCTTCTCCAGATCCACAAAACACATATAAGCCGGAAGGGCATGCTACCAGGCCCCCTCAAGGATCCTTGCGAGAAATGTGCGTGTTCCAAATATACCAAATATTCTTCTCTGTGCCAATTTCTTCTCTGCGATTTACTTTGCTCAACCTCATTCTGTCTGCCTTAAAAACCATGTCATCACACATGCTTGAAAAAGAAACATTGAAATAAGCTTAGCAACTTTACCCTAAAATGTGTGCGTGCGTGTGTGCGCGCTTGTTCCCATCTCTTCTGTGTATGCTCTGAACGATATTGCTATGTATTTTACAACCTGCTCTTGCAGATCCCACAGGAGAAAGAGTGATAAATTACCACAATGTCTTCCCAGTCAAGCAGGTCTGTTTCCTACCACGATGGAACATATTGTGTCAGCCGGGTTGTCAGACTCAAAGGATAGGAGTTCATACCTCCTTCTATCCTATTGAAAATGTAGTCTTCACAGGAGGACAATGTTGGAGCAGATGGGAAGGGAGAAGTGTTTTTCTCACCTTCTCTCTCACATCCGTGCAAATTTTTTTTGCAGGCAGGCTATTTTAGATTTAGTCTTAGTTTTAAGACAGAAATAATAAATATAACATGAAGTCACATTTAGTCACCATTCATATTTAAGTAAAGGTTTAGTCTAATTTTAGACAATAACTATGTTATCATTAGTAAAGTTTAGTCAATTAGAATTCTAGATGTTTTAGTCTCATTTTAGTCATGAACAACGTATTTTAGAAAGCATTTTACCTGTCAGTCTCCCACTGTCAATGTTTTCTCTTTTTGTCTTTTATTAATATCGTCTTTGTCATAATGAAAAGTGTTCTTGATGAACATATTGTATCAAAGTTGTGGTTCATGAATAATGCCTCACAAGACAAAGAGGCTGACACCTGTCATCTCTCTGTACAGTGACAAACTGACTGTGGATAATTGGTCACAAGAGGCACACAGACAGACAGACAGACAGACAGACAGACAAATAGATGAGAGTCGGATAGAAAGATACAGAATAAACTCTAATTATGACACGCTATTATTGAATTGCACGCCCTTTTGAACAATCTCCATCTCTTGCCACAACGCTTGCATAACCTTTGCCACTAATCTGACTCTTCTATTTCATCAGTCCCTCTCTTTCATAGATGGATTTAACAAGTGAAATGAATACGGGATCATGATTGTAATTATCAGGGCAAGTCTATTTCCAGGAAGGCGTGGGTGGTCCTGATGTGATGCGCCAGGTGTTTACAGACACAATGACGCAGCAGGTAATGGGCGAGAGATAGAGAGGGAGCCTAGAGAGAGTCTTTAAAGAGAGAGGCACCCAACGCTCACACAGATGACTAACAAGGGTGGTTTCTCACGTGGGTGCTCCTGGCTTGTGGTTACTTATTGGTTAGATCATTGGTTTCAGCAACGTGTCGTTTGATTTCAGCAACGCTGCTCCCCTCACTCACATTCGTAGTCGCCATGTCGCACCCCTCAGTATATGCATAAAATTAGACCTAGTCTATTTTCTCCCCGCCTAGTTGGCTTACAACTGCCACTTGTCTTAACTGCCACTTGTCTCTTGTCTCACTGTAACTCTCATTGGAAATGAATGTCAGCCGGTCGCATTATCTGCCTCATTTGTTGTCTGTGTGTGAACACAGTGGGGGAGTATATCTGGTGAAAAGGACACGGGCTATACTTTACAATATGACAGAGCAAGTAGGAAATAGCGTGTGTGTGTGTGTGGTTTAATGGTGAAGAGGAAAGAAAGCATTACAGATGAGCTATAGGAAACAGTGAAGGGCTGTGCACAAGTTTAGCGATGTGACCTTAGTCTGAAGTGACCGTGCTTCTAGTGTTGATGTCTAGTGCGCCTTGAGTGGACTTCTGCCCACACAACAGCAGCTGCAATTCCCCTGAATGGGCCTTGTTGTGTGAACAGTGTTTATCTTTGGCCTAACATTATTTACCTTGGCAAAATACACTATGCAAATACTTGCGTTAATATTTTAGATTTTATACTATACAAGCAAATGGTTTGAACAGAGGTTCTCAATTAAGGGCAAATATGCTCCACACTCCAGGACTTTACAATACAGACAGACAGTGTGTTATGACCGACCGGGTTACATGCACAATTTGCACGTGCACTTCAAAACTGCCACCTCGTAGTCTCACGGGGGAAAAAAAAAACCCAGTTTATTCAGCGTACTAAGGCTCCATTGACCTCCATTCAAACAATGCAGCCTGTGATCTTGCTTTTTTCCCCTTTTAGGCCAGAGATTGTCCATCCAGATGGGAGGGTCTTTGGGTATGTCAGCCATGGCTCCAGTGCAAACCTGTGCCTAGTTAAGCTCTCTTTACTTTGTGTTACTTTGTGTGTGCACATGTTTGTGTGTCTTTGTCCTTCAGTTGTTGAAACGGGAGACTGGATCAAACCAGAATATGCACACATCATGCACAGCTGTGGCGTCGGCAAAGGCTCCTCCATGTTTATTATCATCTGTATTCCTGAACAGGGGAGGTGATAAGGTAACGAGCAGTGTGCCGCTCCGTGCACTGTAATAGGAAGTGTGCATGCACGCGTGTGCTGCCTTCTGCCCATTGTGTTTCAGATTCACGCCCACGCAATACTGCATGGAGTCTCTGTCTGCTCAAAGTAGTTCCTCTTCAGAGGACTGAGGGAGTGATTTATTATGTTTTTTATTGTTCTCTTTGGGTATTATGTGTGTATTTACTACACATTGCTTAATAATACCAGATATGACTCACTACTGCTTTAACAACAACTGTAAACATCAGTTAACATTGACTCATTATGTGTATTTAGCATCAATTTTCTTTGAGATGTATCTTGTTGCAAAATACTTCCACCGTCCTAGCAGTTGTCCTGACCTGGGTATATGACCTTAGCTTGGTCTCTCTCTCTTTCTTTCTCTCTCTCTCTCTCTCTCTCTCTCTCTCTCTCTCTCTCTCTCTCTCTCTCTCTCTCTCTCTCTCTCTCTCTCTGAGATTCTGGTCTAAATTCAAGCACATCATGAATAAACTGAACTATCTCATAAACTCTGCTTTTTAGTTCACACACTTCTATTCCTACAAGTTTTAGGTTGTTGCCTCACACTAAAGGTTAAAGGGTTGGAGTGTGAGTATATTTTTAAAGTAGTAAAGCAAGGGATGAGTCATGGGAAGGGAATATTGAGACTTGAGACTTTAGAATAGGAAAGCGTGCACACTTCAGATGCACAAAAAGTGCTTTTCGGCACTCCTGAAGATAACGCAGATGCAAATCTAGGCTTTTCCAAAGTGCGTAAGTGTTCACTCTGATGAAAGGCTATAAGCAAAAACACACCACTGCCCTTTGTACTCCAAATGAATTCGGCAGGATTCCTTGTATAACGTTTGCAAAGCTTCCTGTCAGAACAGTCTGCTTTCAGAGAGTTTTTCTAGTGGCGAGAAGTACTGCTCTAAAGCAGAGAGGGATTTAGGCTTTGGACAGGAGTTATGGGGTAGGAGGGTGTCTAGCATATAGGCAGTATACATGCAGGCAGAGAAATCAGATCACAGCTGGGATCACTTTCCAAAACAGTGGATGGGATAGTTATACTGTATAAGGTCACCCCGGATGAGGAATATGCTAAACATCTGGTGGAGTCTTGGGGAAAGCAAGCACTGACTGGACCACTGCCAGCCTTTTAGTATCTTATAATAATACATCATAATAATAACATTTTACACCGTGTTGTTATAATTAAAATTGAACTAATGTCTTTATTTTTTATTGGCAGATTCTGAAATGTTAGTCAAATTGGGCAGCTGTTTTGCTGAAGCATATTAAACCTGGAATATGCTGAATATGCACCACCTACTTTGACCTAGACCTATGAAAATGTGCACAACATGTGCGTACACATGTATCCCATCCCGCACTGGCATGCGTATGTGATTAACAAATAATAATTGGGCTCAACTCAAAACACCATCATTCATTGAGTCATGGAGTATTGTTTTCGTTTGTGAGCTGGACCCCATTCAATATGTGATCCGTTTGCCTTTTTATGAATCTGAACTCCAGACATGCTTGGCTCAGTTAATTCACCAAATCCAGGCACTGTACTGAGGTATTTTTAGCTCTGACCATGTATTTGCATTGTATGTCTGTGTAAGTGCTCAACTGGCATTAGTCATTCCTCTGCTTTCTGAAGCTGTCTTCCCACAAGCATATTATTGTTTTATTTATTTGCCAACATAAAGTGTTTGTTGGTTACACTAGCTTGCAACACACAGCGTCGGTATGGTCTGTGCATTTGTGCAATCATTATTTTAATGAATGTTTCAGATTGACTAGTGTTGCTCTGAATCACTGTAGGCCCTTTCCTATTTTAGGTCCATACACCGACTTATAGGGAACATACTATGCTTTATTTCTACACAGTTCCTTGAGGTCTCAATGCTGTGACATGCTAATACATGTGACGTCACTCTCTTTCTCCTTCTCCTTCTGACTCCATTTGTCCACCTGCCCGCCCCGTCCCTCCACCACCAGCTTGAAGGCGGCGCTGTCGTCTCCTCCCCCCAGCGGTGCCTTAGACCTGTCCAGCATCCCCCTCGCGGCGCGGGACATGGAGCGTCTGTGCAGCCACCTGCAGCGCCACGCGGCCACCCTGGTCAGCCTGGAGATGGGCTTCACGGAGCTCACCGACGAGGCCTTCCTGCTGCTGCTGCCCACGCTGGCGGCCCTGCCAGGCCTGGAGACGCTGGCGCTCAACGGCAATCGGCTGACCCGTGCCGTGCTGAAGGAGCTGACCGACGCCCTGAAGGTGCTACTGGTCACCAGCTGTTGACACGCCGGGTCTTGGGCATCAATGACAACAGACATTGATTAAGACATCAGCGTACAGGAGGGGCTCGGGGAGGTGGTGGGTTGCAGGGGAAGCGGCAGCAAAGGGCAGACTTAGGCCCAGATCACACTGAGACGCGTCGCTAAAGGCGCGGCCGCTTCAAAAGTGCGTTGATAAACCCCCAATCACACAGAGGGAAACAATGGAGTCTTTTTGGTTTTGGAATGGAGTCTCGTTGTGATCAGGCCCTTAGCCATCTTAAATAGGCCAATGCATGTAAAGCACCAATCCGCTGGTCTGTCAGATTAAGGTTAAAATCATCTGACAATCTAGCTAGGTGTGATTATGTGGTCATCTTGAACTAACACTTTGTTGTTGTATCTGTTAATACATGTGCTTCTTGTTATGCTATTAAAGGTAGCCTCGGAGATTGTAAGATCATAATCGGAGAACACCTCCTCGCTGTCCGTTCTGTGTGCGTGTTGAAAAGAGAAAAATCTGGTGCAGACCGCACCACACGAGACTGTCCTAGCCTTGGCAATGTGTGTCTAATTTGGGGGGCGGCGCTTCTGAGAGAGCACCCTATGGCATTGAAAGGGGAGGTGTTTTTGTTTTGATTGAGTTCAAATATCATCAGTCTTTCTCCAAAATAGCTGTCTCCACCTTTTTATTTTTAAATTAAAGAGCTATGTGTTGACTGAACAAGGCTAATGCTTTCTAATGATTTGCTGTTTCTCCTACTGCAGGACCCGGGCAGTTTTCCCAGCGTCACGTGGATCGACTTGGGGAACAACGTGGACATCTTCTCCCTGCCTCAGCCCTTCCTGGTCAGCCTGCGGAAGCGCTGTCCCAAGCAGGGCAACCTGCCCACCATCCTGGAGTTCGGGGAGAGCCAGGCCAGCGACGCCCCGGAGAGGCTGCGGGGGGAGGAGGGGGGCGACGGGGAGGAGACGGACGACACCAATCGCACGGAGAGCCTGGACGAGCTCCACTCGGAGGTGGAGGTGGAGGAGATGGACGGGGAGACGGAGATCGAGGAGATGATGGAGGAGCTGCTGGACTTTGACCGGGAGGTGCAGGGCAGAGATGACATTGAGGACGACAGCATGTGGACGATGGAGGCGTCGAGGGGCAGGAGGAGGCGCGTGAAGGAGGCGGAGGACGAGCAGCCGCAAACGAGGAGGAGCTGGCCGCGTCGGGCGATGAGAGCGGAGGACGAGGATGACGACGATACGCACAGCCGCTCCTCGCGCCTGTCCTGCTCCAGCCAATCGCAGCGCTCCCCGGGAGCTGTCTCCCGGGAAGAAGACTTTGATGACGTCACGGACCGGTCGCACCAGTTGACCTGATTGTGGCGCGTCAGTTCCGGTCTGAACAGATGCCTGTGAGGAGTCTGGTTCCTACTGGAGAGACAGAGGAGAGGACAGACAGCTGGACACAATAGCATTGTTATGCTTCATGCTCCCATGTTGATAAAAGTTCAGACTGGCCTGGCTCCAATGAAATCTAGTATTAATAATGGACGCTGTAAGAGGTTTTGACATTCCGTCTCACGCAATAGAGTAGTCAGTTATAACAGCTGCCGATGAATGTCCCAGGTTTTAATAGTGTACATTACGATTTACTTACATTTGACATGCAGGCTTTATTGTAGGAATATGGAGGTTAACTGTACACAGAGGATATGCATCTATTTCTGTTTTCTCTGTAAACAGGTTCAGCGCATTTATGCCATTGTTTCTATTCGGATCTCTTGTACTGTACGTTTGTGAGAATCAATCTTACTTAGTACCTTTTAAATGTCTTATGCTTATTTATGTGAGAGATGAAAAGTCTGAGAAAGTTCACATACGAAAGAGATAGGTTCAAAGTCAACTTGCAACATAAAACTAACATTTCTCATTACAGCTTTGATAGAGCATGCTGTATACTGTATGGGGTAGCATGCACGCTTCAATGGGGAGTAGACAGCGCCAGAGGTATACTGAAAAGAGACCATATAGGCCGCCGCCCACTGGTGTTTGGAGTCAACGTTATAGTCAAGTTGACGGAGGAGCTCAGAAACCTGCAGATATTCATTGTGTGTGTATGGCTTGACGCCCAAGAAATAGAACTACGTTCTAAACCTTGGCGCAGTCGCGCGTCAGACGCTGCCAGTGGGCGTTGCCCCAGAACTAGTTATAAAACTCTGGCGTCTCTTGACGTGTGTCGACGCTTTCAATGGGCATTGGACTTTAAGGTACTGACCATGCATTTGTTATCCCCATATATTAAACAAGAGGACTCTTAGATTCCTGAACCATTTGCTTGTTTGGACCTAGTTGTCCACCTCTGAGTGCAAAATTGTACACGTTTGTCAAATAACTTAATTTTACACAGTAAGAGTATACAGTGTACTGTAACTCTAAGATGATGGGACAAATGGCTCTTGTGATGAAAAGGTCCAATGATATGTATTATATGTTTTTTTTCCAAGCAGTGTGGCGTTGCGTTAAAACCATTTGGTAGCTTTTATTATATTGCAAGCCGTGCTTCATTCAGCAGCACTGTACAATAGTGACAACACATGCATACAGTGCTATACACACTGTATCATGTAGCTAGCATTGCAATCCATCCCATATCCATTGTGTCAGGGATAACACTTAAATATATTCTCATGTAGTAGGTATGTAGCGCGTATAGAGCTAGTGCTTTTTCCCTTCCACTTGTATCAAGTATTCTTACAATGCAAAGCTTTATGCCTGAATGTGTTAACGTGTACAGCACAGGGACGGCTAGTGGAAATACAGTAAGTGCAGATTAGATGGGAGTACCACTTAATTGAATTGTTCTCATGTCTTTTTGAAAGCAATATTTCAGCACTTGAAAAGGACTTGAATACAGAAACAATGGAGTTCATTCAATCTGTGACCTGTGGATGTGCCGTCATCAAAATGTGCTGACAAGATACATTCTTTGGACATAGGGTTCAAGGACAGACACTGTGGACTAAAAGGATAAAAGACTACTTTCATAGCAGTGGTATCTCGTTTGAGACTATAAAATATGTATATCTGTAAAGCACTTTTGCAAGGGTTTGTTATATACAGTACAGTGTATAAATATGATTGATATGACCATGTGACACCCCGCACAATTAACATGGCTACTGTTACACTCACCTTTATGGCTGCCTAGGCATGACATCAAAGGGTAGTGGACTAGACCGGCTTTATGGGCAGTGCCTTAGTAAATCTTCACTGGACACACAACCCTCCAAATGAAAGCTAATTTCCCTTTAAATAAATGTTATATCATATTTATATTAAGCCTAGTGGTATTGTCCCTGTTAAATAAACTAACATGTAATATAAAACCTACTGTATGTAATTCAACCCTTTAAACAGAGGAGTGGCTGCTTACAAATGTGTTGTAACACTACAGGGCTGTACAGCCTATTCCTCATATATATCTCAGTTAGCTGCTTTTAATTACATTTACACATACAGTATGTTAGCAGGGATGCTACAGTTGAAATATGTAACTATTGCCAGGTTGGACCCTATGTGTGGTTTTCAAGCTGACCCGCCATTGGCTACATAAATTGAGGAGCACTTTTGGACACTTATATAAGATGTTCTCAGGTCTATTGTGGTTTCCTGGTTGGTATAATTGTAATATTATGCTTTGTTATTGTTAAGAATATGCCCTATGGAATTATATGTTTTCCTCTGCACTTAATGTAGTGCTTTATCTTAAGGGTAGGGTTAACAAAAATCACACAAAAGTTATATATCTTTTATATATATATATATATATATATATATGTATATATATATATATATATATATATATATAATATCAGTTATTAAAATAAAGGCCTCACAGTGGTCACTAAATGGCTAATTAATTTAAATGTAATATCTGTATACCATGTCAGATGATTTACACATTTATTAAGAAAAACATAAGTTCTGTAGCATAAAACCCTGTGTTTGATCTTAACGTCAACTGTGGCATTGTATCTATTATTCTTAGATTTAGGTTCACACTCGGTCATTGTACATAGGCGCTTTCAGAGACGGACCACTAAACAGTGGCCAATGGGCTATTCCAGTCCTCAGACACTGGCTCTGCTAGTCCACATGGCTGCAGACATCCTTTAGCATGACACTTGCCAGAATTAATGTGCAGTAGGCCTATAGCATACATAGTAAGCATGCACACACACACCTACCTGACCACTGTCACAGTGGTCAGATGTTGATAGCCCAGGCAGAGTAAATGTCGCCATTGTATTGCTAGATGACCCAATTACTCTGAGGAGCTGTAAAAATTAAATGTGAATCTGAAGGAATGAAGTCACCTAGCCTTGGATATATCCTGTGCCTACCATTCTCTCATTCTCTCCACGTCTTTCTGTGTAATTTTCGCATATTCCTATAACACATTTTTCATTACATGTAATCGGGGTAAATAATTTGTAAATGTGCATTATTTTCAATATGAAATGTATGATATTTTGCTCTATAAACTATAAATAAATTATATCATACAAAAGCTTGTATTTTTTACATATTTCAAAACCATGGCTCTACATGTGATAATACAAATAATACTAGAAACGTAGAAAAATAAGACTTCCTTCTCTTTGCACACAAAATGTTTATTAGGCCCAGTTATTCTAAATCCCTAGCTATGTAATTTGTGAATGGCCTACTTTGAATCATTTGTTTCATATTGTTTGAATCACAGTCTGTGACTGATTAATTATCCTGGCATTGGCAATAAGTCTACCTGGCCTCATCATCCTTATCCTGAAAAAACATGCGACTTTCTTACTGAAGTTGATGGCGCATGGTGGATAACATATTTTTGTACAATGGTACTTCACTGACATCTAGTGGTCAGCTATTAAACATGCAAATATACGTTTATTTAACTAACACGATCAATTATGTGTTTTTTGCTATTTGGTAGGCAATTTGTTGAAAAAAACATTTCATATGCAAATCCAAAGCATAGACCTGCACGACAGCAGACGTGCAGACCACCGTACATATTATTGGGGGGCACATCCGCGCCGTCGGTTGTGCGTTCAATAGCTACGTCACATCCGGTGAGTGGGGTCTTTTTTGTTTCCCCGTATCCGCCATTTCATTTTTTAAAGTTAGTTGTCATCTGTGGCTGGATTGTAGCAAAACTTGAATTGCTAAACTATATGATATAATCAAGCCATAAGAAATCACAATCGAAGGCAAAGAATATACCGACTGGATTCGTGTATGTGGTTCTACATTGATGAATTGATGACCAAAGGATAGTTGCGGATGTCGCCTGTTTACCAAACGTGTTCTAGGCGCTAAAGTTTTTGTATGAGTTTAAGGCTTGCTTGTGGATTTCGGGACGAAACGAAGGGAAGGCCTGTGAAGCCTCGGCTTTGGTGTGGGGATCATGGCCGGCAATTTTGACGCAGAGGACCGTAGCAGTTGGTACTGGGGTCGATTGAGCAGGCAGGAGGCTGTTTCGCTGTTGCAAGGGCAGAGGCATGGGGTGTTTCTGGTCAGGGACTCCATCACGAGCCCCGGTGACTATGTTCTTTCCGTCTCGGAGAATTCCAAAGTATCGCATTACATAATCAACAGCATCAGTAACAATCGGCAATCCGGCCCAGGTAAGAGAAGGGGTGCCGTCTAAATGTCTCCATGCCTGTAGAACTTAAAGCTGTAGCTGGTGTGAGCATTTTTACATGACTTGAACTTGATAGCAGATGATGCACGTACACATGTAACGTGCTTTCCCTAGCTGTAATTCAGGGAAGAATAATACAGGTAAAATTGCATAACCGTCTCATGGTTCTGACGAGCATGTCCATAATTGCTCACATTTTTTAGAAATGTTACTAAGAAACAATGTTACCCCCAATTCATAATGATAATGACCAGCGTCAAAATCTGCTTTCTAAGACTAGGTCTGTATTGTTTTTCAATATTTACATGCTGTGGCTTACCCCATTTATCTTCATGTCTTCCACCTCCTACTTTTTCAGGGTTGGCCTCTCAAAGGTTCCGTATTGGTGACCAGGAGTTTGATGCTCTACATGCATTGCTGGAGTTCTATAAAATCCACTACTTGGACACCACTACCTTGATAGAGCCCATAAACAAATCCAAACATATCTCCTTCATCAGTACCAACAGTGGCAGCCATGGCGGGGGGCCTCCTCAACGCCTGGAAGATGAGTTCGTCCGAGCACTCTTTGATTTCCCCGGCAATGACGACGAGGATCTCCCTTTTCGGAAGGGAGACATCCTCCGGGTCTTGGAGAAGCCAGAGGAACAGTGGTGGAACGCTCAGAATTCCGAAGGCCGTGCGGGGATGATTCCGGTGCCATATGTGGAGAAGTACCGGTCGGCATCCCCTGGTTCCATGGGAGGGGTCGGTCAACCGGGGGGAACCCCCGGAGGGATGGGACCTTTAGGGAACTCCGATGGCTCCACGGCCCCGGTTGGCCCTCCCCTGTTGGGGGACCCCAGTCAGTATGCCCAGCCGACCCCACTCCCAAACCTCCAGAATGGACCTGTGTATGCCAGGGCCATACAGAAGAGGGTCCCCAATGCTTATGACAAGACTGCTCTGGCCCTAGAGGTAACCATAATACCAGGGTTGGTCTCTTGTTGTTTTAGGTCAGTTAAATGCAAGCGTCCGAGCAGAGTGAGATTAAACCGACTGTTCACTCAGATGTTATATTGCTCTGATTATTATCCAGCATTTACTGTATTGAGCTGGTGGGGCCGGCCAATACACAATGATTCTTGATCAGTGCACTGAATCCACTTCCTACTTGTCTTGAAAGTAATTTGACATCTATCACATTGTTAGTAATGAAGTCAATTCAAGTCATGATTTTACCAACTGACATGCCTAATTATCGTCTTAATGTTTATATTAACTCAAGCTAGCAACTGTAGCCAAACTACCTGTGAGGGCTGCTATTGTGAACCTCTCCTCCCTGCCTCGACTGTGCGACCGCTGCGTCTGGGTCATTAAAATTGTCCGGAAGCACGAGTGAGGCTCCCATGGAGCAGGTCGTTGGGGGGGAAATAGTTTGTGTTTGGGAACAGGACCATTTCCTATGGTCTCTGTGAAGCCTGAAGTCCAACAGAGACAGGAGCTTAACTAGGAAAGTAGCCAGTCAGATCCTCTTTAATCATCCTCCTTTGTCCCTTATGGACATGCATTGCATAGAAAAAACATACACACAGTTGTGGTTTATTTGAATTATGTCTGCCCTCTGTACAGTTAGTCTACTTGCCCACTCACCTTGATGAGGAAAGTTCTCAATGGAATTGTAGATATATTGTCTTGTATTTTTATTTGATTGTCTCAGAGGAAAATAAGTTGCAAGTTTAGGTCTTACTACCACACCCACCTGTTTTTTCTTTCTGGCATTGACTTGAGGATGTTTGTTTTCCACAGTATAACCGGAGAGTAACTAATATGACTCAGCAAGCCGATGCAGGACTGTTAATAATTAGCTCAGTGCTTTGCATCCTGTCTTATCTTGGAAACCCACTAACTTGTAAAGGAAATATATAATGTAGTACTGTGTAGATATTTGTGTATTCTAGCAGTTCCTTGCTGTTCTTCCCCAGGGTATTTTAGGTTTGGGTCCCCTTAATGTGACACTGAAAATATCTAAAGCAACTATTTGTGCAAACCTGTCTTGCACCAGCACCAATTCCTGTAGTTTACTTTTTCAATAGTTACATTTCTACTTTTTGAGATAAGTTCAAGGTGTTCTTTAAAGTTTTTCCGGAATGCCAAATAGTTATGCCTGTTTTGTGACAATTCCCTCTGTTGTGTTTAAATGCACAGTACAATAACTGTCACGCAGTAGCATTTGATGAATCCCCCATCTTGACAAAACATGCAATGTGACACAAACTAACCTTTGAACATTTCCATACCCTTGCACGCATAGGGCTTGGACTTGATTGAGTTGTCTCTTGGCTTCTGTCTTTTATACACTGTGACACAACCGTAGCCACTCCTTACCCTGTCCAGGGCAGGAGCCGTTTGTCGCTGTTGTGCAGCCTTTGTATATCACCAACTCACATTGTGCCTGTTCATGTCCTCTCCCCCTCTCAGGTGGGTGACATGGTGAAAGTGACCAAGATAAATGTCAACGGCCAGTGGGAAGGCGAGTGCAAAGGCAAACGTGGCCACTTTCCCTTCACACATGTCAAACTGCTGGACCAGCACAACCCCGAGGATGAACTCAGCTGAGATCCCCACACCCACTCCGGGACACTAGTATTAGATCCATGCCCACGCTTCCATCAATTACACCCCCCCCCCCCCCCCCTTCTCAATTTTATTATCCCACAAATTCACGAATCTGCTCCACTAGTAAGCTGTTCAGGCCGAGCGAATCGGCGAAGACAACACTCGCAGGCCCCCGTGTTGGATAAGGTCTTGACTCCATCCCTGACTCTCACCGCCCCTCAGAATGCTTCACCTTTCCCTCCCAATGTGGACTGAACACGCGGCGGAAGATAAACGGACCATGTGTTAACCGCACGTCCTCCTCACTAGAGACATGCCCTTGAAGCCTGCACAAAACTTTTATCCTCCACCCTGGCTTCAAAGAAAAGCACGCTTCCTCTTCAGTTCTAATGTTTGGGTCTAATACATAACAATGCCTGACTCTCTAATTTATGTCATGTTCATCCCCTGCCAGCATTTTATTTTTTGTGTGTGTGTCACTGGTAAGTTTTTGTTTTGGGGCTTCCAACAGCCTGCCAGTCACATGATGGGTGCAGAAAGGGGATGGGCAGTGCAATAAACGTGGAATAGAACGTGACCATAGAACATCAGGTGCAATTATGTTCCATATCGCCGCTGTTTAAGGGAGATGCCAGTACAAAATCCCCATTAGACACAATATTAACACCTACTCAAGAGCCCCACATCACAGCTGTAATGGCCACCTGAATTAGAGCTGCTCACACAAAAACTGTGAGATCAGTGGCAATCTTCTAGAGGAGGAGGGCATGGTCTCGGAGAGTAAAGGAACAGATGGTCACCTGGAGCAGTTGAAAGTAACTCCTCCTCAGGCACATAGGGACAGACCAAGTAGCAGCACGACCCCTCATACCAAGCCTACACTGAGAAAACAATACTGACTGAAGACCAGCAGCTACTACTGTGCGAATGACTGGTTACGCCAAGTACTGAGCATAACACTCACTGTTGCTGAGATGAAGACACTACATTTAAATCCCCTTCCTTCACTCTTCTTGCGCACCCACCCATTAAATGACCAAGTAGTCTTTTGTAAGAAGAAAAAAAAATGTAACATTGTTTTATAAACGAATGCATTATGTAATTAACATTACATGCTGAACACTTAGTTCAGTAGGTTCTCTTATGTTCTTAGCACTCAGCATATTTTGTCGGGGAATTGTTTTCATTTACCCATTACATCATGTTATGCAGTGTAAATGGATACACAGACTTGCAGTTGTCCTAATGCCATGTCAGTCCAGCAAGCAGTGAAATACAGTACATACCCTCGCATGTCTTGTTTGTGTGCCAACTGCCAACATTGTGACAATGGCTTTGACACACACAATGGGTCGCTTTCACAATTGTGGATTAATCCTAGTCATAAGAATTTTTCCCCAATGGAGATCTTCGTTGAAACAACATAAAAAAAAGTATATTAGTCTTGGACTAGGCTAAATCTGTGAAGTCTGTGAAACCGGCCCCCAAGAACAGTTGTGTCTCAACATGGATAATTTGATGCAGTGGGGGTAGTAGGACAGTCTTATGGTCATATCATGTTAATGTGCATTCTCAATCTTTGATGTTCACAAATGTCAGACCAAGTGTTTTAATATTAGTATTTCCTGTCACTGAGTATACAACATAACACTGCAAAATGCACTACATTCACTCTGTGGTAAGATTTCTTCAAATGTACATGAATAATGGTTTTATAGGTTACCTATACTTTTGTCTTGTAAACTTTCTTGTTTCTGATTGTGCCTCTATTCACATTCTCCTTATTAGCATCTTTCTCTTTAGTGCCTCCTTTCCCAGCCTCGGCTAAACATAAAATCTGCTCTATTGTGGTAATGTAGGCTGTATCTTTTACAGATGCTATCCTACATGAATTTTAACCATTTTATCATGACCAGAGATTTGCTGTGTACTTTGTTGCTCTCTGCCCTGTAAACATAATAAATACTTGGGGAATAGAAGATGAAAAGTTGTACATTTATTTTTTGGACATCTGATCTGACAATCATCACTCACTCGTGCTAATTAGAAAGATCTAACTACATTTTTGTCACAGTGTATTTTGCCTAAAACGTTACTGAAAACTGCATAATGCTTACGTTTTTTATATTTGAGCTGTGGTATGTAGTTGATTGATTGATTTGTACCATTAGAGGGCGCTGAAATAGCATTTAGCGAAATGTGAGCTTTTTGCGAGGCAATCGTTAAACAATACACTTAATATACAGTTTTGATCAACTTGTATCATTGATATAACCCACACGTTAACTTTTAATTTTGTAATGTATTTTTTTATTTTATACAGTTTACATATGCTGTGTGAGGCCATAAAACAATCAAGTAGCAACCCTGCAATTCAATAGATTTTTTTTCTCTCAAATAGGCAGGGGGCAAGTACTAACTTTGGAAGTCCATAGAGGACTAAATTCAAATGAAAATGCAATCCCAAATAGCATTTTAATTGTCAAACAATTCCACGCT
>JAODTR010000005.1:2420932-2440558 GCA_025399935.1 Amblyopsis rosae | reverse complement strand
AGTTTTTTGTTTATATATATATATATATATATATATATATATATATATATATATATAGTATAGCCTACATAATGTACAGTATATTAGTGCTGTATACGGTACTGTACTATAAATGGTAAATGGGCGCATTTATATAGCGCTTTTATCCAAAGCGCTTTACAGTATTTTGCCTGACATTCACCTATTCACACACACACACATTCATACACATATGGTGATTGGTGCCATGCAAGGTGCGATATATATATATATATATATATATATATATAGAGAGAGAGTATAGCCTACATAATAATAATACAGTATATTAGTACTGTATATGGTACTATACTATATACAGTATATTGGGGAAAGGGATGTTGGCAAGAGAGAAAGAAGAAGTATGGACACTGAGACATTAAGACTCCTCTGTATGAGGTGTTTAGGGTACTGTAGCAGTAGTGGTGTGGGGCCCCAATGCTTTTTAGAGGCCCCACACCTTGATATGCATAATAATCAAGGGCATGTGTATTTTTATGCTTTATAAAATGGGCTTTAAGATCAAAATCAGCAAATAACAAAACACACATATTACATATCATTGTGTCAATAAGGCTCTTTAAGCAAAATGAGACAAACATATAGCTGGCCCTCCCACAAAGAGGCATCAGAACTGCTCAATTGCCCATCTGATGAGACATTCTGGTTAAAATGGTGCATTAGGGACCTACCCTGCCTGGTAGCTCTTTACCACGGTTTAAAAATAGGGCAGCATCGGCACAGTGGAAAAAGGTCCCCCTGCACGCCACTTATTTTGTGATTAATGTCTAATGAAAGCTACGGGTACTCTCTCTACAGAGCAAACATTTAAGTGGGAACAAGAGACATTTTGTTTTAAATGCATCCCACATAAACAAACAGGTCTGACTGGACACAACAATTTGCGTGTGGTCATTAGACTGCTACTGACAAACATGTAAAATATTCCTTATAGCCTATTTTAGACCTACTACTACTGTGTGTGCTAGGTGGCCCCAAACTGAAATGTGTAAATTATTCATCAGGGGTTATAATGAATTCCTGCAGACAATTGTCTTTGGTAGTTAAGGCAAGAAAATGATTGGGATCTGCTTACTACTCTCTCATTGCATTCTTACTTTTTTTATATCCTCCTTAATTCCATCCTTTCCTTCTTCAAACCTTCAAACAAAGTACAAACTGCAGACAGATAAGCCTACCGAGGCAGGGCCGAGCTAACATGCCACTTCACCTGTCAGAATATATTCTTGATTCCTGTCTAAATAATTTGGTTTTATGCAACTTCTCTGGAAGTATTAGAAAATTCTAAAGCAAAAGACATATGGCAATCAACGCAGATGGACCAGCAAAGCTGAAATTCCTGTCTCCATGTCAGTTTAGCAGCAGTGGCGCCACTATGAAGTCATTCTGTGTGACATGTGATATTTATAGATCTGTGCTAACAAATATTTAATGAACATTAGGAAGCAGCTCCAACATGCAGCACATGATCCAATAAAACATGCCCTGCCAGTTAAATAGAAACTTTGATTCAGTAAGAAATGCCCTGGTTATCAGCTATGCTATTGTTTTGGAATCGTTTGCAAGAACAATCGATTTAGTAACAAAGGTAGGCTAATTGATATAGGCCTATATTAAAGCCTATATGTTGCCTATAGTATAGTATTTTGAAATTAATCTCCTGTTATTTATCTGGTCTCTGGCCTTCCATTTTGAACTTGAATGCTGTATTAATTGACACATTTTATTTCAATTGTGCATTTTCACCACAAGATGATGCTGAAGCGGCAGCATTATGTAGTGCTGCTGAAATGTCATTCATACCAACATCTCAGATAGGAGGGTCTGCGTCCATGCGTCAGGCTTACGTGACTACACGCGCTGTTGTTTTGACTGACAGAAAACAGTGGGTTTCGTTTTGTTGTCTGAAGAGAAAAGATGTGTTAGACAACGATGTCCGAATTAATAATGATGGAAATGGAGAGTTCATCGCTTGGGTCCGGAAAACCAGGAGGACAGCGCGGAAACCCCCGCAGTTTCCTGTTGGTAGATGAACAAGAAAACCTGCAGGTAGCGGATGTAAACTTAGCTAGCAAGGCTGTGCTAGCGAATGCTATGCTAACAGATTGAGACAATAATAAATAAATACATTTGTTCAGGGCCTACAGTCTGTAGCTGTATCTACGTTGTTGTCACGTATGATAATTGTTAGTGTTAGTAAATCAAACGCAGAATACAAACAAAGAAGTTATAACTTATAGTTAAATAATGTTGAATAAGTTTTGATTGTCATGCTTCCTGCTTTCATAAGACATTACGTTGTGACTTAATTATAGCATAGTTCATCCAGTGATTAGCTCTTATTGTCTATGCATTGTATTTTTTAATTGTGTATATATACGCTGTCAAACGCACACTGTTTTTGGGGAACGTCCCTGTTGAGTCATGACTTAATAGAACACCGTCCTCATGGCTTCCCCCGTGCGACGTACAGTCAATTAAACGGACTCCCATCCACTTTAAACATATTACAACAAAGATCTTAGAATATAATATGGTTTTGTATTTCATATATTTAATATTTGTTACACTAAAAAAACGGAATAATGCTCAGTATATGTTTCATTCTATATAAATATATTATTCAATTCAACGCACTTGTCACGGTGCATGAATGATATGGTGTCTCTTTGGGTCCAACCAGGTCCACGATGAGGCAGAGTTCCTGGAGCGGCTGAGCTGTGCGGATGTGGCCGGTGTCAAGGTCCTTTCCATCTTCGGCAACACAGGCGATGGCAAGTCGCACACCCTCAACCACATTCTGTTCAAGGGCAAGACTGTGTTCTACACCTCCAAGTCCCCCAGCTCCTGCACTGTAGGGGTGTGGGCTGCTTATGACCCCGCCCTCAACCTGGTTGCCCTGGATACGGAAGGCCTGTTGGGGGCGGCCGCCAATCAAAACCAGAGAATGCGTCTTCTGCTAAAGGTGATGTCAGTATTTGACTTTGTTTTATCAATGTGACTTTACAGTTGTCTTCTGTTTTAGATATACAACCCATCACAGCATACAGTATGCAGTCTGTCTGTCTGTCAAATTGAATGCCATCGCGTCATTCCATGATATATTCCATATGCTGTTAGTAGTCAATATTTCCCCAGCATGCACATATTTTCTTGATTAACTTATTTGAGGGCAGTAGTGGCACAGTGGGTTGAGCAGGGCGCCAGGTGTTTGAGAAGTCGCTGGCTCGAACCTCGCTAACTCCTCACCTCAAGTGTCGAGGTGTCCCTGAACAAGACACCTGACCCTAACCGTGCCTTGCATAGCCGACCTAAACGTCAGTGTATGAACGAGTCTGTGTGAATATGAGGCAATACTGTTGGAAGGTTGGAAAAGCGCTATATAAACAGTCCGTTTACCATTCACCATGTTCTTAGCCCTGATGTGCCACCTCAGTACTGATGCCACGTGTCTGGCCTTGCCCGCCAGGTGTTGGCAGTGTCAGACGTGGTGGTGTACCGCACGCGTGCCGAGCGGCTCCACAACGACATGTTCCAGTTCTTGAGCAGTGCCTCGGGGGCCTATCTGAAGCACTTCACCCCCGAGCTGAGGGCCCTGTCTAGTCGCTGTGGCCTGGATGTGCCTCTCTCCTGCTTGGGGCCCGCCGTTATCATCTTCCAGGAGACCACACACACTCAACTGCTGGGCCATGGTAGGTTGGGGACGTGGAGTACATGTATTTACTCAATCTGAAGTTTTTGAGCTTGTGTGTCCCCGCCACTGACTCTGATTCACCCACCCTGCATTTACACTCAGCGATGAGGTAGCTTATTGATGGATGACGGCGGGCTCAGTTAGTTTCCAATGAGAGTGAGAACACCTTGGGCGGTGCCACCTCAGGCAGGTTGCCAGTGTGAGTAGGGATGCAGCGATTAACCGGTTTCACTATTAACAGGGATTAAAAATGCCACGGTTTTATAACCGTAAAGGTTCAGCTACACCATGTTTTCTATGTTCGCTCTCAAAATAGGGACATTTTGGTTGCACCGTGAGGTCAATCAAACAAACATTGCCAGGCGCAATCTGCAGATAGCAGACGGAACTTAACAAAGTTATACTCTAAAAATGCACATGCTGTCATGAGAGCAACATCATTGAATGTGATTACTCTGCGTTCAGTGTGCTGCTCCACGGCAGAATCATTGATGCCACACTAGAACAAACTGGCTGGTAACTACCTATTTCTATCTAACATAGTTACAGTTAAACTGGGTAAGTAAGTAAAACTTATTTGAACTGGGTCATTCTCGAGAACGCTGGCTAACTTCGAGCTTAAGTAAAAAAAACTCCCTCAGAAGCTCCGCCCCACGCATTGAAACGCATTGTAAAGCCAAGGGCATTGTTGTTGTGAGCAGTGTTCACCACTTTGTTTATGTTCCTATTTACTTAGCCATGGCTGTATAGAAGCACCAAATACAAAAATTTTATTAAAAAAAACATTATATTGACTAACAATTAGCTTGCAATAGCTGACTATACCATTTAAGATGGTCTACAATCACCCCTCATCCCTCCTGCAGAGGCTCCAGTGGCCGGTCACGCCGACACCCTGCTCCAGAGGCGGTTCCATGACCTGGGCCTCGGCACGGAGGCCTTCAGCTCGGTGCAGTACGTGGGCACCCAGACGGTTTCCCCCCCCACTGACTACTCCCTGCTGCTGGAGGCGGTCAGACAGCAAGTCAGGAACACACACACCCGCTCCCCCCGCCAGCCCGCCATCGTCTTCCACGCGCTGGAGGTGTGTTTGTTTGTCAGTAGTAATGGCGGCAGAGAGACACAGTGTTTGCTTTTGATAGGAGCACCCTGAACCGCTGTGCCTCCTCTGCTCGTTCCAGGCCCTGAGCGAGCGCTTCTGTGGGGAGATCTCAGACGACCAGCTCACGCTGTACTCTTTCTTCCCCGATGAGTACTTCACCTGCTCCTCTGTCTGCCTCAGCTGCAAGTAAATCACGGCAACAGCAGCAGTCTCCTCATATTCCTTCACTAGCTAGCTAGAAGTACAAAGTCTTAAAAAATGTCTTATTTTTATGTTTCCCTGTGACCCAGTGTACGCTGTAAGAATGGTATGAACCATACACGAGATAGAGTCCCCCACATGGCAGATGGTCTGTGTCAGTATGCACACCAGTACAACAACAAGGTTCTCATCTGTAAGGTAAGACACACACACACACACACTGATACAAATCTAGAGCTACAGTTCATAACTCGCTAATATTCACACGTGTGTGTGTGTGCGCGCCTTTGTACAGAAATGCTATGAAGGAGGTCGAGAGGTAATTGTGATACCTAAGACCTCAGCTTCCACCGATAACCCATGGTTTGGACTTGCCAAGTATGCTTGGTCAGGGTAGGTCCCCACACACACACACACACACACACACACACACACACACACACACACACACACACACGCGCAAGTGTTGATATTTATTCTTCCGTAGTCCTTCCTTTGTAATCCCTCTCCACCCTCCTTGTTTCCATGCCAGCTACGTGCTGGAGTGTGCTAGCTGTGGTATCATCTACCGCAGCAGACAGTACTGGCTGGGGAACCAGGACCCAGAGAGCAGCGTGGTGCGAACCGAAGTCAAGCATGTGTGGGAGGGGGTAAGTGTCAACGCCCTCCTCTAGCTCTCTGGTGCTCTGGTCTCTTTGCGTCTGGCTGTTGGTACACAGAGGCACTGAGATCCAAACTAATAACGAAAGGTTACACAAAATATACAACTAATTACAAATGTGTAACATTATGTAATTACAATATTATACAGGATAAACAAATAGTTAAAAACAATATACAATATATATAATTAATGTTGGAAATGTGTAAATAGTTGTTTATATTGTGTAACCTGTAGTTATTATTTCTCTCATTTGTACTAAAAATAAATCATCTCTTAATATTGGATTTGATTCCTTGGTCCTTAATGTGTACACACACTTAACCAACAATCTCTCAAAGCGGAAACTACCACTTAAAGATGATTACACATATACAGGATACTAGGATAAACATGTAGTGGAAAGTAATCATATTTGAGTTGCACATTCATGTTCCCACCAGTCGGAGGCCTTCCTGACGGACCATCAGAATGCCGCTCAGAGGGTCCTGGACGGGATGAACGTTGTCATCCAGTCTGTGTCGGAGTACAGCGCAGGCCCCACCAAGGCGGTCACCGCCTGGCTCACCGACCAGGTGGCGCCGCCCTACTGGAGACCCAACGCCCAGATCACCGTGAGTGGGGCACCTTGTACGGCACACACGCGGCACAGCAGTTGTTGCAACAGACTGACTACATGTGCTTTAATTCTGCACTTTGCAAGTGGACCTCCAACAGGATAAAACCACAACAATGTTGCTGGTTATTTCCTACTGTTTCCTGCACGTGCACACACATACACACAGACGAGGGGGCTACTTATATTACATATAATATGTAATATGTAAATGATTGTGTGATTCCAATACGTCACCACATCCATCTCAGCCTGTGTGTGTCTGTGTGTGCTTGTCTCTCTGTCGTTCCGTCCGTCTGTCTGTCTGCCCTTTTCACACCGTGCTCTGCCAGGTGTGCCACGGCTGCGAGAAGGTGTTCGAGGAGGCAGAGAGGAAACACCACTGCCGCTCCTGCGGCGAGGGCTTCTGCCAGCCCTGCTCCAGCCACAGAATGCCCGTACCGGAGAGGGGCTGGGGCAGCGCCCCCGTCAGGGTGTGTAAGGCGTGCCACCGCCAGGGAGGGCCGGCCGACGCCAACGGCCAGGGTGAGAGGCACCGCGAGGGCCACGTCACAACCCACAGCCACACAGCCGCTCTGTGACGCACGGCTCTGTGCTCAGTAATAACGCCTGTCTCTTGTCTTTGCCACTAGTTTGTAACGTGGAGCCCACTGGCTTGATAGCACGCAGGGTGACAGAGGTTGCTCAGTCCACTTTAGACATGGTCACAACCGCAGTGGACTACCCACTCTGTAAGTACCGTTATTTTGTAATAATGTTAAAGTATATGGAACATGTCATTCACGCGGCTTTTATTGAAGCTGCTGCAGGTAGGATTTCAGAGCTGCAACGAGAGCAAGCAAAATAAATAAATAAACGTATGAGTAAGACAAAAAAATACACCCTGTGCTTTTCTGCTCACTCCCTCTGGAGCTTGTTGGTCTGCCGTTGAAAACGACACTGACCAGCCTGTTGTAGATGTGTGCAAGCTTTTGCGTGATTGACAGGCAGTGTAGATCTGCCGGTCCAATTGGGGAAAAGATGCCATGATTGGTTGCATTATTTCTTGGCGACTGACGACATTGAAATGGACTTCGACGAGGATATTCTCATATATAGCTGATGGATGTCTACGGCATTTCTAAGAAATGAGACGCGATAGCTAAAGTCCTACCTATTGTAATGTGACCTATTTAAATGTACATGGGCCTTTTTAAATGTACCTTCGGCGTCACGTACAGTACTAGTGGAATGTGAAACACATGTACATCTGCCCACCGCTGCAGGCTTCGTGAAAGGCGTCGCCCGACCAGACTACTGGGTGGCCGACCAGGACATCACCCAGTGCCACCAGTGTAACACACCCTTTACCCCGGCCATGTCCAAGCACCACTGCAGGGCCTGCGGACAGGGAGTGTGCTCGCGCTGCTCCACGCACAACAAGCCTGTTCCCTCCCGAGGCTGGGACCACCCGGTCAGGGTGTGTGACGGCTGCCACGCGCGCAAGGGCAGCCTGTGAGAACATCGCTCAGTGAGGACCAGTGAGGACCGGTGGTGGTGGGTGGGGGGGGGGGGTTGTGGCGCTGTTGCTGAGCTACATGGCACAACTAAAATTGAAATAATTCTGTTCATATGAAACACTCCACCACGAATGCCTGAACACATGAACTGGTCCAAAACGCTTAATTCCACGATGGTCACCCATATAGGAATACCTTTTTATAGTAGTATTGAGATGGGATCACTTTACGCTCTCTATGAGCACCCGCGACCGTCAGACTCTCAACCTCAGTGAATCCGGGCTTCAGGCTGGTGTGCTGTCAAACTTCACAGCTGTCAGCACTGCTGAAAGCTAAGACAACGGTCATGGGAAAGGACTAACTGGAAAGCACATTTTTATCAGATTGATGGACACTGGTGGAAGCTTGAGGACTTCCTCTCATAGTTTGTTGACTAATTGTGTAAAAGCACGACATGACTTCAAGTTCTCTCAATGAACTCTTAAATCATATTCTCTAATTATTTTATGTGATAGTTTCACACTTTCCCATAGCAGCATAGTTAAATCATAGTGAAACCTATATGCAATCTATAGAAAGTTGTACACTAATGATGCTGTTATAAGTAGTGGGCTTTGTGGAAAGGACTAGAAATGTTTTCTAGTGCCTGCTTTATTGCAGAAATAGATGGAAATATATGAAATATGGTTTAATTGTAAAATCCTGTTTGCACTATGGTTTGCATTTTAATATTGCTGCACATGTCTATATGTGATTAGTTAAGCTTAATGGGTGATCAAGGGAACTTAACGTAAACTCTCATATCTGTACTGTATACTGTGAACAAGTGCAGGACATTTTATTTTAGACAACTTGCATACACAGAACACCAATACTACATTATTTAGGTTATTGAAACATCCCTTTATTTAGCCTCAAAATATATTGTAATGAATACTGTTTCTGTAATCAAGATGATTGCTTATTATTTTGATATTTGAAAGGCACCCATGTTCAATTGCTTGCTATGTAAAGCACACATTATATCTTGGGTTGATGTACAGTAAACAGAGCTGACAAAATGTTTGTCAAAGGGAAATGTGTGGTACTAGATATATAAATGGATGGATGCTAATTGCTTTTTACATTCTGTATATTAACCACAACAAATAATACTTTTAAGTCAGTCAAATTCAGCATTAGATTTTTTTCTTTTACATGTCATAATAAAGATGTGAGCAAACATTTATTTTTGGATGCTGTTTAATTCTGACATTCCTATAGCTAAAACTTTACAGTTGCGTGTACCACTAGAGGGCACTGGATGAGCAGAGTTGTAGATGCACAATTTTATAATCAGACTATCTGACAGATTTAGATTTTACTGATGGTAAATTGTGATTGACTGATGGCCTAACAATGGGTCCTTATTAGACATGCAGTTATTGTTTCACGCTAAATATGTATTCAAGCTTTCTACATACAAGAGGTGAGATTTATTGTTCTTTTGTCTGTATCCCTAAGGTTTAAGGATTATAAGGATTATATGAAGCACGGTGTGATGTAAATATACACATTTGGCAGATGATGTGGCTTCTGTGAATGCGAGTCAGTGGGTGGTCCAGTGTGTACTGTACTGTACTAGAATAAACAGTATATAGTCTACAATACTGAGAGTACTAGAGAAATTAAACACATTAGATTTAGAATTTTCCACTATAGGCCTATTCAATACAATACTTCACAGACATAATACAATTCTACTGTATACATATTTGTTGCCACGGGAGATTAGAGCAGATGAACAACAAAGAATGACTGAAAGCTGCTGGCTCTGATCCCCCTCTGGCAGCAATCGGTGACAAATGACAGCCGCTGGCCGAGGGTGGCATGAGCTGGCACTGCCAGATGAACCAACGGCACACGGGTCAGTTAATGGAGCCAACTTGTTGCCTGCCAGGAATACCATCGTGGGGAATTGGAGTGTATTTGTGTCAGTTTTATCACTGTGTCAAAGTCACAGTTATATCCCAGTGCGCTACCAGAATCTTACTGTAGTGTACTAAGGCTACCTACTCCCGTGGTATAAGATAAGCAAGCTGTTGAGCTAACTGATAGCAAACATACATGCAATCAATGACTGTAATTGCTTCCCTCTTGCTACAAGGACTGCTACTAGAGCACTTTGTAACAGTATCTACATTGTAATTAGAGACATACAGTGTGTGTGTGTGTGTGTGTGTGTGTGCGCGCGCGCACAAGATTCCTTAAATATGTTCAATTGTTACAAAAATTATCAATTTAGATAACAGGAATTGTGATTTTAAGGTTGACGGTTGAGAATTATCTTTATGTGTGCCAATAAGCAAGACAGGAAAGCATTTGTTTATGCTGACCTGACACAAACACCATTACTGCTGTAACCATTACAGACATTCCATAAACACTTATCCTTTCAATCTTTAATTACTCTAACAGACACAATCTTTATGTTAGCTAGCATAACGTATTACACACGCACAATATCTAGCATACACCACTTTTATATTAAAAGGTGCACTCCTTGCTTGCCCACAGAAACATGAATTTCCTCTACCAGGTCACAGTTGATTTTTTTTAACTCAAAAGTGTACTTCTTATCTACATGATCCTACAGCCACGTAGGGTGGTGTAGATAAGATGTGAGCCTATGAGCGTTGTAAGGGGAGAAATAGAGGTGAATGCAACCCTGGACATGTACAATTAAATATTGTTTGTGTTCTGTGAGCTTTAGACATTGACAAGACTTTGTTTTCATTAAGATGGTTTCAACCACAGTCATATCGGGCTTATTGAGTTGCAGTGGTCTGGTGGCCATATGTTCAGTACGTCACTAAAAGGTCACCGACCATAACAGTTGGTTTGCCCATCAACAAGTATGCCTACTGCATGTGTTGTTTCAATATTTCAGCTGTTACTGTAAGTCTAATATCCTATGTGCTATCCTAACATACCGTATAATTCCTACAGTATATAATTATATAAACAACATACAAAAATTAAGTTTATTATTATACTACAGAGAGAAAATATACATTTTATTTGACAAATAATTGAAAACTCCTTTGGGTTTCCTAAACCACACTTTGAACCCGTATACTTGCTTTCTTGTGAAAGTGTGAGAATGTTTACCTTGAAATCAACATTTGATCTGGAAATGCTTTTCCACTTTACAACATGGGAAAATAACTATGACACCCTCCTTTTGACTCCTTGGCAACACACACTCTCTCTGTTTCTCAGATCAGAGAGGACAATGGCATGGTGAGAGTTACTTCTACCATGACTCAAGAGCTTGGAGTCTGTGTGTGTGAGTGTGTATCTGCGTGTCCTCTTTCTCATGGCCCTTAGGAAGAAAAGAGGCCTTGTCTCCTTCTATTAGTGACCTGAGCTGCAGCAGCAGGACAGATGAGAATGCTGCTCAGACTGGTAGACTGTAAGACAACACTGGCTGGATGCTGGTCCCAGCCAGGACACGGAGTGTGGCTGAATATAGGCACTTGACTACACTGCACAGAAAGAGAGAAAACAGGTGTGTTAAGAAAAAGAGCATTTGACATATTGTGAAGAAGATAGTAGCCAACAAAAACAGCTATATTATATTACTTTATTTGTCATTTGTACAATGTAATTACAATACAAATATGTGGATTTAAATACAAAAATTCTGTAAATAAAGATTAAAAATAAACTCCACTGGGTTGTTTTGTTACCATCACTAAACTATGGTTTTACAATCAAGTTCATGAGGTCATGTTTGCTTTAATGCAAAAAAATTATTATCCTACATTTATAATTTGAGGGCGTGCAAAACTAATCAGGGAATAAAATATTTCTTCAATAAAATAAATGCGGAAATTGCATGAGTGGCTTGGCCTTAACTCGTAAAGAGATGATTATACCAAGAGGAATTCTTGTTGTTTAGTTGATATACCGTATGTAGTGTACTAATTTATCCTGAACATAGATTTATCCAAGATGGAATCATTTATGGCACACACTGAATTACATTATCAGGCAAGACCATTGCAACAGGAAGAGAACTGATTTGTCAATTAAGCATATGGAGTTAATGAACAGGAACCTTTGATATCATGGACCAGAATCCTATTATGACTTACCCAGTCTGGAAGGCAGAGGTGTTAATAGAGCAACAATGCATAATGTTCTCTATGCCTCATATCTGAAAAAGTCTGCAAAATACTGTACATATGAAACGTTTTGTAATGTTGCATCTTAATAAATAAATAGACCGTGTATGACATGCCATAAACTGAACTGCGTGTTAAAATGCAACAGAGCTTTGACAACTGTTAACTGTAGTTGCACAAAAATCTGTTAACTGTAATGTATACAAAGTTGCACAAAAATAAAAAGAACAAAAATACACCTTCACCGAGGTATCAAATCCATCTCCTTTACTTTGTTCAATTGTTTAAATTTAAATGTATACGCAAGTGCGGGACATAAAAAAAAGTCTATTTGACTTAAAAAGGGTGACAATGCCCATATTGTCAGCCATGTGATGAATGCATCTTTGTTAATTATATCTTTACATACAGATCTTTCTGACTTTCTCAGTTTCCGGTCATCTCTCTTCAATCTTTTTTCCACCTTTTGACATCCACAAATCAATCTTGATCAAAATGTATGCTTCCTTTACTCTGTTCAAAACCCTAGGTTCTTGCCTCCCCCATTACCTCACACACATATTTATCAATGTAATGATAAATCCTTCATTCCTTCACTCTCCAATTGTGCTTAGCCCTGATTGCTAATTTTTATCCAATCCATTATACTCTTCATGTTCTCCCTCTTGTCGTCAATTCCCTCTATATGTTTGGTTTAAGTGCTGCTACTGATAGAATGGTAGTGAAAACAGATGGCAGCATGCCGCATGTTAAGTGACTACACTTTACCCTGTATTTGGAACCTTAAAGGACGTTGGAATGTAGTGCATGTTTTTTTACCATATACACAGTGTTGTGGAGTGGTTGAAAGTTCCACTGAGTTCATTAGAGTTCCTTGGGTTGGAATTCAGTTTAAAAAGAACGTTGTGCAGTGTTGGTTGTCCTGAAGCGATTTCTAAGTGCCCGGGCGCCCTGAAGGTGGGCAATCAGGAGCGACAACAAACAGAATCGGGCTACTTGCTTGGCTTCAGCAGCAGTGGAGCTCATATCTAAATGGGTAAACAGAGCATGCTGATATTTATTACACCCGCTCTCGCCTGTGGAACTACTGTGTACTGTCATCCCTGGTTCCTGTTACAAAGTGTTTTCAGGTGGCAAATCCTCCACGTTTGTTACCGGGTCACATCTATCGACGGTTATATTCCCTCTTTGCAACACAGCAAAAATAAATACAGAGAAAAACAATAAGCTCCTGAAGCACCGCTTTAAAACACATCTCTTGAAATATATCTATGACTTGTTAAAATACAAAATTAAAATACAATAAATAATAAAATAATTTTGGCCATCAACCGTTGTAGTATTGGTAAAGAAGTATTGTGGTCTCACACCACTGGCTAGTCCCACTGTGCCTCTACAGCTTCTTTCCTGTGCTTGGCTAATGCAAACATCCATCTCTATCTGCCTCTGTTCATTTCGTGACACAGAACAGGATATCCACCAAAAGGTAAACAGAAAGAGTGGATTGCAACTAAAGAAATCACAGAGTCCCCGTGCTGCTTCCCAAGTGTACATAGACGCTGGAGGACATAACAGGCAACCTCGAGAATATGTAGATGCAAAGCAGATGTGAAGGGGTGGAGGTGTCAGTCCCTCAGACCTGGGTCCATCCATGTGTGTACTAGAGACCTGAGAGACCTCACTAACCAATTGCAGCCTAGCAACCTGCTAACGTCTATAGTTCTCATTTGAGTGAAAAGAAATCAATTAACTTCATTAGATCATTAACCCCTCTGTGAGCAGTTAGCAAGCTGCTAGGCTATTGTAGCGTGGATGCTAGGCTAGCTTTAGCTCTAGGGTTTACACGGCCTACGACCTGACATTAGAGCTCAATCTCAAAAGTCTTTTGCAGATCATTTGAAAATGGGTTGGCCGCAGTTGTCCCCTTATTCCCAGGCTGCTGAGATGCCGGTTTGGTCTCCAACGCAGCCCATTGTGCCTCGAAGCAATCAGCTTCTTGGGAATCTCTGCCAGTTGAGACAGTCAGTTGACTGCCCTCTGGTGGCCAACTGCTACCACTGCTGTTGGTGTTCCCATTCGGCAAGGCCATGGTACCGGTGTTACTGTGTGGAGGGAGCCCATTCGCATTTGTACTTAACGGGTGGCTGGAAGAAAAGTGCGGTGTGGGATACCCTGCCGTGGCACCCGCTGTCCCGGGCACCCCTGCGTAAGAATAGTGATGACCCACCGATCCCAGCACTCCCACTTTAGATCCTCCGCCGACCGAGCCCAAGACACCACCCGAAGAGCCGGAGGCGGTGCAGAAGACGTTGGCCACCATCTGCGACGGCGTGATGCCTACCACCGGCACGCTAGCGCTGGGGTACGTCATGCTACTGGCCAGGCCAGGTATGTAGGTCTGCAGGGGCACAAATGCTGGCTGCCCAGGCTGGCTGGCAAACATGCCCACTGGGGCCGGAGTGGCGTCGTACGCCATTGGGAAAGGCTGCATGGCGCTCGGCAGGGACGAGGGCTGCAGCATAGGCGCCCCGGACATGCTGGGACCGGACATGGTGGGAATGGACATGGAGGGGAGAGACGTGGGCGGGCCTGACATGGGCGGGCCCGGGATGAGGGGCACCGACGACAGCGACATGGGGGGCAGGCCCGAGAGGGCGGGCGAGCCGCACATCAGGGGGTTAGCCATGGCGCCGAGCGACAGGGAGGCGCTGGAGGGGACCGTGGGGGCCGGGGGAGGGGTCTGCTGCTGGCTCCGCACCGCCTTGGCCACCTCTTCCAGCCACCGCTCGGCCTCGGACGGCGTGCGCCGGTGTCCGCTCTGCGTTGCCGCGGACGCCGGGGGTGGGGAGTGCAGCGGAGGCTCGGGCTGCACCCAGGAAGACGTGGCTGATGGGAGAAGATGGACACAGAAGAAGGAGATAAATGACTTGAATTCATAATTAACTGAGCACATTTGAAAGGTTCTACTTAAAGGCAGCGTTAGTCATTTTCGAGAACGCTTGCTAACAATATCCCTCTGCGGCGATGCTCCACACATCCAAATTAATTCTGAAGCAAAGCGTAGTAATACAGCTTTGTTTATGTCCCTGTTTACGGAGCCACGGCTGTGTAGAAGTATCAGATAATTTTTTTAACACGTTCAGACAATGGTAAGCTAGCGAAATGCCAGGATACACTTGGTGAATTTGGCAAAATGTGTATTATCTTAGAAATAGCTTGCAATAGCTGACTATAGGCTACCTTTAAATATTCTGCATAGTGACGAAACAGTACCGTATTGTGTTTTATGTACTTAGAAAACATGAGAGACCTACTTGTAAAAATAAACAAAGAACTATCTATTCATAGCTTTGTATTTCACTTGCTCACGCTTACCCCAATGGCGTCATAGCTGATTCAGCTCTAATGTCACTTATAAAGGAGCTAAAGTGAAATAGGTAGACTATAGTCAGCTATTGCAAGCTATTTGTAAGCTAATACACATTAAGTCAAATTCACTGATTCCACTGGTACCTTGTAGCAGTGCAGGGGGCGATGGCAAGGCAGGGGGCACAGTGCAGGCTGATGGGCCGTTGGCAGAGGTGGGGGGGTTGGAGAAGAGCTCCTCTGATGGTCTGGTGAAGGAGCTGTTGATCTGGCAACACAGGGCGTTGATACCACTGTCTCCCTCCCCTGGCAGCACCATGTCCATTTCTGGGAGGAGGAACGGAGGGAGGAGGGGGAGAGCAGGAGAGTCAGGGGAGAGGACAGCAGAGGATAGGAGAAAATACATGTAGATACTCAACAACTGTGTGATGATAGACGCAGCTAGCATCAGCTAAGAAACAGCATTGAAATTGGCTGCAGTTGACCTGAAAGATCACAATGAGTCGAACAGACTGACATAGCACTGTTTGGCCCAAGGCCTCAAAGGTTCATGGACCCACTATAACAATATTTTATACTGCAATTTCAGTACAAACATTGTGTTTACCAATGTTGTCTTTTAGTGTTTCTGTATCAGTGTGTCCTTTCCTATCATGGACTTGTTCTTTACGCAAGGATTTAGCCAGCTACGGTACTAGAATACCAAGCTCCTGTCCAACCGACCCAGAATGTAGAGTGATGATGAGTGATTTGTCCTGAAACAGAGTTAAAGGCCGGATGCGCCTGTATTGTGGTGCTTCCTCTGCTTTGTGGAATAGAGCTTTGATCCTGCACTACTGCAGCCCACATAATATATAAATAGACATTGACTCTGTGTTCACCGTCCTCTAGACCAGCTCAACACAGGACTGGAAATAAGAGGGGAAAAGACAGAAGGAATAGTGTATTGTGAACATCCAGGATCCTAGAAAATACTCTGCATATCCTATATATCCCCATCCTTTCATTACCTTTGCTTTCCTCATTCTCTCCCTAAGAAGCATCATTTCCCAAGTCTACTAATTCACTTACAAAGAGAACACTTCCACAGAGGTCTTTACAGTTACAACTTGTACTGTAAGTGCATTTATTACAGCCCATTTTATATTAAGTGGCTTTCAACTTCTTAATTTCCATCCCTTTCTACATATTCTACTTTATAACCACTTTATAATCCACAATTATATCCACAGTGAGTGCCGTATATAAAATTACTGACACTATTGTTACATGTGTTCCGTCAGTGCATTGAAAACTGCATTGACGCTATACAACTCTGCCCACATTTCTCTCTTATTCAATTTTACCTAAGTGTGTGGCTATGGCCTTAGGGTACAGTGTATACATAGGGGGCAGATGTAAGGTCTTCCTTTGAAAGTATCTCATCATCACTTTGTTCAGCAAAGGCCAACCCTCTTTCAAAAGACAACCATCTATCTCTCACATCTGGCTTTTCAGGGGTCTGTAGAGTATTCTTAGCGGTAATATAGACCATCATTAGGAAACTCGCCTGTGTGACCGTTCAATGACCTTGAGTGTGCCTGTGTGTGTGAGTGAACATGTATGTGTGTGTGTGTGTGTGTTTGTGTTTGTCGTGAGGATTAGTGACAGCTTTAAAGGTTGGCTCTCTAATAAGGCTCTGGTTTACCAGAACAGCTGACTAGCCACACAAATAAATACACACATTGTTCAGAGGGCCACAAAGGAGCCGAGCAGTTCAATGCTCCTGGGTGTGTGAGAGGCTGAGAGATATAGGTGCAGCTACAGTATGTATACGAGAGGGGCATTTTAAAGACACACTCCTTAATTGCATTGTAGCATCCCCTAGTCTCAGCCTCTTCCGTACATTAGCACTATGTCACATAGGCAACACTGTGCTGAGCGTCTGATACATACTGTAATACTCCTTGTAAGTTAGACCCAGGATTCTCAGACTTTCCAGAAGCAATACTGTTGATATACATTGCTTGTTAGCATTGTCACTCACAAGTATGTGTCAGTAATGTCCGGTGTGATGCTAGTGCACTGCTTTAATGACTAATTTAAAATTAAACATAAATTAAACATTTATTTTAAGCATTAACCGTAGCCTACAACTTTTACAGACCTGTAGTTTTGGAATAAATTCCTTGGTCATGGTCTTGGACTTGATCATTGAGTTATGTGTTGGTCGTCGCGCATGTCAATCAAAATACCTTGCTTGTCAAGTAGGTGGGTACTGACGCAGTTAGCTAGCGCTGTGTCCCAGACTTTACGTATGTAAAGTCTACCTCTGCGAGACTCAGCATTCCCCAAATCGTTAGCAAGACATAGGAAAAAACACTGCTGGTTTTGAATCACCACAGGGGAGAAAGACAGGTGTTCCACAGTTAGCTCTGGTTAATCACCATAATAAGCCTCATTACTGAAAGCACAGATCCTGGGGTACCGTGTGTGTGTGTGTGTGTGCGTGTGTGTGTGTGCGCATGTGTGTCTGCGTGTGCGTGTGCGTGTATAATCCAGTAGGTAAGGTGTACTGTATAGCAAGCATATAGGCGATTATTATTCATCCTTAGTGAAAACATTTATCATCAGCCTGGACGATACAGGTACCATAATGCTTAGAATAGAACACAATAAATAGGATGTTGTTTTTAGACTTTCAGAAGGTGGCATAAATATAGCATGGACCAGTTTACTATCTAATAATAACTAATAGGTGAACTCAAGATTTAATATATATTATATATGATATACTCTGTGTGTGTATATATGCAGTTACAGTATATGTCTCAAAAAAACTCCAGTACATGCTGCTTTGTCTACAATACTTATACAAGACGATGCAAGACCCACAAACAGTCACAGGGTGTCCTTGGTGAAGAACCATTAAAATAAATGATCCTTAATTATTAAAGCGAGTTTATTGTTTTTATGAATGCACATAATAGGCATATTCAAACATGGACATGTCTGGCAATTGGAGCCAATGCAAGCTAAGGACAATGATGAGTATGTTATGTCAGAGCGCTCAGCCTGACAGTTTAATGCTAAAATAGTATAATCTGCTTTACATCCACTACAGGACGTCTCCAGAGTTCAGACTCCACGTGAACTATACTAAAAGTGTAGTCCAATGCTACAACTCACCGGGGTTCTTGGTCTCAAAGTCGGTCTTGCGCTGCAATGTAGAAGGCAGGTCGTTGAGGCGGAGGGACAGCTGTCTCTTAAAGGGAGAGTTCTTCTGGCTCAGGGCTGGGAAGCCCCGGAAGGAACCCTGTCGCACCAGCTGTTCGATGGGCGCGTGGCGGCGGGGGATGGCGTGTGGCCCGCCTGGCTCTGGCCGTTCCATGGGAGAAGCTGCCCCCTCGGGAGGTGATGCGTTGCCAGGTGGAAGGGCAGGGATGGCCAAAGGTGGCTCTTCATGGCGTAAACGCAAAGGTGTGGGATTAGCGACAGCAATTTATACGTGACTACAACCAACCTAATGCTGTGACGTTATTTTAGAAACATCAATATAAACCACACCAGCTGCACCATCCTACCTTTCTTTTTATCCTGCAGCTTCATGATGTCATCTCGCTCACTGTTGCCTCCCTGCTGGTTGGAGGATGATGCGACCCGGAAGGAGCCCTCACGGACAAAGGAGGTGCGGCTGGCATCAAAGGACGCTGTTACACCGCACTCTTTCTCTCTGCGTTGCTTTCTCTCAAGACAGGCTGCAAAGGCACAGCCAACAGCATGGCTCAGTCTCTCCCCCTGGTGGACGGGAGGACATGGACAGGTATAAAACATTGTACAGTAATGATAAGCTATAGGTCTACAGCCTCCTATATAATTGCTTGACTAGGCAGCTGTAATTTGTTAAGATTTTCACTAGGCCACTGAATATAGAAACACAGTTATTACTGTATGCATGCCTTCTAGTAGCCTACATTATTAACATAATAAGTATTTATGTGTATGCGTGAGACGATTTTCTGTTAATTATATCCAACTGTTTATCACTGGGGGAGTCAGAGAACTGTGTTTAACCCTGTAAAATATGCATAAAACCACATACAACCTACATTTAAAGCAGCTACAGGATCAGGGTGCAAATACCAGCTTCATGCCATATCGTTTGCTGTCAAATGTCAAGATGAGTCCATGGCCTCTGGCCCAAAGTGTAGTTAATTCCAACCTTTATCCTCTCCTCCAATTCAGCATTTAACTTCTACCTCCGACAGTCTACCTCTATTTCAATTTCCCTCTCTCCCCC
>JAODTR010000005.1:2376560-2392559 GCA_025399935.1 Amblyopsis rosae | reverse complement strand
TGCCATCGGCAGGGCCCCTCTGACGGCCTGGCAAACCCTCCAGACCCGATGCAGAGGTGGGACCCCTGCGGAGCCTCAGTGGGGCTCGGGCAGGCGGCCAGCGCCAGTGGCGGAGGATCCTTGTCGAGCGGCGACTCCCTGATGCGGGGCGGCTCCTGCGGACCCTCTGCGAGCGGCGACTCCCTGACCCGGGGCGGCTCCTGCGGACCCTCGGCGAGTGGCGACTCCCTGACGCGGGGCGGCTCCTGCGGACCCTCGGCGAGCGGCGACTCCCTGATGCGGGGCGACTCTGGCGGACCCCAGGCGTGGCCCAGCTTGCTGACGCGGGGCGGCTCCGGCGGACCCCCGGTGTGGAGCGGACTCCCAACGTGGGGCGGCTCCGGCGGACCCCCGGTATGGAGTGGACTCCCAACGCGGGGCGGCTCCGGCGGACCCCCGGCATGGCACTGCTTGCCGACGTGGGGTGGCTCCGGCGGACCCTCTGCGAGCGGCGACTCCCTGACGCGGGGAGGCTCTGGCGGGCCCTTGGCGAGCGGCGACTCCCTGACGCGGGGTGGCTCCGGCGGATCCCCGGCGTGGCACTGCTTGCCGACGTGGGGCGGCTCCGGCAGACCCCTGGCGTGGAACGGGCTCCCAACGCGGGGCAGCTCTGGCGGACCCCAGGCGTGGCACTGCTTGCCGACATGGGGCGGCTGCGGCGGACCCCCGGCGTGGCACTGCTTGCCGACGTGGGGCGACTGCGGCGGACCCCCGGCGTGGAACGGGCTCCCAACGCGGGGCGGCTCCGGCGAACCCCCAGCTTGGCACTACTTGCCGATGTGGGGCGGCTGCGGCGGACCCCCGGCGTGGAACGGGCTCCCAACGCGGGGCGGCTCCAGCGGGCCCTCGGCACAGCCCCCAACCAACCCGAGCCCGTGAGCCGCTGTGGTCTGGTGGGCAAGCTCGCCTGTAACCCCGCGAGACTCGCCTTGCCCAAACACGGCCCAGAGCAGCTCAACGAGCTCCGGGTAGTCGGGAAGCTGCACCCCCTGGTGGTAAAAGGCCGCTCCGGCCCACTGGAGAGCCCGGCCGGAGAACAGCAGCACCGTGTGTCGCCCCCACTGGCCTACCTCGAGCCGTCCAGCCGTGAAGTACCTCTCCGCCTGACGGAGAAACGGCCCGAGGGAGCCAGGAGTGCAGTGATACCGCGGGGGCGGGGACACACGTGCGCCGCTCCCCGATCCGGACCCCGACAGCGAAAGCGCCGAAGCAGCCCTCGCTGGGGAACCGAGAGGAGAAGCGCTGCCTCCCGGCGTGGCCGGCGTTGGAGTGGGTTGAAGGCCACGCAAATCCGCAGCCGGTGAGTTTGCGGAGAGCCCGCCAGCCAGCATGCCGCGGATCTCCGCTGCCATCCGGAAAAACCGATCGGTCCCGGCCGCAAAACTCGAGTCCATTGCACTCGCTTGTGTGGTGGGTTATTCTGTCACGCTGGGATGGTGGTGAGGCGAGTGTAAGCGAACGAAAACAAAAGTAAAAACAACCAAGAGGTCATACGCTCAACGAGCCCCACGGCTCAGCATTTATTTTTATTTCACAGGTCAGCGTTTAAATAAACTCAACAGCAAACTCTAACTCAAAAACCAAAACGGCGTAACATATAAACCATCCAAGAACAGGAACGTGAAATAGCAGCGCGAACAGCAACGTGAACATCAACGAACCAGGTACATGATACAGTGTGACATGAACAATCACCCACACCCCCTCCCCAGAGTCACCGGTCTTTATGCCCTCACGCCCACACGGCTGGCGGCAATCTGCCTGATCGCACGTGAGGGCGTGAGGCACTGGGGATGTGGGCAGTCTCTCCGGCCGTCCTACACCGGCAAGACCAGGGAAGCGTTACAGGTGCACTCAAAGAGCTGGCTCAATCTAAAAATAGATAGTAAAATATATAAAATAGATGTTAAAATAAAAGTATAAATAAAGGTGAATTTTCCCTCAATGTATTGGTGTAAAGATTTGTGGAGCAACTTCTACTCACCCTCCGTTTGATTGCGTCTGTATAGGGCTCTCTGTTTGAATGTATGGGATTGTAATATTGGACAGGATAGAGGAAGGACAATCAATGCACATTAACTAGTGCTCATTTTAAGATATCTTAAAATCTAGTATAGTTAATGAGATATGAATTAGCATAAGTGCAGTGTGTGCAGTTATGCCACATCGATATACTATATATCAAGGATATACTGTATCACCATTTGCAGAAGACCTCTAGGGAAAGAGCGCGTTGCCCTTTGGTGTCAATCAAGTGTCCAAGAACATGTAATTTCACTTGTAAATATATAGTGTTAATTCATGAATCCTGGGAGGTTTTAAGGAAGAGCAGTGGGATATTGTGAGAGACAAGGAGCTGATATATCCGTAAATGCTACTGGTTAAAACCAAGGAAGAAATGACCATCAAAAGTAAACATTCCGATTTACTGCTTTATATTTTATTTACATGTTACATTCTGCTTTAATCGGCTGTAAATGCCTGTGGGTTCAGGAGAGTGTGTGATAGGCCAGTGTCTCTAAACACAACAGTGCACGTTGTGTGGGATAACATTTACAGGTTTTCCCTGGTCAAGGATTGTTGAAGTGGGTTGTCATAGTTGCAGACGAGTACCTTGCCAGCCATCGTCCATGAGCAAATCACCATAATGTGCCACCTATGTTTTACAGTGCTCAAACTGGTCCAGTACCAGTGTTCCATGCCTTTTTCTTTTTTTCTTCTTTTACCACAAGTTCTCTAAGCTGCCAGTACTGTGTTCAGCCTTCTTTATATCAGCTGCTCTGGGAGATCAGAAATTCAGATTGTAATAATGATTTGCTGATACCTGTATATACATAACTACAGCCATTGTCAGATAACAGGGAAACATGTCAACTTACGTATGTAGTGCCACTGACATTGTGTTACTGTAGACAGAGGTGGACAAAGTATTCCATTACTTGAGTCAGAAAATACATACTCCAGTCCTTGTCAAATAAGTAAATAAAGTTGTTCAGTAAAAACCTGAGTTAAAGTAGTGGAGTACTTGCTACAAATAATTCAGTATTTAAAAGTACATTTTCTTTGTACATTTTCAGAACCTTACGACTAAACCTAAACTTGCTTATTCAATAGAACATCATTAATGTATAGAATGATAAGATATTAAAAAATATGCTATAAAGCCTATATAAATGGCAATAGAAACAATTCAATCAACAAAAGGAACAACCATAATTTTATACCTTATACTTTCTTTCTCTGGTTGGATTGCATATTTATGTCGTTTGTGCTTGGTACAGAGCAAACAGTTAAAAACAATATGAATCTTTCCTCATTTTACAAATCTCAAACCAGGATGGCCATATGGCCAACCATGAGTGCTCTGGTGGGGACTTGTCTTCTTTAGATGCTGTAGCCATCATTACCACAGAAGAGTAGTTCACAGAGAAATAATGTCATCCTGCATGCAACAACAGTGATAAAAACATGTATATGTATTCCTGCTGCCTGATACAGTTCCTGTACTGATATATAGGTAATAATTTACTGTTCATTTTAATTTAGAAACCAGGTCACATCCTATATAAACGTGTGTTTCTCTTATTAATTGACCTCTCATCCTCCCATTTATTTAGGGAGAATGGAATATACAGTACCAAACACATTTTTCCCCCATTATTCATGAAATGAAATAAAATAACAGAAATAGAAGAAATATTCTATGCACAAACATGCACTGCTCACAAATGTGTTAGTGAGCTCTTCACGTTTGCTACATTGACAGGTGCGGCATAGCAGCTGATTAGACAACATGATAATTGCAGGTGTGCCTTGGACTGGTCACAATAAAAGGCCACTCTTATCTCATCCCTGCAGTTGGCATACAAATTGCACCCTCCCTAATAACATGAGACATCTGTGGCATTGTGTCGTGTGATAAAATGGCAATATAATAGCTTTCTTTCTGTTGTAATATCACCATCTTTGAATCCTTCACTTTCTCAGTATTTGTCTTTGCAGTTTGGCCTGTGTTGTCTGCTAATGACCTTGGCTTAATCAAGCATTCCATTTCACTTAGAGACTAATGAAATGTTGAAAATGAGTTTTTTCCCGCCGTTCCTTCTGCCTTCTTAACTTCAATTTTCCCTTTCCGTCTTTAAACAGCCACCAGTTGGCGAGTCACAGTACATTACCTTAACACAAAGCCCCCCTCCTCCCATCACCAGCTCTGCAGTGAGAAGATAATTGGAGGCAAGATTATCGCTGTGTAGACGCGACTTGAAAGAGGTGTTTCTCCGAGGAATTCTCACACATTTCACCACTGATAGTGAGTGTTGTGGTGCGGGAGAACAGGAAACCACTAAGTTATAGTGTATAAGACCAGAGGAAGATCATGCAGACAGGAAGGGTGTCTAGCAAGAGCTGGTGCTCGTATGTGTGTATGCGTGCGTGTGTGTGCTATGTCCACACAAGTCTGTGTGGTGCCAAACCCATTATTGATCAATAAGGGCTGGTGAGGTGGTTATGTTGCTGTGTGTGTGTGAGAGAGAGAGAGAGCGAGAGAGAGAATGCACAGTAATGTATGTATAGTATGTGTTTGCTGTGTGTGTGTGTGTGTGTGAGAGAGAGAGCGAGAGAGTATGCACAGTTATGTAGGTATAGTTTGTTTGCCTATGCGTGCAGTGTTTGCCAGTGTGCGCTCCTGTGCATACATTGTGAGATGGAGGTAGTACTCTTGGCCAGACCAGGCAGAACTAGGACACACAATACGGTGTTGTTGAGGGGGCAGGGCTGTCTCAGTCTGTCTGGGACAATCTCCTGGGACAGCGTTTATGCTGAAGGCGTGTGTCTTTGTGGGGTTTTCCGTGGACTTTCTGATGCCTTTGCATATTTTCACCTCCACATATTTTGTCGACGATGCAGGGTAGGTACTGTAGAAAACACAACAAACTAAGTTAATTCTGACTATAAACCATGACCAGGGGTGCGTTCAGTTTGCTTGAGTGTTGCACACATGAAAGAACTGTTGGACAACGTTAGAAAATGTTTGCTATGTTCTTGGAATTTTTGCAGTCAGATTTAGGCAAGGCTGGACTGGTAATCTGGAATACCACGCATTGAGTGGGCCTATGCAGCATTTGGACCGGCCAATAAAATTTGAAATAAAAACCAGCCCAAATATACAGGGACAGCAGCCCATTGGTTAATTTCTTATACTGACACTAGGCTGGCCCAATCAGGTCACTATCTTTTACTAGGCCCCACCCCTCCCTCTCTGACCTGTGATTCTCGTTAGACTCCAAAAATCTGCTGTGCTGATAAAGGTGTCAAAATGTAAAGAAGCGGTGCGGAGAATTAGCGGGCCAAAAAAACTAAAATCACATGACGGATGCTGCCAAAATGTGCAAATATAAGAGGGGCTGCAGTATGCCTAGCTTAATCTACAGTAGGCTACCCGAATATGCAGCAATATTGCAACAGGTGGAAGTTTAAACAGGAAAGTTTGCCACCATGGCCACTGCCAGCCTGGAGGAGCGGGGAAGCCGAAGCTATGAGCCGAAGAGAGACGGAGTGAGCAGGAGGAAATTTGCCTAGTTGAAGTGGGGAAAGCATAGAGCTTTATCAACCTAGGGACAGTCTGACAAGGAGGTAGTAGGCAATGTGTATGATGACGATGATGATTCTTTAAATGAATGCCGACTCTATTATTCTAAAATCATTGTAACGTATATAAAGTGAGGAAATCGACAATCACAGTAGGCCTACTTCTGAAGGCGGTCTGACTAACGCCACTATGCAGCTTCAAATTAATACTGCCAAATATGCAACGCTATTTGGCATTGTTATTTTGAAGCTATATAGTTCCCTAATGCAGTCTAATAATTAAAATTATTTTGTCAGCAGCATTGCTCAACTTTAGGTTAAACTCATTGTTTGCATTTCTTAATCATATACAAATATCTAACTTTTACTCCTTATCACAAAAAGATGATCTGTGAAAACATAATATCAATAGCTTATATACAGTACTTGACATCTGTATAAACTGTGAAATTAACATCCCCATGTGTTTTATTTTTATTTGTACAGCTTTCTCCACATATTACAGTCTAACAATTCCTGAATGTTCATGATGTTAAAGCTACACTGAGAAACTTTATTGCAATTTGCCTGTTTCTTTTAACATCAAAAAGTGGCTTATCATTTATGACAGAGCTCTTGATACAAGGAATATCACTTTGTAAGAGCTACTGAGTTTTAGATATAATTTAAAACCATAATGGGTTATATGGACCTATGTTTAAGGGAACCGCAAGGGCCCTACCGTACTGCATCCCACCGAATGTGTGGGCCGGCCAATTTTTTGTTCCAGTCCAGCCCTGCATGTAGGGATGGTACTCCCCCTCTCATTCGTCATCGCTGCGCTGGTTTACTTTAATTTGCTGGTCAGAAGTTCCTACTTACCACTTACACAGTCTGAAGTTCGAGTAGGCTATGTCATGTTCATGTGTTTTGTTGGACTGAAATTTAAAGATTGTTTAAAGCAGACACACTTGTTTTGAGTTTCACACAGGAAAAGGTGAAATTAACCACCAAGCCAAAACTGAATAATAAATCTGCGTTCCACATTATTATACAAATTGGAATTAAGTCTCAAATATTAAATATTTCATTTTTCAATCAAACTCATGGATGGTATTGTGTCTCCGGGCTTTTTGGATCACTGAAATCAATCTTAGACACCTGTGATAATTAGTTTTCCAGGTGAGCCCAATTAAAGTAAAACTACTTAAGAAGGATTTTCCATATTATTAAGCAAGCCACAGGTTTCTAGCAATATGGGAAAATAAAAGGATCTCTCTGCTGCAGAAAAGCGTGAAATAGTGCATTGCCTTGGACAAGATATGAAACATTAGATATTTTCACGAAAACTTTAGTGTGATCATTGTACTGAAAGATATTTGTGGCTGATTCAGAGCACGGGTTTGTGCAGATAAAGGCATAATGAGGAAGGTTACTGCCAGACAAATTAATCGGATTAAGAGAGCAGCTGATAACTGCCATTACAAAGCAGCAAACAGGTATTTGAAGCTGCTGGTGCCTCTAGAGTGCTGCGAACCTCAAGGTGTAGGATCCTCCAGAGGCCTCCATTCGACCACCCCTAACAAAGAAATGGTTGCAGTGGGCCCAGACATACATGAAGACACATTTTCAAACAGTCTTGCTGATGAGTGCTGTGCAACCCTGGATGGTCCAGCTGGATGGAGTAGTGGATGTCTGGTGGATGGCCGTCAGCAAGGAGGTTGCAGAGTCATGGGGAGAGAGCTGGTAGGCCTCTTTAGGGTCCCTGAAGGTGTGAAAATGACCTCGGCAAAGTATATAGGGTTTCTGACTGACCACTTCCTTCCATGGTACAAAAAGAAGAACCGTGCCTTCCGTAGCAAAATCATCTTCTTGCATGACAATGCACCATCTCATGCTGCAAAGAATATCTGTGTCATTGGCTGCTATGGGTATAAAAGAGAAACTCTGGTGTGGCCCCCATCCTCGGCCAAGAATTGATTGGCAAAGGCAAAGGTGCAGTTTGTCGGCCTTCTGAAAAGTTTGTGTACAAGCACTCAGTTCTTGGTTGGGGCTCCTTTTGCATGAATTACTGCTTTCAACTCGTCTGCATTGTTGGGTCTTGGGTGTCTCTCATCTTCCTCTTGACAATACCCCATACTGTACATTTTCTATGGGGTTCAGGTCAGGAGAGTTTCTGGCCAATCAAGCATGTTTTTTTATGATGCAGAGCTGTATTGCTAATGTAATATCCAACTTTTACTGCTTCGTGCATTCAGTAATTTAGCATATACTGAACTAGTTTTGGCCAAATGAGCCACTTCATGAACGGGTCCCAATCGGATCCAGATTGGATGTGCAAGCTGCTTCATAAAAGGATCAAAATCTGACCTGTGCCGAATAGGGTCTGGGCCGGGTCCGGTCTGGGTCACCACCCCCCTGCTGCTTCATAAACAGGTCCAAATCAGAGCCGGATATGTGCCGGATGCGCTGCTTTATGCCAGAGCCCCACAACACACGGCGAAACCATATGTGAGCCGTATGCCGCATTGCGAGATAGTTGTGAGGTGGATACAAATGATTGACAGACTGCTTAAATATCAATCTCTATAATTACGTCTAATACACAACATAGTTTCACTAACACATGCTGTGCAAGAGGGTCACATTATTTCTGAATTTTCCCTCTACTTGAAAGATTGTTCATTGTTCAACCTGCTAGTCTGCGACTCATATTTACCATAATTCCGATACATCATTAAAGCAGCATAACCACCAGCCTGCAGCCGTCCACACACAACACACGCAGGACTGATCACTGATGCTCTGCACCTGTGGAAGGAATATATGCCTGGGTTTGTGTTGTTTGTTTGCTAACGGAGCAACAAGAAATTACCATTTAACTCAAGTGCGTCTCGTGTTTTATTTGTGTTCTGCATATTTGGTTTTTAACGTTTCAGTGTTTGTTTGGTCTGCACCTGCACTCACCACTTACACACACGTTCCAATTCTAGATCTTGCTTCATCCTGTTTCACTGCAATGCTGCATTTAATAGGTGTGACACACCCATTAAACACTGCCCTGTTGTCAATATTACACTGTGTCACCATTTTCTTGATCCACAGACACTGATATAGATATCCTCCCATTTTAAGTGGACTCTTTATTAACACCACTGCAGTTGCATGAAAAGAATCCAAAATGTGTTTCGAACACCACCTTGTCTTGTCAACTACAAGGCAGGTGTATGATCTTATTAGGTGACGTGGAATATAAATGTCAATAGATATGGACCAATGCCAGAGCAGCACAGAAACCACATTTGAGCAAACGCCTCACGTAAAAGCCTCAGCCCAAGAGCAGGGATGTCTGAGCTGTTTGGGCTGACGTGAGCCGTGGCGGCCTTACTGTGGAAAACAAGACAAGCGGGCCTTCTTACCCGCCACGTCTGAGAGGGGAAACCTCCATGAATGAGGAAGCATTGTTAGGGCTTATCTCTGTGCATCTGCGTGACAGCAAACGTGCACTCGTGTGACTACACACTCGCACGCATGCCAAGCTCCTGCTCACATACAGTACGTGCACGCACACATGGACACGCGCGGGCACACAAACAATCGATAAGCTCCAAATCCTTGAAGAAAGACAGGAGCCAGAGATCACAAGACTGTAATGAGCAGCCAGGAGAAGTCAGTTGTCTTCCGTATAAAGAGCTGTCTGTCTGTGTGCCAGGTCACCAGGCGAATAGAAATAACAAGGCTGGAGATGGAGCCAGAGAAAGCTCACTTCACACAGCAATGCATCTGTTTGGCTTTAAAACCGCAGGCTTGGGTCAGTTTTCTCTCTTTCATGCCAGAAATACACCTATATGTATATGTTAGTGAGGCTGATCTGGACCTTAATAAATACACGTGTGTGTCCACTGCAGCTTGAAGGAAACATTGCAGTGGTAGCGTGTAAGGTTACACACTTTTCTAGTTGTTTTCAAACCGCCCATTTCATAGTGGTATTCATCACGAATGTTATAACACCATAGCACAGTGACTGAGTCACTGGCGTGTTTCTGTGATGTAAATCCCATTCAATGTATCAATGCCATTAGTTGGAGCAATGCCAGTACAACTGCAGCTGTATCCTCTCCCCCAGCAGGAGGGTGCTGCTGATGCAGAGGTTGTAGCGCCAGAAGCTAGTGCGTAGCGTAGCGTAGCACCCATGCATGCGTGACTGAGAAGCTCTCCGCATCGACGTTCCTGAGGGAACGTTCTAGCTTTGCTCGACGCAGGGAAAGACAGAGCGAAGTGCCGGATAAAGTGCCAGATGCCAGAGAACAGAAATACAAAGGAAAAAAAATATTTAAGAAATGATGTGGCGGAGGACTGAAGGAGTGAAAGTGATGGGAGTCGCACTCCTCCTTCTCCATTTCTGTCACTCTTTTAGAGATGAAAGGCTGTGCCGAAGACAGTAATCTGCTAGCCACAGCAGGGGGAGGGAGAGAGTGAGAGAACAGCAGGAGTTATAAACACTCATGGATGGTGAGTCACAGAGAGAGAGAGAGCGAGGGATATGTGAGACGTTAATACAGGTGACAGGTGTGAGTGGAAGAGTGAAACTAAGGGAGACAGACCGCTGAGGGAAGGGGATAGGATGGAGAGAACAAAAGGCTTTGAGAGGCAGGGCTCACGACAAATGAACAGAGTGCAATGGCATGGTGGTCCTGCCATAGTCTTTCCCTATGTCTTGTGTGTGTGCTGTTCTCTGCTGCCCTGTTCTACTGTATGTCCTGTACTAGCAGGTTAAAGCCTAGACCAGGGTTGGCAAACATTGGCCTAGTTAATACGTGGCGCGTGCCAAAAATGACGTCAAATTTGTGGCCGCGGCATAGCGTGTTGGCCCCACACGCCTTTTGTGATCCATGGCGAGAACTAGTGTTGTCATGATACTGAAATGTATGAGAGAAAAAAAAGGAAAAAAAGTTCTAACTGTAAGGTCCGCGGGAATGCACGTCAGGGCCTACCGCTAGTATTCACCGCTCCAGGGATTCCCTCTCATTAAACCCACCTTCTACGTCATCAACATTCCACAATCATCCCAGATCCCAATCAGCTGAATACTGATCACCTGTGAACACAGTAATTTAAGGCAGTCTGACTTTCTGTTAGTTGTGAAGTATTGTTTCTAACTATAATGAGCCGTTGTTACGCTAGTCTTTGATTTATCTATAGTCTAGACTAACGTTTTATTTACAAACGGTGAACAGAAATAACGATTTCTGATTATCATTTAGCCTAGCTAGGCTATCTATGTAGGATGCACTCCAAACTACGCTTTTCTTCAGCGGGCGAACTGACAGAATAGGCCCTATGTGCTGGCTCTTTCTCTGTGAAAGCAACACCAAACATCCAGCGTTCCTTGAGAAGTAATAAACCATAAGAGTTGTAGAATACACATTCTCAAAACAATAGAAAAGACGGGAGTTTGCACACTTCCTCAACTTCAAACACATTTTTGTATGCAGTGCCTAATAGCTATATAAATAACACTGACTTGACTTGACCTTAATTAACTATTAAATGTATCAAATTCAAATGGGAATTTCAATAAAAATGATTGTATACATGATAAAGTAGTCCCTATAGTTACACAGCGTGCCTGGTTCTATACTCTGTAATCGCTGTGTATGATAGTGTGACTTTAGAAGCATGATCATTTTAATGCTGGGGTGTCTCAGAGGCGCCAGACATATATTTGAAACACGCCGATTCAGTTGGATGAAGCTCTACCAAGACGTCTACAGTGGCATGACTGTTCTGTCAATGGCTCCTGGAAATGACTCCAATTGCATTGTACTGTTCTTTGGTGTGTCAGTTAATACAAACACATTTTCCTTTAGAAATGTGCCATCACATCTAAAAACTGTTCAAATGAAATATAGGCTTTGGACTACTGTATTTTAGATCAATGTTCATCCCTACAGTATATTTTAGTCATGTATAGCCTGCTTCCCTGGTTGCTGATATTTTCTTGCAGTATTAACCATAGACTGGTAGTTATCTTATTGTATAGCTTTCATACTATTAAATGTTTCCATTCATTGCAGTGTCCTTGCGGTAATAAAGGAGTTTGAAAGTATAATGTAATAGAACTAAAATACTTTAGTCCCTTTATTACCCGTACATTAAGTTCTGCAGAGTGAATGTAAGGATATTGGTGAGAAAAGTTTAAATATGTATCTTCCTAAAATCTATTTCATGCTTGTTCTTATCTTGTCTCATGTCTGGCCCTGTGTTTGATCCTATCCCATTCTAAGGACCCATTAACAGGACCGTTTTCTGTCCTTTTCCTTTCTATTCTGTTCTACTTGCTTGGCTTTGATATGTTATTGTTGAGGGTGCACAATATGCATGTACAGGACAGTATGTGAACTGTGCAGAACCCACGTAGAAAAATATTTGTTTATTTGTTGTTTGCTGTGTGACATACCAGTGAAACCTTTCCCCTCTCAACAATCTGTGTCCCTCCAACATCTCAATATAGCCTTTTACCTGTCCTGTACATAAGTCCTGCTTACTCTCAGATAGGAGAGTCATGAGTTCTCATGAGACAGGGTTTTACACTCAGACAATGACATGTCGCTTGTGTTTACTAAGGACACAGGGCTAATAAGAAGTATTTCCTTGGTTGCACTGTAGGAGAGGACTGTCTTTAGTATTTAAGCAGTCTCTTGCATATACAGGAATGATAATGGGTGCAGGGAGGTGCTGTGACAGCTCAACATGAGCCACATTCAAAGCCATGCACTCTCACAGTAGGCAACATTACCATTGCCAAGAACATGAGGGTTCTCATCTTCAAGTGGTTCCTACAAAGCTACTGTGTCTCTTTACCATGCATCTTTTGAGTATACAATTCTCAAAAAAGAGAAAATGGTCATAAAATCCACCTTTTATAAATGACAGAAAATGCAGATGGTTAATTTTTACTAAGGTTTCCCTCAAAAACAAGTAATGGACCAAACCTCTATTGGTTTACAGGAGATGTAGCTGTGTAGCTCAATTGTACTGTAGTTGTGACCAACATTTTTCCAAACTGCCATGGTAGAATACAGTTCTGACCAAATGTCCAACTGACTGGGAATTAGCATTAAGTAGAACGTTCTCCATCTCAGCTGTCGCTGGGCAATTTTGTAGCCAAGCGTAGCTCCACCCACTGTCGCTCACTGTCGCTGGCTCACGTTCGAAATTAATGGTAGCTTGTCGTTGTACTGAGTTTGGACAGTGTGAACCTAGTCATTGAGGATCTTCACATCTCTCTTCTGTTGAATAGTGGCAATAAGGCTGCTGTTCTCACAACCGCTGATCTTTATTCCTCACGCTGGCTACATTTGCATGCACACTATTCCACTATTATTCCAATTATGGCATTATTATGAATTTGATAGGTGTCATGTAAATGGCATATTCTGTTTGGATATTCCAAAATAGGCCTTTCTCTGAATGTAGCATTTTCTGATTGAAGACAACTGGGATATGAAGATATTATTCAGGTTTTAGGAGCATGTTGATGGTTTCGAATGGCTGGCTGACCTTATGACCTATTATAATTAGAGTTATTATTAAAGATAAGCCCTTATATCTACTAATAATTTATGCAATTTATTATCTTCATATCACAGACTTAGGCAATAAATGAACTCAACCATTTGTTCCCCAGAACAATTAGATCGCCTGAGATACTTTCATCTGTATTCTCATACCCCAGTATAAGGGGGGGCAGCTAATTAATTTAGGACAGACAAACCTTTAGATCTTACAGCAAGCCTTCTCGCCTCCAATATAAAGTGTTTTCTTCCATTTGCATCCAGCCATTTGCAAACAAGCCTTTGTTGTAACTTCTTACAAACACAAGCCCCCAACACAATATTACCTCTCAGGTAATATTGCCATCTCAGGTATATTGCCATCTGTCAGTCTGACAGATGGCCAAGATCCAGTGTGGGACACACTGCAGGGGGCCGACGCCAAGCCGTCTGTATCTTCCTCACTCACCTCAAGACATGAGACTTTCCCTTATCCTCATCCTCACTGTTAAGTTAGCCAATAGAACTTAAGACAATGCCAGACCACAGTTCTTCCCTGTATAAAACATGCTCATTTTTGATATGGGGAGGCTTTTTGGTGGTGTTTCTCTAAACAAACTGACTGGGTGTGCCCTCTGCTTCTGTCTTGGTCGTCATACCATGGTATGCTGTGTCTTGGGTAATAATTATATGTTTATTGCTACTTGCTTTATACATGCGTTATACATTTTTATACCTGATAATATTCACAATATTTAGATTAATGAAATAAAAATGTTCAACAAATGATCTGGGACAATTCATTGGAGTTTTGAAATTAGTCTCCACCAATGTATACTGCAGATTTGGAATATGATTATCAAGTTGGGTTTCTACTGCATTTATGGCATTGGGTCTTTCGCCTGTTTACGGTAAGATGTCTAGAAACCTTTGTAAAATAGCCTTTATTGTTGAAAATACGCAAAATAGCACAAGCAGCACCAGCCATTCCCATAGCCAATATTAGCACATTAATACAATTTGAAATGTAGGGAAAATCTTCTGGAGGGCAAATTTGTTATTTATAGGGAATATCTTTAGGACATACTGTAGTTAAATCAGCTGCATGTAAACTAACATGCTAATGGAATATTCATTTTAAGCAGGCATGTAAACAGCTTAGATGGAACATTGTCAATTTTGGAATCAGGGCAAAAGCCGTAATATTGTTCACATGTAAACGTATCATTTTCAAATGCCGCCTTTAGCTGACTAGGGGATTAGGGGCACACCGAGCGGATTCACTTTCAATCAGTTCCCATGGTAATATACAGTACTGCAAGTCATTCTGGAGAAAGCTTGTTTGAATCAAATCAAAACAAAATGCCTCTCCTTTCAATGCCATAGGGTGCTCCCTCAGAAAATCAGCTCCCCACATTAGAAACATATTGCCAAGACTGGGATATTGTTGTGAGCGGTCTGCACCACTGTGTTTGTGTTCCTCATTACATTACAGAGCCAGGGCTGTGTAGAAGTACCCGATTATTTATATGGCATGTACAGAGAATGCCATGCCTTGCCATATTTGATAGATGAATTAGGCATATTGTAGCCTATTCAACTGCATTGTCATATATTTAAATATTTGTGATAACCTAAAACATACATAATACTATGTTAATACTGCAAGCATTAGCACGTGTATTTGTATGTGAACACATACAGGTTTGCATCATTATTACCAATATAATAATGATTTAAACCATGGCACCCTCTCTATGCAAATGGTTTGTCAATAAACGTAGTAATAACTCGACTCACATTCAGGTAAAGATGATTTATGGTCAGAGAGTATAACTCTTGTTTTAGTGTGTGTGTTCGCACACGTACTGTATACTCACAAAAATAGCATAATCCCAGAGAGACAGCGACACACACAGATGATGTGCTGTGATAAATCATGGACACATTGTCAATAATGACAGGAAGTCAAAAAGGAAAGAGGCGGAGATAGTATATAGACTGGGTCGGTTTCTACGATCCGCCGTACAAGTTCTCGCGGCCCATCGAGGAATACTCACCTGCCCCGACCGCTGAGACAACACCGCGACGGGAGAGGGGCTTCCCCGTCCGCGGCGAGTGGTCCACCAACTACAGCGGGGCAGCCACCGACGACGCCCCCTGTCGGTCAGGAGGTGGAACTGCGGCAGGAGTGTCCGCCCATCCCGACGGTTCAGCCACCGACGACGCCCCCTGTCGGTCGGGAGGCAGAACCGCGGCTGGCCTGTCCCGCCGGCCTCGCGGTGCGGCCGCCGCCAACGCCCCCTGCAGTCACGGAGGTGAGCCCGCACCTGGCTTGTCCCGTCAGTTCCGCGGTGCAGCCGCAGCTGACGCCCTCTGCGGTCGAGGAGGTGAACCCGTGCCTGGCTTATCCCGCCGGTCCCGCGGTGCAGCCACCGACAACGCACCCTACTGCCACGGTGGTGAATCCACGGCCGGCGTGCCCCACCAGGCCCCACCAGGCCCGTGGTGCAGCCGCCAACGGCGTCTCCGGATCCTCTGGAGCCCGAGGCTTGGCCGGTGCCTCCTCCTCCACCTAGGCCTCAGCCGCCTCCAGAGTGCCCCGCCAGGCCCGTGGTGCAGCTGCCAACGACGTCTCCGGACCCTCTGGAGCCCGCGGCTTGGCCGGTGCCTCCTCCGCCACTGGTGCCCGAGGCTTGGCCGGTGCCTCCTCCGCCGCTGGAGCCCGAGGCTTGGCCGTTGCCTCCTCCTCCACATGGGCCGCCGCCGCCTCCAGAGTCCGCCGCTGGGCTCGAGAAGCCGCAGCCGCCCCATGCCTCCGCCGCTGGGCTCGAGAAGC
>JAODTR010000005.1:2347244-2367304 GCA_025399935.1 Amblyopsis rosae | reverse complement strand
ATACCATCATGACCCCCTCATGACCCCCAGGAGTATACCTTCAAGACCCCCATGAGTATACCTTCATGAGACCCTGAAGACCCCCAGGAGTATACCTTCATGAGCCCCTCACGACCCCCAGGAGTATACCTTCATGAGCCCCAGGAGTATACCTTCATGAGCCCCTCACGACCCCCAGGAGTATACCTTCACGACCCCCAGGAGTATACCCTCATGAGCCCCTCATGACCCCCAGGAGTATACCTTCATGAGCCCCCTTCAGCCTGCTCTGAAGCTCCTGCCTGTCCTCTTCTAGCTGCTGTACCTGGGCCTGTAGCTCCTCACACCTTCTCCTCCACTGCTCCTCCTCCTGCTCCAGCTCCTGCTGGACAGAAAGAGGAGCTTGACTGCATGAGTGTGGCTGACAAGAGAGGCACACCATGGTCTGAGATTAGATAAAGGATTAGATGGTCTAAAGATGGTCAGAGGGTTTAGCCTACATTTCATCTACTAATTATATATTTGTTGGTAATCGCTCATGTGCTTGTCGACTACTACATTTAATATAGAATTACAAGAGTATTATGGACTGTGAAACTAACATTGTCAGAATATGGATTTACAATCAGACTCTGATCATATTTTATTTTAGGAGAAATTATTCAAACTGAGCAATTCAAATACATTTTCTACTGACACATATCTGCCCATAGGCATACACCCACACAGCAACAGGCGTGCTGTTTATCCATTAGCAGTAACAGACCCTTATAAATGTGAAATAAATCGCATCCTTATTGTATATGAATGCATCATGTAGTCAGATGCATTCATATATTTCTTGTACCCTACATATAGGGAGAATACCTTTAGTAGGCCTACGGTATATTGCAAGCATACGTTTTCACTGCTTGGCATATGCTACCACGTCAGGCACCATGCTGCTAAGGATGTAACATTTCTGCGCTTTTCTCATGAGCCCGTCCGCTGTTTATGGAACACAGCTACCATGTTGCTCACCTGTATTTCATTTTTGTTGCAGTCTTCGTTGTCCTTTACTGCACGTTTCTTGTGCTGCTGTAGCTGAAAGGTTTCGAAAGCTTTCAATAACTCTTCCTCCTTCTGTTTATGCGCGTTGTTTCGCGAGGCAAAGCTCTCCAACAGCTCGAGAACTTTGACTATTTTCGGGATAAGACCAACGACACTGTCTTTGCCATAACCGTCAATAAGTTTCTCCACATCGGATCCGATCAGTTTGGCTATTTCATAAACGTCATCCACTGTTAAAGCTGAATATGTCTTTTCAAAACATCCATCCGTGTTTTTGGATTGTGATTGCGTTTCAGTGCACTCCATTATTTCCAGCTGTCATATGGTCACATTACCGACCGCTAAAGCATTATAATTAAATCGAAACCAAATGCTTTTCACGCCTGTATTTTACATACTACATAAAATACATACATTCTAATCTAAGCTAAAACACTATTATAACTTAAAAATCACGCTTAATATTTACAAGGATCTAAAATGTCCTACCGACGAAACGATCGCTTTAAACTTGACTTACTGCTCTTCCTGACGAGTCACATTTTAATCGGTAGGCTAGTATGGTAAGCTGCACACGGAGAAATCAAATATACGTTTAGTACAAAGCAATGTAATGTATACAGACTGTACAAGTCCCCCCCCCCCCTTACTGTTGTTGCCTCAAACAACCCATCTACTTTTCTGACCAATGTAAGATGAGTAGGCTACATCTGAGCGCAGGGATCTAGGCTAATCACTTGCAGCTCGACCATGAAGCCACCATACACGTGACAAAGCATGGCAATCAAATATACTCTACAACATATCTCATGGCAATGGGGCAAATATCGACCTGGAAGATATTGACCGAATGTCTAAAAATGCATAATACAATTATGGTGGGTTGTTCATGACATTTACAAGCAAAATATTGACATTGTAATTTGAAAAAATATGCTGTCTGCATCAAGTTAATACAAAATAAATAAAAAACGTCATAAAAATGGATCTTTATTAAATCCCAAGTTACAATGTTACACAACCAAACAACATACCAAGAAGGGGTTTGACAGTGGGGGTGGGAATAATAAAAAGCATGGGTAAGTGGGATTTTACAATGCCTTTCAAGGCCCAATGACCAATGCATAGCACACAATGTTGGAATACAATTCACATCAGAACAACATGGGATAGACATCAAATTAAATTGCATCATGAATCAAATGCCTTTGTGGAATTGAGTTACAGATGGACAACATGAAACATTTCCTTACACAGATGTAGAAAACTATTGAAGTTCAGAGAATTCTAAGTCTCAAAATCATTTACTTCACCATTAGTCATAATGTTGATACATTATTCTCTCTTCTGCTCTGCTCAGGAGAAATATTACAAAACCTGTACGTAAACGGCTATAGGGTTCAGGCAGACCTATCTACAAAGAACAAGAAAACACCCATGTGCGCTCCCTCAGGCGTACATGTCCTCGCGGTCAGCGTTGTAGATCTCACCCTCCTGCAGCGAGGCGAAGTTGAGGAAGTGCGAGGGCCTGTGAACCTCGTGGTAGAACTCCTTGGGGTTAGACAGCTGCAGGTCGTACTTCATGTTGGGGTCGTGGCGCACACCTGCAGCCAACAACATGCAAAACGTTAACCTAGACCTAGTGAGAACGTGGCGTCAAACCTGCCCATTTATCTTATTCGACTATTGCTGTGGTTGAACACTAAATCCACCTCTAAGTGATAATGAAGCTGAGGGAACTGACCCATGAAGTTGTAGTTCCAGGACACCTGACCGGGCACCATGAAGAAACCCAGGAAACGGTCAGACAGCAGCATCTGCACCCTCTCATAGTGAGATGGCAGGTAGCCCTTGGGGTTGTTGCCCTTGTCGGTGTTTTGCCGACCCCACTCGTAGCCGCTTGGCGTCAGCTTGTAGGCCGTCAGCGTGCAGGAGCCAGGGGTAAAGCTGGGGATAGAACAAACATCGAGTTTGAAAACCTGCATTCTCCCACCAAGTAATCCACGAGAGTCTGCAGCCTCGTCAAATGTTACACTTGTTAGGGTATTAGAAACAACGGCATACATTTTTGCTGCTAGCCTGTCGAAAGGGGAAGCCGAGTGATCATGAAACAATTAGTTCCCCACTCGTTTCAAGTGACATGTCCCGTCAGGAAGACGCAAAGAGTTAACGGCACATAACGCTGCGTTGCAGTGACTGTACTGACTGTGTGTGTACAGAACGTACATACAACAGCTGTGCTCTAGTGATGTTTGATGAGACATGAGATTTGTTTGAGACATGCAGAGAAACACAACAGTATGCTGCCTGAACATGAGGCATATCAATGCGGCACTAGTATTGATAAGCTATTTAGTATTGATAAGATATTTACTAAATGCTTTGAAGCCTTTCCGACGTGGAAGTTCTTAAGTACGGCACAATGTAAAAATGTATGCTAAATTTTGTTTGCCTACCATCACCTATTGCATCTTAATCGTCCTGGAGGGGTGGATTCCTCCTCCTGTGGTCCCTTCCCATGGTTTCTTCCCTTTCCCCCCCCCCCCCATGTGTTTTTTATGGAAGTTTTTCCTTGCCCGGGGGTGTTAAATGTAGGTAGTAAAGCCCTTTGTGACTGCAATGTGATTAAGGGCTATATAAATAAAATGTACTTGACACTAGTCAAATTAAGGACAATGAAGATGATTTAATTTAGTACCAACTCAACATACACTTAAGGTAAAACCGCCGCCACCCCCCCCAGGCAAAATACAGACATTACGGACCATTCCGCGATGGTCAGCCACACGCGCGTCCTTGCTGTTGGTTGAGGCTGCGAATTATAGCGGTCAAAGTTCAGCTGTGTTGAACTCTAGACGAAGTGCAGATGCGATTTTGCGTCGCCACAGGAAGCCAAAGTTTTATTCTCCCCTTCGCTCGCATATGGGAGGCCAATATTATCTGTTGTCAATTTCGTGCATGCGTGACTGTACCTGTAAGCCCTCTTTTACCTGCAGGTGATAATGATGGTCTTCTCTCCATCCCAGGCAGGGTTGTCGGCCATGACTTTGGCGTGGGTGGTAACGTCCTGGGGGGACAGCTGGGGAGACTCATTGGGCTGGGTGTGTATCCAACCAAGGGGCTCCATTTCCTGGTGGGGAGAGAGATGAAGTGGGTCGTTTCAGTTAAGGACATAGCAACAGCATAACAAACAGAAACAACAACAGGCTGTATGAAACCATCGCACGCATGCTTCTTACCTTCAGGTATTCATGTCCGGGGAGCTGGTTGGGCAGATGGACCGTCTGATGTGTGCCCCACTGGGGCACCATGACGATACAACGGATCTCCTTCACCTGAGGGTTGTCAGGGGGACTGGTTCCGTACAGGTAGCCAGCAATCTGGAGATACAGACACACTCACTACATTTTCTCAGAACGTCACAGCAGCATAAAATGTTGAAATAAAAAGACCATAGAGAAAATTAACGTAAAGTATGACTACTGTAGGCGCCAGGTAGGCCTTTGTACGCAAATAGACGCCCTATATGTACCTGCGCTCGGAGATCTGAGATGCAGATGAACTTCTTGAGGACGTTCTTAGGAAGGATGTAAGTATAGCCCGTCTCCTTGATGTCGTCGGACGACACATAGATGTGATTGGTCCTGAGGTGGAGGTTGGCGGCAGATATGGCTCTAGAGTGGGAAGGGCGAGAAAGGAATCACAATGTTGTGAATGTTACACAGTAGATACAAATACAGGGGGACAATGACTGTGACCACATACCTGACCCTCCATTCCGTCTTGGAGGAGAAGGTCTGCGTCTCGTAGTTGGAGGTGGTGGAGGTGATGATTTCGTCTCCGTGCTTGTTGACCGTACGAGTCTGAGTGGCCGTGAGCTGTGACTGTTCCTTCGTCTGCTTCTCAATCTCGGCGATCTGCTGCCGCTGCTGGGACGGGGCGGAGATCTCCATGCCCAGGATGATGTCACGGATCTCCGACTGCGTCAGGGAGGCCACATTCACACTGGAGGGAGGGAGCACAGTTAGCAAAATGTGGGCGAGAAAATAAATGCTGTGTAGCTTGTAACAACACCCATCACATACGGATATGACAATAACAACCGCGCAATATTTGGTAAATACTTTTCTACAATATTGTAATCGATTACCGTAGTACCATTTATAAATAGGATAATACATGCCATTTAACTCATTCACAAATATTGCTCCAACCAAGGTGTCTGTCTGCACGAAAACAAACACGTGAATCTTCTGCCGCCGGCCGGCATACTCACTTGTTCTTCTTGCCGTAGTCGGCCAGAATGAGGTCTTTGAGCTGCACCTCCACCTTGATCCACTCCTCGTCCGTGAGGGTTGGCCAGATGTGATGGGGCTCAGTGATGGTGGTCTTGTCAGGCTTCAGGATTACCTTGGCCCGGTCGTTGTTCACGTGCAGCGCTCTCAGGATCAGGATGAGACGGGAGAAGGCCTACCGAATGGAGACGCACTAGTCAAACAGCGGAGTAGGCCGAGATGCAGCAACAGATTCTCCTTGCACAAGGGAGCACGGCTACATGCTCTATGGCTGTTAAATATGCTCCCGCAGAGTGCCCGGGAGTGAAACTGACTGTGTAGGACGAGATGGTCTTGAGCCAGTCATCGTAGAGGTTGAACAGAACCATCTGGGGCTCGGTAGCCTTGAGGATCAGGTCACCGAACTTCTCCACCTTGAGGCAGGCCTGGAAAGGCAGCTGCAGCTCAGAGCCCTTGATCACAATGTTGGGGAAATCCAGCAAATGGACCTGCACGATGAACATGGAGACAAGAATGAGAAGAACGCTTATTAGAAAGCTGAGAGCTTGAGTGTAGTTCTTCAACCGGATTTGCTGGTGAGAATTGCGGTGTGCCGCCCAGTTTAGTAGCCAGGTCTCACCTCAAGAGGGTCCAGCATACCCTTCCTGGTCACGATGATCTGTTTGGGCTGCTCTTCTACGGGGAGGGAGCGAATCAGGGCAGCCACTTCCTCGGCCGTCTTCCACTTGGCCAGCTGCAGAGGTAAAGCGAGAACATGCCGTTTACATAGTCACACATATCATACGTGTGTCTTTCTGTGCCGATGTGAGCCGGTCATACCTGTCCCAAACGTTTCTGGCCAGCCCACACAGAGGTGTGGATGATCTTGAGGAAGAGCTGGCCGGTCCTGGGGTTGAAGATGAAGATGGCTCCATTGATGGGTTTGGTGGTCAAGTTGCCCTCAAAGGTCTGAATGCAGAGATTGAGAGAGACGCGTTTGGACACAGACAAGTTCACCATAACCCTAGCATACAGCAAACACATTGCAACCACGCATGCGCCCACACACCCCTCACCTTGTGGATGGTGACTCTGTAGACATTGGTGTCGTCCACAAACCAGATGATCTGGTTGGAGAAGAGCTCTCCGTAGTTCTGTGAAGACAGGTATGGCTCAGTGGGCTCGGAGGAGTACAGCTGCAGACCCTTGCGGATACGCTCCCTCAGCACATACAGGGCAGGGTTGGCCTTCATGATCTTGGCCATGGCCTGCTGAATCAGCGGCTTGCCTCCTGGGAACCAGTTGCCGTACGCACTGCGAAGAGGCGGCGGGGGAGGAAATGCATTCATTCAAGCATCACAAAAGCAACACGCACAAAACAAGTATGGTTTTTGAAAATGACCTTGCCATAAATTCTCCAGAACACCGTTGTTATTCAGTGCTTGCTCAAGGACGCGCTCAAAGCAAGGACGCGCTCAAAGCAAAATCTAGCTAAAATACATTTGTTTTAAGTGGAAATTAGCCATGGGCATACTATTAAAGCAGCCCTTGGCTGGCCACTACTATGTAGTCACCAACATGTTTCCCTAGTGGCAATACAGATTCTTGCCTTCTATTACAACCACATGTGGGGGGACAGTCAAACCTGTGGCTTTATAAAATAATATGCTATTGTAGTACGTGCTAACCTGTGGAGGTTGTAAGCCAAGTCGAGGGCAATAAGAACCCCGGTGGGTGAAGGGTAGATACTCATGTTGTCAGTGGTGTAGTCCAGGAACTTGGCCCTGGCATAACGCTCAATGTCATGGGAGTCGTAGTCCCCCCAGCGCAGCTGGATGTCGATCCAGTACTTCTGAGTGGTGGTGCTGTCCATCACATCCCTGTAGGTCAAGAGGTCAACATGTGTGAGTGTGTGAAATTCATTGGTTTTAATTTAGATCCGATATGCAACCGGACAGTTTCAAAGTGTAGGGTGAGAGAACGCGTCACGGTCTAACGTCTCCCAAATACGCACTTGGAGTCAGCGAGAAGCGATGGTCGGGACACGTTCCACTTGTAGGACGCAAAGAGAAGGATGTCAGCGCAGGATGAATTCATCTTGTAGGACTTCCTGGGGTGGATGGTCTCCTTCTGCACAGTCTCAATCTCCAGGGCGTCCAGCTCTTGGTCAAAGACCTGAGAGCAGAAGACAAGCGGTTACTGATGGTTAACGTGGCAGAAGGCCTCAAGCAGGCATCTGAGCAAGTGATTAAACAGCTGCCCCACCTGACAGAGATCCATGACGACGCTCTCGTGAATCTTCTGCCACAAGTGAGCCCTGAAGATCTGAATGAGGGAGATCTTCAGTGTGGGGATCTTGCCGTGCATGAAGATACCCGTCAGGTCCAGCTGTACTTGGAAACCAACGTACACCTACAAAAGATGGAGGGATTTTAGATTTCTGAAGTAAATAAATACATATCATTTCACATAGATTGTGGATATTGCTACTAACATTGGCCCGGTTGATGGTCGGTGACCACCAAAGTGTGAAGCGACGGTTGGGGATCTGGTTGAGACCAGACCTCTGGGCATTGGTCAGCTTCTTCCATTTCATGGACTCCTCAAAACCACTGGCCTTCTCCCTGGAACCAAAAGAAAAATAATCATGAAGATACTGAAAGCAATGGAATATTTCTCTCCACTAGTCATGATGTCATAATGACGTGTTCTTACCAGAAGAGACCCTCCCAGGTGGGGAAGTAAGTGCCTTTAAAAAGCGTGTGCTCCAGGATGCCCTCGACGCCACCTAGGGCCTGGATCATGTCAGTGCGGTAGTTGTTCAGGTTCCACAGCTTGCCGTCGTGTCTCTGGTGGGTCCACCAGAAGGGATTCTGCTTCAGCACCTGCAGTCACGACAAAGCAAAACAGACGTTACTCAAGTAAGAAAGACCAAATGCTGGTGGCAAATACATTCAAGCTCTGAATGAGTCACTCCCCTCTCCAACAATAAATGAATAAAAACATGCCGGTTGGTCTTTGTCTAACCTGGTACTGTTTGAAGTCAGTCCTGACTCTCCAACCCTTGTCATAGGCCAGCGTGTGTCTGTCCTTCTGGAAAAGGGTGTTGATACGGGGGATGCCTCTGTCCCAAGAGTCCTCCAAGTCCTCCAGGGTGAGACGCCTAGAGTGCAAAATAAACACTTATATCAGCCTTCATAACAGCACGTCTGAAACAGAAGAGCCAGCCACAATAAAAAAAAAAACAAACAAAGGCCATCACATTTGTCTAGATGGAACCAGGAGATGCTATAAGGCATTCCTGATAAGAGATGTGACAGCACCCACTAATCTGGTACAACAGTAAACTGTGTTTCTGGTCGTACCTGTTCTGGGCGATGGCCTCCTGTCTCTTGAGAGCATACTCAGCCCACACCCTCTGGGAGTCTATGAACTCGCTCTCCCATGGCTGGATGTAGCGATACAGGTTAGGGATCAGCTGGTCTTCTTCGTGGCTCATTCCTGACCTGAAATGTGTGATGCCCACATCTGTCTGCTTGGACCACCTGGTGAGGAGGACAAACAGTAGCATTAATGACAGATATACATTTGTAGTTCATATGTATTAACCTTTATTTAACCAGGTAGGCAGGTTGAAAATGCATTTGCAACGGCTACCTGGCCAAGATAAAGTAATCGTGCAGAACATGCAGTGTTTAAAAAACAAACAAAAAAAACAGTAAAGAATCTATATACAAGTCATATGTGTAACAACCACAACATACCTTTGGAAATGGAATAGTCAATAAAAAAAAATAAAAAAATCTACTGTTAACAGTGTGCAAATGAAAGAGTACAGTACAACACTACGACCACTATCACTATGAGAGAAAGCCGGGGGAGGTGGAGGTGGGGTCAGTATTAGCAGCAGCCAACGGTACCTGAGGTCGGACTGTGGGATGAGTACGTGACCCATGGACAGCATGCCGAGGCCACCCAGCTCCTTGGGGGTGTAGAAGACCACGGGGGGGAAACGGCTGGGCATCTTGGAGTTCAGGCCGATCTTGATACGCGTCTGGATCTTGTTCTCACACTTGACCAGCAGGTCCAGAAGCTCCTGGGTGTTGACCACCGCCTCGCGGAAGTACGTCATCAGGCCAATCAGGGCCGTGTTCCACTTGTTGACGATCTGCGGAGGGAGGGAGGGAGGAGAGAGGGCCACGTCAACAGGCGAGAAGCGAGCGGGGAAGTGGCCATGGTGGGGCACGGGCTGCTTTGCCGACCTTGGTGAACGTGGTGGATCCAGACGCCATGAGGATCTGACGCACTCTGTTGTGGAAGCGCTGCATGGACTCATCGTCCACGCGCAAGAAACACTGTGCCGTCCTCTCTTTGGTCACCTGTGGGACGCATCGCAACACACGCTGTAAGAACTGGAAGGACGGAAGCGTCACGCAAGGTTGACTGATGCAACACCCACACACACATGCTGTAGGTGGAAGTAATTGGTCATCAGTAGACGTCAACGTTTAGGCTTGAGGAGACGCCAGCATTTCTCCATGTAAGCCAGAGATGTTTCCTTAATGGAAGCATTCATGAGCCCCCTCACCTCGTTCTGCAGGTTCCACACGCCATCCTTGTGGGTGATCTCCTCGTAGCTGGTGCGGCACTTGGGCAGAATGCGACACTCGAAGCCGCACATGTTGAAGAGCAGGTTGGGGTTGTCCTTGCTGTAGACGGACACAAAGCTGTTCTCCCACTGGATGGTGGTCACGGAGCGCGGCAGGCGGTTCTTGATGTCCCAGAACACTGCGCGGCCGCTAGGTGGGCGGAGGAGAAAAACAAACTTTTACACACTTTAATGAGTTTGCTCTGTGGACGTTCAAACGAAAGCCGCTCTAACAGGGGCAAACATTTCAGCAGTGCTGCTTCAGAGGCGGAGCTCACAGGTTGACGTCGTGCTTCATCAGCCTCATGCGTGCATCGCGGGGCCAGCACTTCTTGTTGTTGTAGCCCACGATGTTCTCATTATTGGGGTCAGGGTGCTCGGTCAGGTACCTCTGAATAAGATCCCTGGCCTCATCAGCTGAAAACCTGGGCATGGGCGCAGAGTATGTCAGCTTGATTAGTTAAAGATTAGTTACAAAATACAAAAAATACATCGAAACTGCAGTGAGGTTCTTCACTGCCTCGTCCATAACAACGCCATCCCACGTTAATACGGTGAACCACTGTCTCACCTGAAGAAGATGTGGATGCGGTCGATGTAGCGGCAGTACAGGCGAATGGGGTGGGCGCTCTCGGTCACCGTGTCCTGGAAGCTGAGGAAGTCGTTGGGCATCTGCGGCGGGCCAGCCATCTCGCTGGCTCGATGCAGCCCCAGCACCAGCAGGTCCATGACCAGGCCGTAGTACTGCACGATGAACGAGGCGAATTGGAGCCCCCTGATGATGCCGTACGAGTTGGTGTGGTTCATGTCCTGCAGGCGGAGGAGAGCAAGGGGTTTTCAAGCGGCGGCATGGCGACGGAACGAGAACAGAGGCGCTGTGTTGAGCGGCACTGACCTTGTAGTTGATGACGACGTTGTTCTTGGCCGTCATGTAGTCGGCTATGTTGTGGTCCACGATGAGACGCAGCAGCCTGTTGAGCAGCGTCAGGTCGATCTTCTCGTACATCTTCTCGTAGCGGGACTCCAGCATCACGTTGCACTCGCCCTCCGTAGTCTCCCACACGTCCTGCAGGTTGTTGATGCCTAACGAACAACAAATCAAAATAATTAGGCCAGTCCTAAAAATCTGCATTGTAATTAGTTACAGTATTGTTCCTGGTGGAGGGGCCATATTCATACAAAAGGTGGAAACAATGTTATGAGGCAGTAGCAGCCAGTGCAAAGCGCTGACCTTGGCACCACTTGTAGACCAACAGCGGCGGGGGCTCCGTGTCTGCAGGTTTTATCCATGGAGGGAACAGTCGCCTCTTGTCCGCCTCATACCACAGGTACTGGTCCAGGTAGGCATCTGTGATCTTCTCCAGTGGCTCCACGTCGTACACAGGCACGAGGTGGCTGTACAGATCCATGAACTCAATGCCCACCTGTAGCAGGAGGTGGTAACGGACGACACAGAGCGACAAAATTAACATTATCCCCCTCCCCACCTAACTGATATGTGAGATACAGATGTATCATTTAGGCTGGGTTTTAATGGCAGGAGTAAGCTTCGGCTCCTGACCTCTTTGAAGGCTCTCTGAGTGAGCAGGTGACGCTTGATCCTGGACAAAGCCTCATGGGGGTTGTCGTAGGCCTGCTCAATCAGACCCAGCTCCTCCCTCTGAGACTGGTTCAGACGAGACTTCACACTGGATGCGACACAAACACAGGCTAAAACACATTTCTGGAGCACTGTGCAGCGGCACAACTGGCCGTTCCTGCGACCTGACGTGAGCGGCACAACTGGCCGTGCCTGCGACCTGACGTGAGCGGCGCAGTGCCAAATGCGTTACCTGTACGCCTCCTTCAGCCTCTCCAGGGCCAGGATGAGCAGCTTTGTGTCGTGTTTGTACGACAGCGGGGGGAAGGGGATGGGCGAGAACCGCCGGCTCTCCAGCCAGTGCACCGTGGTGGTGTAGATGGCCACCGCCTCCTCGGCTGTGATGTAGGGCCCGTCCTGAATAGCACAACACACACCTCAACATTAGACATGGCCAACATCCTGGGGCATCACACACCTCAACATTAGACATGGCCAACACCCGGGGGCTAGAATGAGTATTTGAACCTTTTATCTTTCATGGCTCCCAATGCAATAAGCACTATAGCCATTGTAAATATACCCGGAATCAGCGATAGTCAGCTAATACACTGAAAATTAGGGGGGAAAAAAAAACAAGATGTCTCGCTGCCCGTTCTGTGGTGAAAATATAATCTGCTGTTTCTACAGAGCACTGGCTCTAATTAGGAACACGGTGGTGCAGACCACACCTCACTATCGTCGCCTTAATGTGTCCAATGTAGGGGGTGGAGCTTCTGAGAACAATTAAATGGCATTGAAGGAAGAGTGGTTTTGTTTTGACAGATAAAATAATGTAACCAATGTTTCTACAATACCAAAACACATGAACATTTCTATAGATAGTCAATTATTAACCCGGAGAGAGACACAAAGCCATCGTCTGATCCCCGTTACCTTCAGGTAGTTGTGCTGTCTCTCCTGTTCGGCCTTCAGATACAGACGAGTCAGCCTCCCCAGGTTCTTCTTGCACACCGTCTTGTCCACAGTGGCTCCACGGCGGATTCTCTCGCGGTTGTAGTGGGCCGTGTTGGTCCACCAGTCGGCCTTGGCCTTCACGTAGCGCAGGATCATGTTCTCGATGGGCGTGGGCAGGCCTGGCACCTATTTAGAAACAATACACATGATTCAATATAGCCAATTGGACCCTCACGGACGGCGCCGCATCAGAAGTGTGACCCAGGCGGATGAAGGAAGTGTGTGTTAATGGGATTTCCACAGCCACTGACCTTCCAGGGAATGTTGGCTTTCCAGCATCTCCAAGACTCGCTGAGGTGCTGCAAGATGGTCCTGGCCTTGTTCTGCTTGATGCCTTCGGGCATCATGTCCAGGATGTCGTGCATCACAGCGGCGCGCAGCTCCAGGTCAAAGTGAGACTCCACGCGCTGCTTGGTCACCGTCTTGGCCACGCCCTTGGAGTGACGCCCTGACAAGAGGAGGCAGGGAGATGTTGCACACACACAACCAGCCAATGCATGCAGCCATGTTGAGAGACACACTGGACATGGAGCCAACCTTCAAACTGCCTGGCCAGCAGGTTGCCCAGCCACCTCTCCAGCAGTGGGGTGATGCCCCTCATGAAGAAGAGCCACACCCTCCAGCCAGGAGCCCAGAAGCCACAACCGGGACCCTTGCCTACAGGACCCTGTTAAACCACACACACACCAACATGTAAACATAATGATCAAATGCCACACACTGTGAAAGTTGGTTAAAAGAGAAAACCTTTAAACACACATCATTTTGACAAATGTAACCAACAAGGCAACGGCCAGCCTTTCGCGCCGGCAGATGCGCGTGTCGATACGTACCGTGTTGAAGCGGTAGTAGATGAGGTGCTTGAGGTCTTTGCACATGCGGATCTGCCTCATCAGTTTGTACTTGTAGCGGTACATGCCTGTCAGCTGGCCCACATGGGCGAAGATGTACTGCAAGCCGTCAGACAACTGCAATGGGAGAGAGGGGAAGGAGGCTGTGACGTATGGTACCTCAACAGCTAAACGCATTAAGATCTAGAAAGGAAACGGGTTCACAAAGGACTGCACGATATTGGGAAAAAGTGATATGGCAATAACAATATTCCTTTTGATGTTTTTTAAACATTTCCGTTTAAAATCAAACACCGCAAAGCCAAACAGCCAGTGGGCGCATCTCTCCACAAAACAAACTGAACATTGCACTTCCTGCAACATTTTCAATATGGTATTGCGCAACGTGATATTGCATTAACGATATTGAGTCAATATATTGTGTTTCACATTATAGTTAACTGCCTGGGCCTTCAGCAAAAGTTTAAATGTGGAGTTTGAATCTGCCATAGTCACTGCTAAAAGACACATTCATTAACAGGACAGCAGGTCCTGCAGAAAGACAAACAGGGGAGCTGCTTCCTGACCTGGAACGCGTCCACGTTTCCCAGTCTGTACTGCACGTGGCTGTCTACCACCAGCTTGCTGAGACGCAACACCTCTCTGCACAAATGGAAGGCATTTCCAAATCTGGACTTCTTACGCTCCTAGTGGGTGGGAACACACAAAGCCATAACATGTCAAATATCTACATTTTAAGTACAATATATTTTACAATCAAAACAATATAACACCTGAAGCAACTACAGTTAAAACATACAGTATTCGCGATGTTATAAACGTAAAGAGATAATTCGAAATATTTCCCAAAAAATTCTGCCAATATACGTCACACCGAGTGCCAACATATCCTTCCTGGGCCACATGCCACTGGTTATGAAAACAGAACAGAGGAGCTCTGAGACAACACAAGAGGGAATGTGTTGTCAGTCTATGCTCCAGATGCAATTACTCCCCTATATCTTTACATAGAAAGTTAGTTGCTGTTATCTATATCCTTCAAAGTTCTGTCTGAATGCCACGAGACTGACTGCAGCTACAGACAGTAATAAAAACATCACATTCATTTAATTTCCCTCCAGTTCTTACGCACAGGCAAGCAAACCAATGCAAGTGCGCCTTTGTAGGAGGGTTTCATTCAGTACTGCTTAAAGTGGATGTAATAAACCATCTGACTCTAGTGATCGTTTTAGTGTAGCACGTGCTCCCGCTGTTGCACTGCCGGTGCTATAATGCCTATACCTTTGTGGTGAGCGTCTTGACGGGTTTGAGATTGAAGTTGTAGTCCAGATGCAGGTAGTTGAGGTTCTTACGATGAATAAGCAGATTCAGCATGTTGTAGCCTTGTCTGCACACCTGTAAGCCCACCTCAACCCAGTCCAGTTTGGTTGACTGGAAGAACTTTGTGGCCTTGAAGGAGCGGAAGAGGTACCTGAGAACAAACCAGAGCAAAACAAATCTTTACAGACCTACTAGATGACAAAGAAACAGTGATACAGGTCAATTTAACGAGTTCCATTCAAATTCCACTTTAAAAAGATTAGGAATGTGCTCACCTCTTCTTCTGGGCCTTGGGTGGCCTGTGTTTCAGAGCATTAAGCACATAGTACTTGAGCAGTTTCTGGTATGAAACACGCACTTTGACGGGCTGCCCGGCTGGGCAATGTTCACGATACCTGTGATGTAACAAAGTAAGACTAAATATACAGTAGAAACGTGCTTTGTTTCATAAATGCAATGAATTGAGAAGCGGGTTCAATCCGTGTAAGGTTTAATTTAGCCTACTCACCAGTTCTTGATGAGGGGAATGTCGATGGCACGCCTTGTCCTCCCTGAGCGCAAGTTGAAGGGTCGTGGTGCCCAGAGCAGAGCGATGCCATTGGCTGTATTGTCTGAGTAGAGGGGAGTTTCCTTGAGGAAGGGCTCCACATACTCGGGCAGCTCAAACTCCTCATCGTCATCAGGCAGTGGCTCCTGACTCTGCAATGGTCACACAAAGGAGGAGTTTGGAGAGGCAATGGTTTAGATCTCAGTTAAATTCACATGTCATAATCAATTAGAAATGCTGAGGCATTAACCAAAGCACTGTCTGAATGCCATGAGACCGACTGCAACTACAGCCAGTGATAAAACCAAACATTCATTTTAATTTTCCTCCAGTTCTTACACACAAGCAAGCAAACCAATGCAGGTGCGCCTTTGTAGGAGGGTGTAATTAAGCACATAAACAAACTAGACCTAGAGGTCTACCTTGACAGAGTGTCTGTGGGAGATGGGGTTGATCAAGGGGTCGAAATAGAAGGCTGGCAGATCTGGATCCTCTGTCTTGATGAACACCACATTGGGTGTGTGGTACCTGGTGAAAGGAAAGTGGCAGCACTGTTATAGAGGTGGTCCAGGCATTACACAGCTCGGTCATGTGGTCTCAGGCTTTGGAATGTGTCCATTCACTTTCACTTGCCAGGTGAGGTGCACATGGTGCGGGAGGTTGTTGTAAAGGTAGGGGAAGGCGATTTTGTACTCTGTCCGAATAGGCTGCCTGATGATGATCTTGTTGATGTCGTTGAACTCATTCCAGTCTTCATCCCTGTAGGATGACAGATGGGTTACTAAAGAAAACTGCCATTTTATTAATATCAGGAAGAATTCAACACAACTCACATTTTCCACATAAAACAAAATACAACTCATGTTTAAGAAGCACCATTACGGTTCACTTATAGGAGTTCCTTACTGAAGGTTAATGTCTCTGACCAGCGGCTCAAACTTGGGTCCCCCTGGGATGGCCATGTTCAAGGCCTTGGAAGTGAAAAAAGCCTTGAGGTCAAACAGGTAGAAGTAATTGTAATCCACCAAGTCGGTCAGCAGCTGGTTAGCCAAGCGGTACAACGTAGACATCATTGGCAGGGTGAACTGCCAGCGCCGGTAGGTGGTGCCATTCACGAACCTGGGGAGGACATGGGGTTACACGCATGCTAAATGCCACACAAGGAAGTAGAGCTGCTTCATTATGGAAATGAGAGAAAATTATGAAAAATCATACACTATTATCTTGATAAATATTGAAATCACAATTATTTAACATGATTACTCATTGAATTTGGAAAGTTACTGGACTTATACTTTGATTGTTAGGAGCTGAAATTGAAATTGCATCGCATCACATTGAGGCTACGCTCACACTGGCTTCATATTTGACCATAATAGAAAGCAGAAAGCCAAAGAGATTGCATAGAACAACGCATCAAGCAGACATTTACTTGGTAGTGTCTTTGAGGGGCTGGTGCTCATAGAACCAGTTCTCCACAGATGAATCCTCCTCATTGTCCAGCTCCATCTGGATGGCCTCCAGCGGTTCAACATCAAGGATGTTGTCAGCATAGTCCAACGGCGGCTCCTCGTCGTCGAACGGCGGAAATCTCATGCGCTTGAAATGCCTTCGGTCGCGCTTCTCACGACGCATCATAATCCACATGGCACTGAAGGGGGAAATGGTATAAAGCTAAATCAGAGAGGGTGATGAGGAATGTTGCTTGCCAGGATTATGGGTTAAATACATGCGATTCTGCTGATACACATTTCAGACTTATTTAAAACTCAAAATACCACACTACAAACTCAAAAGTACCCCTTCTTACCCCCATTGGGCAATATACACAGGTTCTATGACCCAGGGGATTTCATTGACAAAGGAGATGGCTCCTGTGATGTGGTAGAGCACAGGCACATCACGGATCTGCTCCCAGGGCATGGGCATGTTCTCCAGGAGTTTTAACACGGCATGAGGCATGTACTTCAGGGCACTGTAACAAAAGTATACAGTGTGAGATAGTAGCATTGATAGAGTTCAGTGTATGTGGAAGAGATTAATCATACAGCATGCCTAGTTGTGTATTTGCATACCCAAGGTAGACCCTCTTATCATGACGAAACTTCCTGTTGGTCATGTCTCCGTGGTCCCTGATAATTTTACGTACATGCTCTGGAGGCATGTCCTCTTTCTGAGCATCCACAAAGCCAAACTTTCTCTTTTCAGAGTAGCGCTTGGCCTGCAACTGTTGCCATTTTCTCGCTAGGAAGTAAACAAAAGAAAGTCAGCACAAAAATGCAACTTGTACATACCATAACTATTGTATTTACCTATACATATGGTACATTTATTCTGGGACAAAAGCACACAGGTAGAACTTAGTTACCCTTTTCTTGCAGTTTTTCCTCAGACATAAAATCTGGTATTTGTACAGGAGGGGGTATGCCTGGTGGCAAACCCCCAGGGATGCCTCTGTAGGGAAAGGTAGCTGCCATGGCACCACTCTAGTAACACAAAAATCATCGTATATAGAACATGTAATATACATCAGAGTACGTAGATTACACATAAAAATATCAGACTTATTATAAACAAGTAAAAGGACACAAAACATTGCACGTGTACCGATACCGGTATAATAAAATAAACGGGATGATAAGTGTTAGCAAGCTACAGACTGAATGGCTACCGTACGTAACGAGAGCACATAACATAGCATAGCCTAGCCTACCGGTAGTTGACTATTTCATTAGAAAGCCGTTTAGCGAACGCTACGGTACCGTAACACGGACTATTCAGCCATTAGTAACTCAACAACGTCCAGCAAATTAGCAACATCACAGTACACTGAAATAGATACATTTTGAACGTTTGGGGTAAAGGCCGAGCGTGACTGATCGGCTGAGTTAAAGCTAAAGCTAGCATAGCCAATTAACCGCGAAACAACGCTAAGGAAATACCTTTAACATACAATAAATACAAGGCACTTACCTCCTTTCGCCAAGGCAATAGCTAAGTGTCGAATGATACGTGAATTTGTCAACTACAACAACATTGCTTGTATCTAACTTGAAAAGACTTTCCCTCTGTTTGCAGGATTGTTGATTTATCTAAGACGCACGACGAACAAGAACACACGTTGTATGAAATTCACAGACAACAAGTACGCTGATGTGAGTTTTTTTCCCAACGGAAGGTACGCTTAAAGATGCGCACACGTAGTAGTAGCGTAATGTTATAAATGCCCGGATGAAGCAAGATTAGTTCAAAGTTCAAAAAACTGATCCACAAATAAAAACAACAGCAATGGCAAGTAATAGTTTTGATGTGCATGAAAATGTTAAGGTAAGTGGTCATATTTGCTATAGTCTATGCATGTGAAGTGAAATGACCGTATACAGTAACGCTTAATAGAAAATATATTAAATGAAAAATAATTTAAATGCTGCTTTGTGTCTGAACCACTAGTGGTTGGGGGCAAATTGAATACGTTCACTTAATATTGTGCAATCATAATGTATAATATATAATTTAGGTAAGATGTGTAAGCATGCTCTGAGTTACAAGATTGAACATAATTATGTTTTTATATAGAAATACTATGGCAGTCAATTGGGGTCATCTATTGATTTGCAAACCAGTGCAGCCTCCTGTAGTTTGACTTTCTGCCAAGCACCGAAAAGTGTTGTGGATGCTTTGACCCTTGTTCACCCTGAGGTAACTCAACGGTATGCGTTTAAACTATATGATGACAAGTAGAAATACATTTTAACTTAATATTAGAACAGAACAGATTTTAAGACCTGGCACATTTAGTGATTTTGTGTTACTTTAATATACAGATTCTTTGGTTGTGGTCTTCCAGTTCCAGAGAAGCTTGAGGGCTGCAAAGTGCTGGACCTAGGAAGTGGTTCAGGAAGAGACTGTTATGTCCTCAGCAAACTTGTTGGACAGAGGGGGCATGTGACTGGGATTGATATGACTGAGGAATTGGTCATTATTAATGCATAAATATATATATGTTATATTAAAAACATTAATACCAATGTTTAAGTATATACGGGTTTGCACCCGTATATACTCAAACATTGATATTTATGTTTTTATCAGATGTTAGTGACACTCTCTTTTCAGATTGAAACATCTCGGAAATATATTGACTACCACAGGAAGATATTTGGCTATGCTGAATCCAATACTTCATTTGTCCATGGATACATGGAACATCTTAGTGAAGTTGGTATACAGAATGCCTCAATGGACATTGTAGTGTAAGCATTTTGTCGATGTCCTGCATGGAAAATGATGTTTAATTTGTTGATGACACTTGAAAGAATTGACTTTAAATGTCAGGTATTTTCTACACCTCTCTTCAGGTCCAACTGTGTGATCTGCTTATGTCCTGATAAAAGAGCAGTGTTACAAGAAGTTTATAGAGTCCTAAAGGTCGGTCCTTGAAATGTTTCTATATTGGCCTATCTAGATCTAGAAATGTAGAGAAATACAGTGCATCTGGAAAGTATTCACAGTGCTTCACTTTTTCCACATTTTGTTATGTTACAGCCTTATTCCAAAATGTATTAAAAACAAAAGCATTTCTCAAAGTTCAACACACAATACCCCATAATTACAAAGTGAAAAAAGTTTCTTTGAAATCTTTGCAAATGTATAAAAAAAAAAAAATAACTACAAAGTATTCTCAGCCGGAAACCGATGGAGTGCCTACTCCAGGTGGGGAGTGAGTCCTTACCACAAGTGAAGGAGTTTAAGTACCTCGGGGTCTTGTTCGCGAGTGAGGGGACTATGGAGCGAG
>JAODTR010000005.1:2303157-2347144 GCA_025399935.1 Amblyopsis rosae | reverse complement strand
CACTTTTTATGTTATAAAAAATACTTAAATCTAGAATTTGAGCCATTTGTTACAAATATTTGACACATTTTACAGAAGATATGAGGAGGTAATTCACTGGGACAGAAATGTTACCGCATAACAGGATTGACCCAGCTACCATATTTTAGCTTGGCATAATCACCTTGAAGCATGAGTTGCATGAGTTGAATTTTTGCTCTGATATGCAGTGTGTGTAATAAATGTAACTTAAAATAACACATTCGGAAACAGTCCTTTTAGAGTTAAAGTTAAACTCTGTATTTATTTACCGTATTTAAAATAATAATCCCTATAACTCAGCACTGTTCCAATCCAGGATTCAACCATATTTCTAAACTTCTAGCAAGCTTCTTTTCCTCTCGTCTCTCTCACCACCCTCCTCCCTCCTCTCTCTGGTTCTCCAGGTCGTCACATGCTTCGGCATCTCTGTGCTGTCGTGCCACTATGTGGGCTTTGCCGTGGTGGCCCTGCTGGTGGAGATCAACTCGGTGTTCCTCCACCTGCGGCAGGTGCTGCGCATGGCCAACCTAGCCACGGGCGTCCTGTACCGGATCAACAGCATGGTCAACCTGGGCACCTACGTGGCGTTCCGCATCAACACGCTGGCCTGGATGACCCGCTGGCTGGTGCTCAACCGAGACAAGGTCCCCCTCCTGGCCTACACTGTGGGCAGCGTGGGCATGGCCATCATGACGGCCATGAACATCATTCTGTTCTGCCGGCTGCTCAGGAGCGACTTCCTAAAGAGCAGCAACCGCGAGGCCAAGAAGGAGAAGGAGCTGTGACGAGGAAGGGAGATTGGGTTCATACACACTTTACACACAGCGCCATCTTCTGGCCGAGAACAGGTCTTGTTCTGTCTCGCTTGGAGGCTAAGCCACATCACTTGCCTTCTTCTGCAGTTTGATGCAGTTGGGTACAATTGACACTGCAAAAACACGTTAAGTAGTAATTTTGTGTACGTTTCCCTCTGAATTTTCAGTCTGGGTTTTCTTTTAAAAAGGTTTCAATCGCTTGTGATGAGACCTAACACCTTGTCTGAATAACACAAGCCCATGATAGTAACCCACACACCTTATTTGCCTGCTGGATGTTTCAGTTCAGACTATTACATGTAGTTATGCTACTGTAGGTGTTTGAAATAAATGGTGTCCGTGGTGTTAAACCCACTACAGCCTACATACCCTAAGTAGACCTACCAAAGATTATATACACAAAATAATGGACTGTATTTAAACACTAAAGCAGAGATTTTCTGTTAAAAACCTCCTGCTACCTCATGTTTATTGCTTATAAAGTAATGCATGTCTGTCTTTTAAAGCACATGAGGAAAACCAATATTTTATTTTAAATCCATTTGGGATTATTTGAATCTGGCAGATGATTGAGGATGTTATTGTATAGTTTACATATAGTATACATTGTTGTTGTCTTTTTTGCACAATGACTGACATATCTTACAAATCTGATTCACGTGTACACAACACTAAAAGTGGTGTGTTATTACTAACGCACTACTGTACATATTTGTTTTTTACCAGTAAGTAACAAGTTGTAATCCATGTAAATTCTAGCTCTTCCATTGTGATGCTGGTGTAGTCTTCAGAGCCATCCCTCCATGCACACAACCATCAAAGAGACTGATTCTCTAGGCTCACAATTTACTGTAGCTACTAACTCGAACCCTGGTCATGTTTGTTCAGATGATCTGTATGAAACCAATTACAAATATGTTTTGGTGGAATAACACAACTGTTGATCAGTAACGCCTTGCCCTGCAGTATATTATTAGGTAGTGTGAAATGAGTGAGCTTTTGATACACAATGTGACATGGACAATGGCCATTGTGGTGTTATTCTACATTTGACATCTAGGGGAGAACATTCTGCATAATATTACATCACCTGACTTCAATGTAACTGGTTGTGGTTTTTAATCAGATAAAATGCACTAGAAAAATAGATGCATCAACTGTGCTATATTCATGCATAATTAAAGTAATAGCTCAGTGCCATTCTTAGTTTAGGTATCCTTAACAATATATCTAAGGTTTGCAATACGTACATTTTTAAAAAGGTGTTGGGATTTGGGATCAAGTCAGCTTGAGATCAACCTAGAGTGAAACAAGCATTTCCAGTAGTAGGTTTTCTATGAATAACATCTTACATAACATGAAATGATTTCATACCATTAACAATCCTGCTGTTTTTCTTTACAATATTCTTGGTGGTGCATATTTTTGTAGATTTGTAATTAATTTTTCTTTTAGTTTTTAGTTTTTTGAATCGTAGTTAATCTTAGTCTAAATCATGTAATTGTTCAAGCCATGTTAAAGGGGTGACATTGCTTTTGTTTGGCAGACTTTATTTTGTATTTCAATTAAAAGATTTTTCTACCCATACAAATATGGCCTTTGTAAAATAGCATCATGATATATTCATCACAAAAAGTATAGATCAAGTGGTAACAATTTAACAACAAATGTTTTACTGAAACTGACCGAATGAGGGAAATGGTTTCTTGGAGCTCAAAAGTAAACATAAATCATCTAAATAAAGTAATCTTAAATTGCACAGATGTAATCTACATATTTATGACAATGTTAAGGCAGCATTATTTGTGGTTATGGTAATAGAATCTGAAGAAGTGTTTATGCTTGTTAAATGAGTTGTACACGAGTGCAATATTGTAATGCTGAATACAAGCCAAGCGTGAAACAACAATCCTTACATTTGTTTACCTTGTTTTACTGCAAGAAGCCAGAGCCTTCTACTTCTGTCATATTTGGGGTGAACTCAAGTATGGTAGTGTTATTCCTATACACTCCCTAACATTTCCTTTTGTATCTACTTAAATTCACCTATTCTGCCTTGGATGTAAAAGACACAATTGTCAGTGGGATCTCCAGATGGTCCTAGCTTTGTTTCTAGCAAAATGGACATGTACAAATCTTTTACAAAATGTGCAGGGAAATTGTTTTTCCTCTCTATGACGTGGTAAGATGTTTTTAAATCAAGAAGACATTTTAGGCACACTGTAACTCAGAACTTGTATTTTTCTGTTAATGGGTCCTTTGTGTTTTTGTAATTGTAAATTGTTTTGTCTTTTTTATGTAAATAGCTACAATGACGTAAGCATTTTAAATTATGAAGTTTACATCAAACTTTCCAGTGTCATGCCTGCCTAACACATTATACATTGTACATAAAGATGTGTGTCTATACACAACCATTTTCTCTTCTGTCGGTTTTTATTAAAATTCTTAAACATCATATGATTCCTGAAAATATATGTTTAATAAATTAAGGTATATGCAATCGCTTAAGAAATGGACAGACTGAATTCCAGTAGGTTTCTGTACTGCCAGCAAGACAGCATTTACAAACTACAATTTCCATTAGCCATACCTATCCTGGAAGGTACTGTAGCCCTAATAAATCTCTGTCTGAGGTGCTGAAATTACATCTCTTTAAATGAAGCCATCAAGGCACATAGATGTATTTAGCAGTATTTATACATATGTATCTTAAATTATTCGTAGCTGATATGTTTAGTTTGTGTTTGTTATTCATAGGCCTGTATTTTACGATTACCATCCATACAAAATGTATGAACATCCTCTTGAAAACGCCCCGTTATGGACTGATTCCTCCAATCAGATTAATTGCTGACACTGTCATACGATGTTCTTGCGTGTTCTGTCAACGACGGCTTGCTTTTAAAATTCTGCAGTACAGTATATAGCCAACAGTAGCTTGCATTGTGCGTCAGTCAATGGGCGAGGAAGAAACATGCGCATGTTGGAATGAAATGCGTACTTTTCGTACGATTTTTGTATTGACATTTTTTAGGCGTCCTTTAGTTTATTTTGATTGAAGCAGCACTGCAGCTCAGGGCAATGTATATTTGGGTATGTGGTTTTACGTAAAATTATAGGTGTATATCTTCTTCAATCGCTGATCTAGATGTAGCCTAGGCCTATAAGCTACGAGCTGGAGCTCAAAGCTAAATAAATGTATTCGGATGAATGCCGCTGTGTTTTCCTGACATATGGACCGGTTTATGCTCGTTTGGGAGGAATTCTGGAGGGCCTACTTATAGGCTTACATCAGTGAAAGGTAGGCTAAGTGCAGACCTAATGCACGTTGACTAAACAATTTAGGCAGGCAATATGTATTTTACTCTGTGGCTTATGTCATAATACGGTTTTTGTAAAAAAACAAAAAAAACGTAGGTATGCTCTTGATCGAACATGGCATTTCAACACATGATCTTGAAGAATCTCTTATTTTCTTCCACCCATGGTCACAAAGTCGAAGAAAGAGACCAAGAATGCTGGTGGGGTGGAAGGTAGAATTCAAGCAGCATCACCACCACATTACCTCAGCCTGTCTGATCCTTGCGATCTCTGAGCGTTGACGCTGACTTCTGAGCGGATCCTATCTGAGCTGGCCATGGATACAGAGAGCAGTTTGACCCGGCAGATAGAGAGCGCGGAGAGGGGCATGCTGTTTCTCAGGCAAGAGCATCTGACCATGCTCCATGGCCTGCACCTGGAGATCCTGTCTCTCCAGAAGAAATGCACAGGTACAATATGTGTGTGAATGTATGTATAGCATTTTAGGCTCCTCTTATTATTTGGTTGGGGGTAAACTGTTGGCTATAGCAGGATGTAGTAGGCCTACTGCTTTTAGATACCCATTTAGACCTTACTTGGTTGCTATTGTCGATTGCCTTTAGAACATAAGATCGTAAAGTGTTGATAATGCAATGCATATGTTATCAATCAAGCCCACAGGACTGTGATATCACGAGACGATTCGTATAGGTTAAGTCATTGTTTGTTTAGCGTATATGCAATCCATTTAATCAGGCAGTTGAGTGTACGTGTATAGGCTCTGATGTGTAAACAAGTGGATGTATGCAAGCGCCTGCACTGCGCGTCCACACGCCAGCGCGCTAAGGCATTTCTTCAATGTCACACATTAAACAGTCAGCAAATAGAGGGGGGGTGAGAGAGAGAAGAAAAGGGCAGTGAGATAGAATGAGGAAGCTGGCTCAGATTCAACGTAACCACCCCCACCACACACACACACACACACGCACACGCACACACATCTGGTCAATCATAGAATTGTGGTCTATAGGCTAATGTACAAATGTATGTGCACCTCTGGTTCCTTTGTTAGCTCATTCGACCTCCCTTCATTTGTAATTTTATTATTAATCTAATATTTAACATCCTTTGTCTTTACTGCATCCAGTATCTAGCAGCTCTTGTTCATTAGCAGAACTCCCTGCTGTGCCTCAGTCAGTCTTAATGGCCGTAACTGTGATTGATGGGCCAAACATAACAAGCTACAAGAACAGGAATAGAATTGCTAGATCTTTCTATTAGACTGGGGACTGTAGCTATGTATCTTTTGCAGCATACATTGTACTATATTATGTCCCCAGACGCTTGTGATGAAACGGCCTCTTAAATTAAGGCATTTTCGTTGATTTCATCACATCTCAGCCACCTGTGTTCTATATTACTGTATTTGTTACTTATTTGATCCAACTTCTCTTCATCTCTCGTTCTCAGAGCTGACATGTGAGCTGAGTGTGAAGCCTCCAGGCAGAAGCCAAATAGGTACGTACAGCGCAAGAACTGAATTCTCTTTTTTTTATCTTCTTTTTGGCAGTTTCCCTCTCCCTTTGGCCTGTATTTGCGTGGCCACAAGGTCAGACACACATGCGTCTCTGTGCTTGTGTCTGCATCCATATTTCCCTCCCTTTCCCCAGGGACAGATCCCTGTCGGCCACGCCACTCCCTCCCTCTCATCTCCCAGCTATAGCTTAAGCAGATGAGGCAGTTTTCAGGACGTGTGTGTGTGTCTATAACAAAATTAGAGAGAGACAGACAGACAGACAGACAGACTGAGTCAGAGACAGAGGGAGAAAATAGTGCAGGTATTCTGCGGCTTTGTAGGCAGGGATTTGACATGGGCACCATTTTGTCTCTGCAAATTAAATAGGAGTGTGGTTAATTCCCAGCTGCAGCCCGTCAGGTCCATTAGACCCCTCCTCCAGGTCATCTGCTGCTACATCAGTATCACCCCCCCCCCCACCCGCTACCATCACATTGATCCATCCTTTTTTCACTCTCCTGCATTCATTTTCCTTGTTGGCCCTATGGGAGGATCTGATTACAGCTGAGAGAGAGAGAGAGAGAGAGGATGGGAGGGGGGCCTTCAACCAAGCCTTTATTGGCATCTTACATCATAAAGCTTAAAACAATCTTAAAAAAAAAGTATATATATATCCATATATACACATATACATACAGTATGTATGAGAGAGGGAGGAGAGACAGAGAGAGTGATAGAGAGGGAGAGAAATATATAGAGAGAGGGAGAGACAGAGAGAGGGAAAGAAAGATAGAGAGAGAGAGAAACATAGAGAGTGAGGGAGAGATAGAGGGGTAAGAGAGAGATAGGGAGAGAAAGATAGAGAGAGAGAGAGACAGTATGAAGCAGTGGGGTAAGGCTGATTAAAGAGGGTAAAAGGAGAGGAAGACAGGAAGCTTAAGAGCTGCAGACACGGGAGGGGGAGGAGGGGGAGCTGGACATGAGCTCAGCCTGGCCATGGTGACGGAGCGGCGCCTGCGGCTGACCGGTCCCCGGGGGGAGCACGCGTCTTCCTGGACGCCGGGGGGAAAGAATGACAGAGAACCATATTTATGGATGGAGCAGCTCTGGGATGGAATGGGAAACATCATGTACACCTAAATTAATTAAATAGGAATGGAGAGAGATAGCTCCAAACAATAAACTCCAGGTTTTTATTCACACACACGCACACGCACACGCACGCGCGCGCACGCACACACACACACACACACACACACACACAGTAGATTACACACTTGGATGGCTTATAGCTGCTGCCAATGTGGGCTATATTTACAGGACACTATTATCCAAAGTGATTTATAATCAGTAGCCCGCATATGTCAATAGTAGAAGAGGGCATACATCGTTGTCGTATGCTGTTAGGATAATGACATCACCATGTCAGCATGGCAAACAATGTTACATTATCTATTACTGTACACCACGCAATCCCCATTATTGCTAGAAGCCGAAGTGCCAACATTCTAAGAGCCTATCATAGACAGGAGAAAAGTGAAGGATATATGCCCTGTCAAGCTCCAATGTAGTATACCCAGGATCACTGTACTGATTTAGGGAGTGGTATCCCTGTCCTTTCTGGCTACTGTGTGAAAAGAGACTGCAACCAAAACAAAATGAGGAATAATCAGGACTCTTTCACTGAAGATAAAACATGTATTTCTTTCAAGTTGACCAAGAATAACACCCTTCAGTGAGTCTTTAATTAATGGGAGGGGTTAGCAATGAAACTAAATATCTGCTCTCCATCATGCATGCGAGCAAGCAACATTGGCAAATATGCTAAACCAGCTCAGCTACCAAATCTCCCAGCATGTGTAAGATCTGGCACCCTGCTGAATGACTCCACCAGACTACAGCAGATGGCACGGATGCTGGATGTTTCTATGGATGAGGTTGCAAAAAGCTTGGTGTTTTTTAATTGGAACATAACTGACTACAGTAGACATTTCATTAGATAGCTTTACAAGCCAAGATTTAAAATGAATATACAGTCATTTAAGCCTTCCATTTATGTCAATATATGCTTGGGGTCATAAAGGATCATGTGACTCTGTTTATAGAATAGGTCTGTACAGTATGCGCACTGCCGTTTTGATGTTACTGTTTTGGACACATTTATTTATTTTTGCATTTGTGTAATGCATTTTGCATTCACAGTGAACAGGCAGTTTTAACCTTTGCTGGTTTTGTGTTTCAGAGTTGGAGGAGGAGGAGGAGCTCTTAGAGGCCCGCTGTCGGCAGTTGGACAACCGTCTGGCTGACCAGCACTGCACCTTGGGAGAGCTGCGTAAGGAGCTTAGCCACAAGGGGTCTCTCGTGGGAGCCCTGCGGGCCAACCTCAAAGCCAAGGAACGGCATTTCTTAGAGGAACTCAAACGGCGCAGCCACCGTTCCACCGTTCTCCACACGGAGCTGCAGAAGCAGACGGAGGCGGTGGCGTACCTTTCCTTCCAGCTGCATGCCGCCCGGCAGAAGCTGCACCATCAGAGGCTGCAGCAGAGGAAGGCGCTCCTGCCCAGAAGCAACGGCCAGGGGAGCCCGTTTGGCACAGAACAAGGCTTCAGGTCTCCACAGTGGCCCTCCCCGGTGTCCCCTGTGGTGAAACCCAAACGCAAGAGCGCGCGGTCATCCTTTGGCCACGTGAGAGTGGAGCGCGCTCGGGAGTGTGTGCCCGTGGAGCGTGTGACGGGGCCCGCAGAGCCCACGGCCATGCCCGACCCCGCCCTCTTCCTCCATCCCCGCAGGCAGAGGGCCTGTGCCAGGCGCTCTCCGGCCGATAAACAGCCCCCTTTGGACCTGGAGCAAGAGGAGGGGGCGGTAGGAGGGGCTGAAGGGCCAATAGAACCTCATAACACAGTATCTAGACTGGTTTCTACAGCCACAGTGACCTCTGCTGGTGAGACCAAGGCAGAGTAGCAACTTTGGGAATCTTGTGCTTTTAATCCATGATGAGAACTGTCCTCATTAGCGACTGTCAGCCTATTAATGCTATTATTGTTTTGCACCTTGACTGGATCGATACTGAGACTGACACAAGAGAGACTCTTTTTTTAAATCATACATGGATATAACCTAAGACTGCAGCAAAACTCAAGATGGATCACTTCATAATCAATCTAATGTGAGATTGGGTACATTATATGTTTACATAATTTGCTCTATATACTATGGGGCCTTATTTGGGTATAACCCATTTTTAAAGTAATGTAGTGCTGGTTACTTTAACCTTACCAGTAGCCAGTTTAGGTGAACTAACAGCTTTGTCATGTGGCCCACCCATGTGGTTCAGGGCAGCCAACTACAAATCAACCATTGTCCCTACACCACACCTCTTGTGTGTATCCTTGCTGTGAAGCGCTGTCACTGGAAACAAGTGTCGCAGATTGGCAAGGAAGAAAGAAATGTTAGGTATCTGGAATATTTGAGTTCATAATTTGTCAAGGAACTAGTCTTTCGTGGTAAATAAATGTACGCGAGAGAACCAGCTGTGTGAAAGTTGGTAAACAACATCTATGACTAATTATATTTTCACAGTCAAGCAAGTCAGGAAAGGTCAGCCTATACAATATGTTTAGTATGCCATTATATTTAGTATAATGAGATAGACATTTGGGGGCACACATGGGTCTCTGTATACTTTGGTTGGGGCTGCCTTATATGACCAGACTGTATTTGTTCAACCACGTATGCTTTGTGTACACTTTCTCTTTTAAATGGTGTTGGGGCGAGTACGCAGGAGGACATGATGGGTTTTAGTTTGCCATTTTCGTTATTGGTCAAAAGATGATCAGAGATTTCATATTGTGAGGATCTCAGCTATCTTCTCCCTGCTTTTTTAATATGTGGCTGTATGTGTGTATCATTTTTGGATTAAATCAACACTGTTCTTTTAGGGATTTATATTTACTTATTTTATGTGTGACATAAAAAAATGTTGAGGCTCTTGTGAGACAAATGCTGTGGGTACATATTTGATATGCATCTATAAGTATTTCAGTCTGTAAATCAAGTGCTCACATGAATACAGTCTTACCTGAACCTGCTTCAATTAAGATTTGGTAGCCTCAATAAGTTTTTAAGATGTATGCCTTCAGTGAAGACACATGTCCTCATATGAGTTAATACAGGCACAGAATGTGTATTTGGATAGATTGTTTAAAGCAATATTGATTGGTTCCTAGGTTGCAATATTTATTGATTCCTAGGGTCACTTTTTTTTTTTTTTTACTTTGCAATTAACTGTTTTTTTGTTTCTTCTTAGAAATTGAAGATGTGAAGGGATTTTTTTGGATGGTACCTCTTAACTGACAAGCCATTAAAATGACTGTGCACTATGCCTCTTCAAGCATTTAAAGACAATGACAACAATACAAAACAATTGTTTTCTAATAATAAATAATATTATTTAGCTTGAAGATGTCTGCATTTAGACTGTTCAGATTAAATATGATTGCATATCTAATCCAAAGGAAGTGATAGTAAAAAACATTTGTAATAAACCACTTGCTTTTTATTTATTTTTTCTTAAATACATAATAGCAATAGTTTACATTTGAGATAATTTACACTTTGAAATAATATTTAAAATACTCAAAATAAAGATATTTCTTCCCAGGTTACAGTATAGTACAGTATATCTGCAGTAAGCATTAACATACGTTTGGTTTTTCCTTTGTAGTAAAAGACAGACCACAAAACTAAGAAAAATGTAAGTAATACAGTGTAGAGCCTTACTGAAGTATTTTATTTCTACCTGAATTACACACCCTGTTAGTGCATTTGCGTATATCAACACATATTGCTTCACATCTTGCTTCACAGAATATAGCAGTTATAGGCAATTATTTAACATACATTCATAGAGATTGTCTTCCATGACAAAAGCTATTAACATTTTCACCATGATTACGGTTATTACAATTATTATCAGTGGTAGCATTTTTAATACTGGTGAATTTACAATTTAGAGAATATCATGTTGGTGTGTTTGGCACAATAAACGATTTTGGTATGTTTTGTTGTCAAAAGCAATAAAGCAATAACACATTACAGCACCTTCCAGATTTGGGAAAATCTACAAGGCCTGTGAGGCAACATTACTGTATGTTATTCTGAGTTGAATGCTTGGCTGTTGACATTGATTACCGCATATACTGTGTTTGCTTCCTATACAAGATATATTGTATACATAATGTCAATAAAATTCTGAATTATATAAATCTGTTTCTTTATGCATTTTTAGTTCTATCAGATATTGATTTAGTCCTCAAAAAGATTACCTTAGAAAACATGTTAAGAACCTGCAGTATAGAATGCATACAATATATGCATTTTACAGTATATCATGAACACAGCATAAACTTGAAATCAAATAATCTTAATATCTCATATTTATACAAAAACTTGTAGTGCACATAAAATGGTTGCATATTCCTTTAAAACTATACAGTATATTCCATCCATCCATGATCTTCTCCATTTGGGTCAGAGTGGCAAAAACGTAATAAAAACGAAATACATATATACAAGATATATCAAATATTTAAAATCCATTAAAGGAATTTGTGTAACTTTTTTCCTTTATCTGAAACATTAAATCCAAATTAAATATATATAATCCAAAAAGATTATATTTCCTAAATTTCTATATTTAATTTATTGGTAGACAATGTTTAATAAAATACAATTAAGGTGTTTTGTAATAAAATGATAATGTAAAGTAGGCTATTATTTATTTGACCTGAATAGTCATGTAGTACGCTGTCCTGCATCACATTCATAGGTCAGACTATGGGGGACCAAGTGATTGAATTACTTGGTCAAAACTAGGTCACTGGGGCAAAGGTCAGACGATCACAAATCTACTGGACAAATTAATCGGATTGTTCTTTCGAACACATTTGAGGGATCTCTATAAGATCAACCGACAGTTGTGATGTGTAGCAAATTACACAATTATATAAATGATTATTATGACTACGTATAGTCGATAATAATCTACACACAATATACAACTAATGGAATAATATTGTTTAGCATAATAGTTTGTCGTATTGCGCTTTCCGTAGCTATACGGCGAACTGGGAAGCCAACGCAAAGGCAAAGAGGTCGAGAGGAGGTGCAGGAACCACGTGTGATGCGATTGCCATGTACAGCACTGTCCTTTCTCAGTAGCCTTGTTGTTGTAAGCGCGCACCCTTCGTAAGTACCTGGTTAGCTTGTTAGCTGGAGAAACCGGAGATTCACGTCATTTTCGCAATTTTTAGCAACGGATTTCTGTTGCCCCTTTCAACTCTAGCTGGCACTCTGATTGCTGACCATGGTTAGCAAGACGGATGACATCCCGGCGTCAGTGCCCGTTTGCAACCCAGTTGATCTTCCAGATGAACGAAATGGATCCCACGACAACAAAGAAACCACCAGGACACATGTGAAGGATTCATGCGCTTGCGGTAAGTTCAACTCTGGTGATCGGATTTGGTCCCAATATCAGTGTTTTTGATTGGCAAAAGAGGACCTAACTGCATGAATGCAGTCCCATGGCCAGAATCCGGCTGGGACATAATTACGTACGCTATTAAGTTTTTGCCCAGTGGTTCTTAAACTGTACTTGCTCGTTTTACATTCAAGCTATTTTTGCATTACGACTGGTTATGAACGAAATCGTTAGCTCGGTGTATCGGTGTCAGACCCACCTGATATTAGCCTCTTAAATAGCCTACAGTAACCACAGTCCACCAGTATGATGAGAGGCCAATGAAGCCATTTAGCAAGTTAACCAATTTTGAAAACTATATTTGCGTTAACATCGTTTGATTAATTGGTCAGACTGACCGTATGTAACGTAAACCAAACACGTAACTAATTCTATCATTGGCTGTAACGTGAAGACGACCCCGTTTGTTTAGCTGCTAGCGCCGCGTCAGACCGGGTGTTGTAAAACGATTGCATAATTCAGGCAAGTAAATGGAAAGTTGACAATCTATAGCTTTCGCAATCTAACAGTTAAAGTGTATGTGTAGCAATGCTACAACTAGTATCCATGTTAACGCACATGTTCTGAGCAGAACGAATGAACTGAAGGTCACCTTCAATGGAAGCGTGCATTGCTGTCGGTCAGAGGGCGTTTGCCTGACATTGTCTCATTTGCCAAATCAAATATTTGGCATTAAGTCCTTATTCTATGTAGACCTTTCAAATGTACCCTTAATAAGCATGTATGTAGTTTTGCGTTAATATAGGACGTCACTGGCGTCCTTCTCGGCAGGCAAAATACAGTATGACCCCCCCTTCATCTTCCCAGTCGAGTATTCCGCGACCGGGAAGCGGAAGCAGTAGTTTACAGAAAGTCATGGTGCAGCACGACGATAGAAGGTTATACTTCATACATTTCCAGTTGGTTGTGGACAATAAGTTGTCGGTAAGTATCCAAACTGTGTTATGCACACGCGTTGGTAGCAATATAGAGCCATTACATGTTACAACTCAACAATATGTTCATGTCGGCTAGACGGTTACTGAAAATTAGTAAAGTTTTTGGCTACACCCACAAGACTCAGACAGAAGTCATTGAAGTCTGTAGAGGCACCTTACGTCTTGGTCGCGGGGCTTTTTCATTATGAACAATAAATGCTAATTTAGAAATTATTTCACATGCTTTTGGTCACTGTAAATGTGATATATTTAGTAGTATTTTTGTTGTTGTTATTTAGTGCCAGATGGTGGTCTGTACATAATCGTTTTGATTATCCTAAAGCACCAACCAGTCGGTGTTTTTACCCATTCAAGCTGCATAGAATGAGTTGGCTGTTTTGGGGAGAAGCATATTGCAGGGTTGGCAGACTGTGTTGAAGTACTGCAAGTGTTTTTAAGTGGCTTGTGGTGTGAAGATGGCCTAGTTAATTGAAGCAGTCATCTTTGCACTCTAGACACTGATCAACTTATTTGGCTGGCTCCTGTGATGTAGTTGCCTGAACAGTCTAATCTCAATATTGATGCAATCACCTAAATACTTTTTTTATAAAAGCACTATAGCTTTGCACATTTAGATTATATTATTTTTATAGATTAAAATGTAAATTTGTAATTTGTAGCTGTACCTAGCCTAACTACAGATAATGTACATAATAATGTCTAAAAACAAATGTGTAGCCTACGAGAGCAAGACTTTGCACTCAGATTCTGTGCATGTATGTGTTCAAAAGCAGAATGCCATCTTGTGGTGCACAGATCACTGGTCCCCAAAAGACCTTGTAGGTTGTTTTTCTCAGGGCAGTCTGGTTTTGTAATGTTGCCTTGGCAGCGCCCGCAGTCCCTTGTCCGCATGTCAAGGTCCACAGAGTGGATAGGAAGTTGGCTGGCGAATGAATTAATTTGTAGTCAAAGCCAGAAGTGACCTGGCGTCATGCTAGGCTATAGTTTGCAGAGGAGCTGTAGTAAGGCATTGTAGGCAATGGCATAATGAGCTGCAAAGACAGACTGTGACACTTCAGAAATAAGATCGACAGTCTTCTGATTGGAACGGAGAATTGCTAGTTTGAGCCAATTAAATAGTAATTACTTTTCTGTATAATGTTTGTACTGTTGCTGTTTTGTCTGTGCATTGCCTTTTATTGATCCAGTCAGGATTTCTCCCAGATTTGCAAGATTCACAGTTCCCAGGCAAAGTTAGGAGTTTAACTACATGGTGAAATGACGGGCAAATATGTAGTGTAATCCTTCTTAGTCTCAATTCACTATCAGACCTTTTAGTAGATTTAATAGAGTGACATAGAAAGCCCTATGGTAGGGTTGTGGACTTAGTGTAGTGGTAATTTATTTTTATTTTTTTGCTGGCATCCAAATGAAATCTGTCTGTCATCATGATCGTCACATTAAATGACACCCTGGAACTTCTAAGATTGGCTTTGTCTTCACAGTTAACTAATACATCTTGATTGATGGATTTGTTATTTGACTTATTTAATTATCTTTTTATGTTGCACTGCAGATGATGCACATTAATCTTGTTGTGCAATGTTGTACAATGACAATAAAATGTATCTATCTTAGTAAATCTCCCTACTTCCAAAATAGGACTTTGGGTATATTGGTAAGAAGGCTCCTTTCACCTATTACCACTGCATCTTTTGCTTTGGGGACAAATGGGGCAGTTTTGTCATTCATGGACTACTTTGTTGCTTCATCTGTCACATGACTTGTACTTTGTACTCTCGCCTTCTCTTAGCACTGCTTAGTTGTTGCAGCTGACTGCTGCCTTGCTCTCACCATGCAACATTCATCATCACATGTCTAGTAGTGGACAGTAACAAAGTACATGTCATTCCTACTTGAGGACATGCGCTTTACTGAAGTGTTTCCATTTTGGCGGACTGTTTTCTTTAACTTCACTACATTTCAAACTCAAATGTCCTTCTTTTGGGCTTTGGGGGGGGGGGGGGTCACATGGATAGCTTTATACTGACACAAAGAAAAAGGTCCCAATGAACACATTAGCTTTCATGGCGTTACCTACTGACAGACACAGAAGCACATAACTGAAGGATAAGTGAAGGTAATTGTCAATGAGAGAATGTGTTTGGCCTACTAGGCTTGTACTGCAGATCAGAGTCAAATTCCGCTCGCTTCTTTATCAATGATCCACTTTATCCTTTCAGCCACCTTGTGCATCCCCGCGCACTATTACTCTGTGTAGCTTTTCCAACAACTTTGAAAGGATGGAACTTCCATCTCGTTAGGGCCAACTCTTGGGTGTGCTGTGCTGCAAGGTTGTTTGTTATTCAGAGCGTGGCCAGTTGGACGCGGTTGTCCCTCCCCCCCATCGCACCCAGCAGTGTGGGCCAGATATGAAGCCTCACCCTAACCACTTCTCTTCAGTAACCCTGACAACTGTTTTGCCCTTGAATGTGTACAAGGACATGCTGGCTGGCAACAGTTGTCTGTCTCCATCAAGCAAAAACAGTTGTCCAGTGCCCCCATTGTAGGCCCCGCTTACAATGTTGTAGACGGAAGTTTTTTGTAATATCTTGGTCGCCTTGATGATATCAAACTGAGTATGTTTCAGTGTCCGTTCCATTCTTTCTTGTGGTAATCAAACCCTCTTGCAGATTATGTGGTTCTGGCTGTTGTACATAATTGTCCCAAAGAAGCCCAAAGAAGCAGCATGGCCAGCCCCAGTGTCAACGCAGACAGCCAATGATATTAAAGAAAGGGGCAGGCCCCATAAATCACACAGCTGAATGTCGAAATCTTGTGTGTCCTGTTCCCTAGGGCTGCCTCTGTACTATTGCAAAAGTAGCCACCACACCCATTTGGAAAATTTACTGACAGATACTTTTTAGATTAGCTGGGCAGTAATCCTTTAAAAGAAGATCCAGGTTTACTAGTCTCACTAATTTAAGTGAGTTCAGTTCCATTACTGTGGTTAAGAGGAATCCCTGCTGAGTAACCGAGGTAACTTATTCATCTGAACTAGCCTGCTCCCTACCAGGCTAACTGTCAAGATGAATTTAGCTGTGTTACAAAGAATGGCCAACAGGCAGAAACGGGATTCAAAAGACCATTCCTTTTATTTTTGCACTCATCACTTTTGTAATTTTCATGTTTCAAAATTTAAATTCTCTGTTTGAGTGCTCATTTAGCACATGTATATTTTCTGAATAATACCAGAGAGAGGCACATTTAGCCTATTACAGTATATAAACACATTAAAATAGTTGTTCCTTATATTAAAGTAAATGCTTTTCTGATAATCCGATATTAAAGGAGTCATTTCATGCTCCTTTTCACTTGTTGACACAGTTCCTTGACTTCTCAATGCAATGTAGTTGACAATCTTAGGTGAAAATACCACAGATTATGTGGAATCACTACCATGACCCCCAGATAACGGTCTGTTTTCAGTGACACTGAAAACAGTCTTTAAATTTAACAACCACTGCCCACCCCGCCTCGACTTCCACGTAGCTGTGTTGTCGAGAGGCTACGACCGCTTTACTGCTGACTGCTAGTACTCATACAGCGACAAAATTCGGTTTGAACATAGTTTTCTGGGTTTTAAACCACATGTGGTTTATTTTCAGCAGTGTTTTCAAGGTGTTAATATTGCGTGTTAATTCCGCCTCGCCGTCCAGACTACAGTAAATGATACGGGAGGCAGAATATAGTTTGTTGTTGTTCGTGAAGCCCTGTGAAGGAACAGGGTGTTACATTTTGATAACAGCCATGTATCTACTAAGCACATTATTTCATGAATGAAGGTTAAATTATACCATGGCACAACATCGCAGCCATCCTTGCCCGCTAAACAGCCATGTACCCATAAGCATGTATTAATTAATTAAATGAATGAAGTGTTACAGATATAGTTAATTGATAGATACAAGTTGTCATCTGTGTTTTCAAAGAACTTTTCAGAAAATGGGGAATGGCCGTGCTTTGATGTTTTTGTTCTCCCATTCATTAAAATGTAAGGATGTTCTGTTAAGGTCACCTAGCTTATGGGTCTGTGTGCTTTTTGTTTTATGCAAGGCAGCACCTCTGCGTTTTGTCTGTGGTAATGATGTTGACATTGCCAACATCTTCTGCCCATCTTGGTGTTAAAAGCAGATCCCATTGTTCTTGCAGAGTATCTTATCTTATACAATCATTGGAATGATTGGCGCTCGTATCTGTTATTACCGGATGGGGTTTCATCTTAAAATAAGATCGTCTTATCCAAATGTGGTCGTAGGCATATAGCTAATTTAATGTAATTCAATTGTTAACTGTTAATTTGGTTGATAACAGCTTCTCCGCTGACAGGTCACGGCGCAGACATAGCAGTGATGAACGGTGGGGGGGAACACAAGAGCACAGAGGAGGGTGAAGCAAAGCAAGATGGCAGTTCTGAGACGGACGGCGGGGACGACTCCAACGAGCAGGAAGTGATTGTGATCCAGGACACAGGCTTCACTGTTAAGATACAGGCTCCGGCCGCAGAGCCCTTTGACCTGCAGGTATGGCTTTACCAAAGAATACTGGAATAATACCTAGATGTAGAATTTCAATGGAACTCTTCCAGTCACTAAAGTGGGCGGGTCACTAACGGTATTTTGCTGTGGAGGCTGACGTAGGCAGCGCCCTAAATCTACCATGCTTGGCCTGAAACAAAGTCCATTTACCCCAAAACATTTCACTGCAGACATACTGTTGTGGCCTCAGATTAATAGTAGGTACTTGTTATATACTCCAAATACCCATTAACGCCCCCAGAGAGAAGTAATGGTGAAATCTGTGGATCTCCCCATTGCCTTGCATAGAGCGCTGGGTCGTTCCAAAAAGGAAGTGCCATCTGATAAACCCTCTGTTAAATTAATTCCATTCTCTCTGGTTTTATCACTGCAGTACACAGTGCATAATTTATCTACCACACTAAACCACAATTATTATTATATTTACATTGTGAAAATAACTTATCAAATATACATTTTCTCATCATGAAAGTCTTTGCAAAGGACTTTCTTATCATGAGTATGTGACATGTTTTCATTGTAAAATACAAAACACAGGTTTTACATTTGCTGAATGTCGTTTACTTGCGTCGTCCATTACTTAGAAAGCCTTGTCCACTTCTCCGCCAGGTGTCTCCACAGGAAATGGTCCAGGAGATCCATCAGGTGTTGATGGACCGCGAGGACACCTGCCACCGGACCTGCTTCTCTCTGCAGCTGGACGGCAACGTCCTGGACAACTTTGCCGAGCTCAAGTCCATCGAGGGCCTGCAGGAGGGCTCCCTGCTCAAAGTAGTGGAAGGTTAGGAAACGTGTCATCGCCACACCAACGATACAGGGGGCAGTGTAGAGCCAATAATGACTGCATGATTATTAATATGTTGCACTGTGTTGCTCAAACAGACAGGACTGATTGAGATAACCGAGGGGCACTCACGTCATTTTATCTGCATCAGCCCAACATGAACATCAAGAAATGTGCGTCTACCTAATACATTTGTGTTCTCGAATAACGTCCATCTTCCATGTCGCCCTTTAGAGCCCTACACTGTGCGCGAGGCTCGCATCCACGTGCGCCACATCAGAGACCTGTTGAAAAGCCTGGACCCCTCGGACGCCTACAACGGAGTGGACTGTAACTCCCTCTCTTTCCTGAGCGTCTTCTCCGACGGGGACTTGGGAGGTGTGTGTGTTGTTCAAAATTTGTCTTTTTATCTTCTTGTGGCCTAAAGGCCAAGGCATACTTTCCGCAGAACGTAGAGATCTGCGGGCTGTCCATGCGCCTCCAAAATGTTCCACGCGGACACGTGCGGATGTCCTATTAAGCTCACAAATGAGTTTTCAAGGCATATACAATATTGTTTATGGGAAAACGATGTGTACACATAAAAATTGTAGTTCTAAATATCGTAATACAGTAGTGTCCGCGTGAAGTATGCTTGGAACAGCCCGAGGACTGTGTTGCGCAAGGTTAAGCATTTAGGGGAACCCCGGGGCCTTAAGGGTCACATACATGTGTTCCATGGCTGTATACCCGATGACCCTGCCTTGCCATTTATTTGCAGATACTGGCAAGAGAAAGAAGAAGGGTAACGAGTTAGAGCAGATTGATTGCACACCCCCAGAACACATCCTTCCTGGTGGCAAAGAGCGCCCCCTGGTGCCCTTACAGCCACAGAACAAGGACTGGAAGGTAAAAATAAAAGGAGCTATTCTTGCCAATTAATGTCATTGCTCCTCTTTAAGGGCAGCTGGGATCCATAACATAGTGGGTAGAGAGGGACCTGTTGATGCCATATCCACCCCCTCCCCCCCCTTCTCTTCCAACTCCAACAGCCTATGCAGTGCCTAAAGGTCCTGACCATGAGTGGATGGAACCCTCCACCAGGAAATAGGAAGATGCACGGTGACCTCATGTATCTGTACATGGTGACTGTGGAGGAACGGCACATCAGTGTTACTGCCTCTACCCGGGGCTTCTACCTCAACCAGTCAGTAAACACACTCTCCCTGGTGGCTTTCTTTTCTGTTTAACTCGGGATTCACGTTGAATTTGAGGCTGAAATAAAGAAGGGTTCAGGAGATGCTTTAAGGAGCACCGGATCTGATACATTTTGTAATCTACATGCCCATTGGTCCTTGGTCAGATTATTGGATTAGAAATTGGGGGACATACTGTGCAGTAGGCTCACCTTGACCTGCCCCATTTTTAATTTAAGAGGAAAAGGGATGCCGTACTGATGTAATAACCAGAGGTCCTTACCACGGATTGGATCAGAAGTCTAGAAAGTAATGCATGTAAAATACAACAAACCCATTTTAACCACATTAACACTAGCGCGCACACAGAAGGTTGTATTCTATCCTGTAACCTCGAGTCACGTTAATAACCTGAGTGTCTTTGCTTTGTATGGTAACTACTAAAGTTGAAATGTTTGGATTGTATTTTAATTCGGCGTTGTAATTTGCACATGCCACTGCCGTAGTCCAAAGCGCCATCAGGAAACTCTAAAAATCTAAAGCTCCACCGTTGTCCTTTTCCATCATGCTATTATTCCAGTCTCTGCTCGTATGGATTGGCCCAGTCAGCACGTTGAAAGCTCACCTCAACAGGTAGTCATTTTAAAGGCAGTGTTGCATCAATTGCGTTAAACATTTCAAATTACGCGTTAGCACTCCCAGCCCAAGTTATTTTACACAGTTTGCATTAATTCGATTTTAGTATTAGTTTTTTCACAATTTGAAAGTGTTGAAATAATGATTTCCCACTTGATTACTTAACTAATGATAACATTGTTGTGGTTGTGACCATAAGTACTATGTGTGCTTTGCAGATCTACAACTTACACCTTCAACCCTAAACCAGCCAATCCTAGCTTCCTGAGCCATTCTCTGGTAGAGCTTTTGAGCCAGATAAGCCCTGCCTTCAAGAAGAACTTCACTGCCCTACAAAAGAAAAGGTAAATCTCTCCTCACTTGCATTCTTCTATCAGTAGTTTAGAGCTGTTGTACACTGAAGTTATTTGATTTATTATTGAATTTAAGCAGTTTATTATTGTCACAATAGTCGGTTACATTTTCTAAGATATGCGTGTAGTTATTGTGATTTTACTATTGCCTAACTCTTCATTCATGTAAGACTTGCACTCATTATATTATGGTTCGATTAGAGCAGGATACCACCACTGGCCAGATGTTTATTATAGAGTTTTATATGCTTGATATCAAAGCACATTCTACTGCAGCCTAGGGACAACAGCTGAAAAGTCTAAGAGTAGAGGTGAAAATAAAAAAAGTAAAGCTGGATTGGAAACCTAATTACCGGTAAGTAAACCTGCCATCCCTCCCTTACTGTTGGTTGGCCACAGAGTGCAGAGGCATCCATTTGAGAGGATAGCCACGCCCTTCCAGGTGTACAGCTGGACAGCTCCTCAAGTGGACCATGCCATGGACTGTGTCCGAGCTGAGGATGCCTACACCTCTCGCTTGGGCTATGAGGAGCACATACCTGGACAGGTAATACTCCTGTATAATGCATTGTTGGGCCAAATATGCTTTATTTAAAGAATGGAGGCGTACAACAATTCTATTAATTGAATGTTTTTTATTTTCCAGACAAGAGATTGGAATGAAGAGCTCCAGACCACCAGAGAGCTGGCTAGAAAGAACCTTCCAGAACGTCTACTCAGAGAGAGGGCAATATTCAAGGTACCATTCAGAATGGGTCAGGTCACTGAACCGTCTAACTGCGTCTTTAATATCTGATATCTTGCCTGTTGGAAAATAGTTTCTGTAGTGCATGTTGCATGTGCTGGCGAAGGATCAGTGTAGATGTGTACACATCCCTTTTTAATGAATAGACGTGGACAACAGCGCGTTTCAATGACCACCGTGATCCTCTCACAATCACAATCGCCCTATTCTCATTGTCTCCGGGTAGGTGCACAGCGACTTCGCGGCGGCTGCCACCCGGGGCGCGATGGCGGTCATCGACGGCAACGTGATGGCCATCAACCCCGGCGAGGAAACGCGCATGCAGATGTTCATCTGGAACAACATCTTCTTCAGCCTGGGCTTCGACGTGCGCGACCACTACCGCGAGCTGGGCGGGGACGCCGCCGCGCACGCCGCGCCCACCAACGACCTGAACGGCGTGCGAGCGTACGGCGCGGTGGACGTGGAGGGCCTGTACACGCTGGGCACGGTGGTGGTGGACTACAGGGGCTACCGCATCACCGCGCAGTCCATCATCCCCGGCATCCTGGAGCGCGAGCAGGAGCAGAGCGTCATCTATGGCTCCACAGACTTCGGCAAGACGGTTGTGACCCACGCCAAGTACCTGGAGCTGTTGGAGAGAACCAGCAGGCCGCTCAAGGTCAGTGGCAGGACAACCTCTCTGTTTTTACTAGGGATGGCACCGATACGATACTGATATCGGAAATTGGTCCGATACTGACTTAAAGAGCTGGCTCGGTATCGGTGACAATTGGACAGTTGTAACCGATCCATGGGGCTGATCCAATTAAATTAATTTACAGGCATAGGTCTACTGTCAAGCATCAGCCATGTCTAACCTACCCAGGCCACACTATCAGCAGCAGGTTTCTAAAATGCATCTAAGTCCTAAAGTAGAGATTGGCTGTCATTTACTTTGCAAATTAACTTAAAACTTAATTTAACACTGGAATCGGATCGGCACTCGGTATCGGCCGGCACCCAAAGTGCCGGTATCTGTATCGGTATCAGGACTGAAAAACTGGATGCCATCCCTAGTTTTTACTGGGAAACTTAAGTTAGGGCTTTGCAGTCTCTCAAATGTTGATCGCAATTTCAATTTAGGTTCTTAACAATCACAAAGCAATGTAATCGAGGACAAATGTATTTTGCACATTACGTTTTCAATTTCACAGTTTAAGATGTTTTCACAGTTGTGTAATTCCTGCATCTTTCCAAACTCGATGAGTAATCATATTAAATAATTGTTTTCAATATTGACCAAAATATTAATTATTTTTTTATTATGTTTGTACTCATGTACATTTTTATATACACACACACACACACACACTGACTGGCATATGAGTGAGCAGTGATGTTCTGGATCCCTATTGTAGGTCCAGAGCCACACTGTTCTCAGTGAGAAGGAAAACACAGTGGAGCTGTGTTCTTCCGTCGAGTGCAAAGGAATCATCGGCAACGACAGCCGCCATTACATCCTGGACCTCCTCCGGACCTTCCCTCCCGACCTCAACTTCCTGCCTGTGGACGGGGCGGACTTGTCCCCAGAGAGCAGGCGCCAGGGCTTCCCCCGCCCGCACCGCCACCGTCTGGCCTGTCTCCGCCAAGAGCTGATCGAGGCCTTCGTTGAGCACAGGTACGTGTTACTGTGTCGTCGTGGAGACGTTGTCCAGTGTGTGAGCCGACCACAGCTGAATGCTGTCAATCCCACCGCAGATATCTTCTGTTTATGAAGATGGCAGCGTTGCAGCTCATGCAGCAGAAGGCAAATAAGGACGTGAAAAAATCAACAGCGCACACACCCGCCCTCCACGCCATAGAAGCCTCCGAAAACTCAACGGGAAGCTCCTCGGAAACGTCCGCGGAGACGCTGGCGGAGAACGCGGGGGGCCCCGCTGTTGCCCTCCAGACGGAGCAGGCGGGTGGCTGTCACGGTGCTGGCACTCAGCAGGCCAAGCCCGTCACCAACGGCGTGCCGGAGCCTGTAGCTGCTCACAATGGGGAGTGCCGACTGGGGGGTAAGGAACCTGAGGAAAGTATCCGGGGGTTAGCTCAGCCCAAAGAGCTGGCGGAGTCCTTAGTTGCCGAAGACGGATCTGGGATTGGTACGTGCACAAATACTCCCCGTGGAGGAAGAAAGTGGGGCCACGCCGGGGGCTAAACAGGGCGAGCTACCTTGGTGGTTTTATTATGCATTTGGCAGAACATGCTGGAGCGTTTGGTGTGTCTGCACTATTGCATTAGGTTCTGCCATGTAAGGGACTTCCACTGCTAGCCATTCCTGCTCAGTCCCCGGCCTGTTTTAGCATGCTGGGGGTGTGGGCGAGCATGCCAATGTTATCAATACACTGCTTTTCACAAATTCCCCTTTTTTTTTTTTTTTTTCTTTCTTCTTCATTAATGATATACCAACATGACAATCGTGTGTGTGTTTAAAACTATTGCCTTTTTTTTGTGGAAAATAATCTAAAACACATTGCCTAATCTGCATGCCAAGTAGACAGATTATGTATGATTTAGTGCTGGGCAACGATTTACATTTTTTTATTGCAATTGATTGCATGATATTCTCTCTATTAATCACATTGTTTTGCGTAAAATTCAATATTTAAATCAATAACCGTGTATTGCGTACTTTGTGCAATTAACATTTGGTTTGCAGGTGCAAGTTGCTTTTTAACAGCAGTATTCCCTTTACACAGTAGCAGTTACAATATTTATTGTAAATCTCAACATAAAAATGTAATCAAATATAAACTCTAAATATAAACCCAAAGCTATATGCCACTGCCTGTGGCATATAGCATACGTTACTCTCAGAGTCCAGAGCCACAATTATAACATTACCTTCCGAGTAGGGCTGTGCAGTCTACAAAATCGGACATACAGGGCTCTGCCACTGTTTGTTTGGGTGGGTGATTTTCTATCAACAGTGTGTATTGCATTTAAGTTAAGCTTCAGATGCGAAGTACTCCGGTGGTAAGAAAATTTATCTTTGCAGTGATTACAAATAACTTCTATCAACTGCCTTCTGGAATAGATGTAAAATGAAAATGTCCATGTAAGAGTTAGTTACCTCTCCATATTTCTATCACTGTTCAATCAGTCTCTGTTCCGGTTCATGTGAGCGCAACATCCCACCCCTTCTGTGACCCATAGTTTGTCTGTGTTCAGGGTATTCAGAGCCATTGAGCAACACGGACTTTCAAAAGTAAAGATGTAAAAAAAGGACTGCGTTAACGTGAGATACAATAATTGTTGGCGTTAATGAATGAATGCGTTAACTTGTCCATCCCAAGTATTATTGAACAGCAACATCAAATCATTTTCTGCCAAGCATTTGAGCACTTTCAATTTGTCAGTTGTCAAATTAAGTATTTTTGACAGATTTTCTGATCTTACATTTATCTAGACTCCAAAAGTCGTGAGGTGGTCCTGAATGCTTGCAAGGCAGTGGGCTCAATCAGCGAAATCTCATTTGACATTCGCTTCAATCCCGACATCTTCTCCCCAGGTTAGTACAAAAAAATAAACTACTTAAACTTAGATGTAGAGATATCTTAAATTTGCGTATTATTTAATGCAATTGTTTTGTGTAGCTGTGTTTTTGTCATTGTGATTACACAGGGCTCAGCTATAAAAGAGACATTGGTCTCAGACTGACACTGGATAAATAAAGGAAGGAAAGAAATAGTATCATTGCTCTAGAACATGCTTTAACTTAGAGGTGGTTTGGCGTGTAGTTTGCTCTGCAAAAGCACTTTTATGTCACTAAATCTTTCTGTTTAGCCATTCCCGCCTTTCATAGAAAAGCTTATTGGAATTCCTGTGAGCATTATTCAGACTTTCCAACCCAAAACACCAAACCTAATTTGGTTTGGTGACTGCCACTGCAACCTCTCTTAGATTAAATATATTATTCTGGCTATGCACAGAACAGACATTGCCCTGTGTTTTTGAAACATTCTTGTCAGCAGTGAAGAATGTGTTCAGACTTCCAGTCCTAGGTATATGTGTATAAATAATCAACAAATTCACACAAGGGCCGTGTGTTGCTTTACCAGGAGTGCGTTTCCCAGAAGACAGTGCAGAGGATGTCCAGAAACAGAAGCAGCTGCTTAAAGATGCTGCTGCCTTCTTGGTGTCTTGCCAGATCCCCTCCTTGGTCAGTGATGCAGCTAAACAAACAAACACACATAAATGCACAGTCACTCTTGCTTCTTGTTTACTACTAGATGCTATGCAATGTCAGTTAGTTAACATATGGCTGCATTCCATTTACTTAAAGAGCCAAAGGAGTGTTCTCACGTAAAACGGTGTGTGTTATGTTTAGGTTAAAGATTGCCTAGACCACAGTGCCCTGCCGATGGATGGAGCTACACTGACAGAGGCTCTGCACCAACGGGGCATAAATGTCCGCTATCTGGGCTCTGTTCTTGAGTTTGTAGATAAGACTCCTGCCAAGGACCAACTGGAACACTTCTATGTAAGTTTTACCCCCGGTCGTCCACTGTACAAACACAGCATGCTAATAATGCATTTGTATTACGAATAGTCGGTGTAGGTTCAAGACTTTATGACCAAGTGAAATGAACATTAAGGCAAGTACAGTGTGCCTCAAAGGCAGGGTTAATCATTCTGGAGGAAAGGTATATCAGAATGCACTAAGATCTCGGATGTTACGGCCGCGCGAGAAAGCTAAGTGTGGATCTAAGAACAGATCGTTGATGGTATAGTCCGATCTAAGAAATGTGCCAATGTTTCTTAATAATACCCTTGGTTTGTTCAGGGCGCTTGGAATAGCGCGTCGTTAAGACGGCCCAATGTTTATCATTATGAGATGTACATTTTTTAAAAGGTCCTGTCTTGATTTTTTCTCTCTCTCAATTCCTTCAACAGCCATATTAAGATGATTGTGTGTCTGTCTAATGTTATTTAATTGCACATTCATGAAAAAGATTTCTGAGAAGAGATTCATTTCTGTTCTTTCTCTTACCTTTTATTTTCTGTGCTGTAGAGAATTGGCATCAGTGAGCTCATCACCAGATGTGCAAAACATATCTTCAAGACATACCTGCAGGTTTGCACCATTGGGTTTATACTATACACACACACAAAAAAATGACTGCAAAAGCTATTTACTGCAAATAATGATTGTTTTAATGAATGATTAGTCTACTGGGTATTATTGCGATTAATCAATTAGTTTGACTTGTATTTAAAACATCTCAAGACTCAAATCAGCATTTCTATTATAAGTGCACATGGAAAACCTACAGCAAGGCAGTATACACTACTTAGCTGACCAGACTAACTTAACCTGAATAATGGGAGAAATATGTCGTTCATTATCAGAACATAACTAATTATTACAATTGATGAATTAATTCAGAAGTGAGCGCTTGACACACACATCTATTCTATAATGAAATTTGTTGCAAACTGTTTTTGTTATGATTACTGATAACGTTGAGTCAGCTGTTGCAGCCCTACTATGTACTTGACGACACCCTGGCCTGTTGTTAGGGTGTGGAGTTATCAGCCCTCTCTGCTGCCGTCAGCCACTTCCTCAACTGCTTGGTGAGCTCCTTCCCCGACGCCGTAGCCCACCTGCCTCCCGACGAGCTGGTGTCTCGTCGCAAGAGCCGCAAGCGCCGCAACAGGGTCCCCGGTGGAGGGGACAACACAGCGTGGGCCAGTCTCACACCCAGCGAGCTGTGGAAGAACATTGCCTCTGAGGCACAGAGCTACTATCATTTCACCATGCAATGGTGAGGCCTTCTTGTATGTCCCGATGTAGCAATGACCATAGCTGCAGTTAGGAACTATTATTATCTTGTATTTATTGTATACTTCAATCTTGTTGTTTTTCCTACAGTACAAATATAATTTCCCCTTAAACTAGTTTTATTTATTGCATTTTAAGATTAACATAACTGTAGTTTGTAAAATGTATATATTCATATTAGTTATTTGGATGGACGACTTATAGATCTTGGTTACAATCTTTTTCTCACACTTTTGCATGTACAGTGAAAGTGTGGACCAGGTGGTAGAGAAATATGGCCTCCAGAAAGTCACTCTGCTTAGAGAAATCTCAATCAAAACTGGCATCCAGGTATCATATGCTTTAAGTAAAACCTGAATTGACTTTGTTAAAATAGATTAACTTAATTTCTCTTTTGCTATCCTTGACAATCATACTAACTTCTTACTTTTTATAGATTCTGATAAAGGAGTACAACTTTGACAGCCGCCACAAACCAACCTTCACAGAGGAAGACATCCTGAATATTTTCCCAATTGTGAAGCATGTTAATCCCAAAGCATCAGATGCCTTCCATTTCTTCCAGAGTGGACAGGCCAAAGTGCAGCAAGGTTAGCCTTTTTTACAAAGTAACCAATGGTTACTTACTAAACTAATTGGAATACATTGTTTTATGATTAACGTTTTGACAAGACTCGCACTACTATACAAGGCCAATCAAACACATTAATAATACATACATTAAAAAATTTGCCAGAATTAGCCAAAAGCTATTTTACATTTGTTGTCCCTGGACTGGTATTAAGTCACCCTAAAAATATAAAAAATTAAGCTATAAATAATGCATACAGATTGAATCCAAAACAATAGACGTTTATTATACTAGCGCTTGTAGACATAACATTGGCACAGGCAGATGAAAACGAAACATAAAAAATTAGGGCTGTTACAATTTGATAGCGATTAATCACACACTTTACGTAATTGCGATTAATAAATCTTAAGCGTTATATTTTAGATATTTCAGCTTTATGCAAATATTTGTATTGATTTTATTTTTAAATCACAATTCATTTAGTAATGTGTGCGATTTGAAATGAAATTGACAGCCCTATTAAAAATGAACCTACGACAATCAAGAAGGTACGCTTTTATTTTCTCTCCCTTCCTTGCCATGTCCTGCAGGCTTTCTAAAGGAGGGCTGTGAGCTGATCAACGAGGCCCTTAACCTCTTCAACAATGTCTATGGTGCAATGCATGTGGAGATCTGTGCCTGCCTGCGCCTGTTGGCTCGCCTGAACTACATAATGGGAGACCACCCTGAGGTAGGCCAGCTCTCAGTCACATAGAGATATTGAATTTTAAGCCCTCCACTGTAACACGGTGGAGGGCTTTCATAACTATGCCCAAAACAATGTGCACATTTTAGCTGCGAACATAGTGACTAGAAATCACTCGCACCAAGTGCGCCTAAGAATTTGCGAGTGAAACGGTCGAACTACCGCCCAGCAGTGTTTGATTTGTCTCTATTCTCACTTCTTTTCTTGCAGGCTCTCAGCAATCAGCAAAAGGCTGTTCTGATGAGTGAGAGAGTTCTGGGTATTGAACACCCAAACACTATTCAGGAATATGTAAGTGTTTTTTTTTACTGTATATGTTTTATTACCTGTGTCACTTGCTTTGTTTTTAAGGATAATGGAATGGTCGACATTAAGTGGTTTCTGAGAATTAGTGTAATGTAGTGAAATAAGTAAACAACTGGCCAAACATTAGTCGGGTAACTGCATAAAACACGAATGTCAATTGTGTAGTGTTGTTTATTGAGGAGTCCTGTCTGTTGTTCAGCATTAGTGACAGTGTGCGCTCTACCTAGTTTCTCTAGTGGTGTTTCTGTGTCCCAGATGCACTTGGCTCTGTACTGCTTCGCCAATGGCCAGCTGTCCACGGCTCTGAAGCTGCTGTACCGTGCACGGTATCTCATGCTGCTGGTGTGTGGGGAGGACCACCCAGAAATGGCACTCTTGGATGTAAGTCCTCAGCCTCACTGATTCCAGCCCTTCAACATTTTCTGGGCTTTTTAAATGAATGTACATGATATTGATTCATTGTTCTTCATCTGCTGCCGGGACTCCACCCACAGAGCAACATAGGCCTTGTACTGCACGGCGTAATGGAATACGATCTGTCGCTGAGATTCCTGGAGAACTCCTTGGCCATCAACACAAAATACCACGGGCCCCGGTCTCTCAAAGTGGCCCTGAGGTAGGGAGACGTGCACGGTAACCTTACTCTGTGCATTCATGGGTGTACATGAGGATTTTCCATTTTACATGTCCCTGTGTTTCTCAGCCACCATCTGGTGGCAAGGGTTTACGAGAGCAAAGCTGAGTTCCGCTCTGCACTACAGCATGAAAAGGAGGGCTACACCATCTACAAAAGCCAGGTAAGACTGGGGGCAGATAGACTATCTTTAATTTATTTGAGAAATGGGTTGATGATGACGACATCTTCCTTATGTTGGCCTTCTCAGGTGGGTGAGGCCCATGAGAAGACCAAGGAGAGCTCGGAGTACCTCAAGTATCTCACCCAGCAGGCAGTGGCCTTGCAAAGAACCATGAATGAAATCTACAAGAACGGCTCTAATGCTAGCATCATGCCACTCAAGGTGATTTGGCTGCTTAGTTTGTAGCATTCCGCAATGCTGTTTTCTGCATTTAGTGCTTTGCAAGCTGATTTTTACATTTCTCCTGGCTTTTCAGTTCACCGCTCCAAGCATGGCCAGCATCTTGGAACAGCTTAACATCATCAATGGTATTATCTTCATACCGCTCAGGTATGCTGGGAAAGCATGACTTTAAAACAAAACAACAACCAGGGATTCTTTGTCTACGATATATATATATATATATATATATATATATATTGTACATGGGTTTCATCGCATCCAACTTATCATGCAGCCTAAATATTAGGGAATACTTGCCACTTTTACAGTTGAAGTTTACCAAGCTGTACTATATGGAGTATATCACTTGTTTTTCTATCTTCAATAAAAGCCAAAAGGACCTGGAAAACCTGAAGGCAGAGGTTCAGCGGCGCCAGCAGCTGCAAGAGTCTGGGAAGGTTGAGGAGGTGGAAGACGCCCCGCTGGAACTGGAGGACAGAATACCCATCGATTAGTCAGCAGCCGTAACAGAGCTACTTCAAGCTAGCGGCATGGCTGCATTTACATGTCATGTCATTGAGCCTGTGCACCCACACAACCTGGGCAGTCTAAATTAACACTGAATTAATGTTCGGGAGGGATGGGTCAGGGCAGTAAAGTTGAACACCTGAATCAACTGTTGAGTTGAAGGGGAAACAAATGCAGGGGTTTCCTACAAGTTAGGAACAAACTAAATATATAAAAGACCATATAATCAAAGTAATATTGTGCAATATCTAAACATATAGCCCATGGACTTGTCAAGGGAGCAGAATGAAAGTGACTCAAATATGCTGCTCACTGTACTTGCATTGAAGAGTGAATGTGGTCATGGAGGAGAACGGGGATGATTACGACGTACATCACAGTTCCACAATCTCCGAGAGCTACTCAGTGCTTTGGCCAAGTAACTATAAAGAGCTTTCGGAACATCTCAGCGTAGTCTCTCTTTGGCTGCACACAATAATGTTTCAGATCGTAAATCACTTGTACCTAGTTATAGGGCTCAGGGCTGATTTACACTGTGCACTAAAACGAGACATCTAAATTAGTAATTAATCATGTGGACTGTCTGAATGTAAAATCCCTTTAGTTGGTGATCTCTGCAACAAATGCACCTGTTTCTTGGGTGTCTGATAAATACGTAAGCTCCTCACTGTCCATTTTTACCCAGGTGGGTAGCTGATGTGTCCCAGTGTTGCTTTACGCAAAAAGAAATGGTGATGCATTTGTGAGATTAAAGCCAATCATTTGGGTTGAATTGATATTAATTTATCAGTAAATTAAATTCTCTTTTGATCAGGAGGAAGAGTTCATTTTATGTCTGTCAATTTTTGGTTAATTTGAGCCATGTGTATTTTATAGAAAACATGAAAAATAGGATGTGTAAATTTATTGGATTAGACAGGTACTTGATCAATGTTGATGAAAAAACAGATTTTAAAAATGTCCAGGTTTGGCTTCAGCAGAGTTATCTATGTAGGCTATTAGCTGTATTCAATCTATTTTTCCACTTTGAAAGTGTGTGTTTGTGTGTTGCTTATTGTGTGTGTGTAGTCAAACAAAACCTGCCAGCAGTTTGGGATTTTGCATCATTGAAATTTAGGTCATCCCCGACTTTCCAAATGTTATTTTTCTGTACATCGCATACAAAACAGATGGCTTCTTACATAATTATGGTTGACAATGTTATTCTGCTCATCAGAGCAAAGTCTTATAGAATGGTATCTGCCATATTGATGAATGATTATGGTTTTATCAAGTGATTGGTGATGTCATTCCGTTTGGTTGTGACAGGAGCCGAATCACGAGAATCATATCTTGAGGAGTTGCTTGGTGCACTTTTAAGTGCTGCTTGGACGTGAACAGACGCACAGCATCACTATAAGATAACAAAGGGCTGCTTTAGTTAATGCACCAAAAAAACGTGTGTGCTTGTATGCTTGCAATGTGTCCTTCTCTTAGCATTTTTTTCTTCTTGACTGTTGCGGTGTCTAAATGTATGTCATTAAAGCAATAGAGCTGGTGCTGTTTAACTTGGGATATCTGTATGTATTGAAGATGGTAGCCTCTGTTAAAATGTTTTCTTAACGCAAAGAACCTGCGATTTGAAAGCTGGGAGGTTAATCAATTAGTCGTATTATTGACCATGCCCCAATCATTAACATCCATAAAGTAGATTTTAAAAAATGGTATCTTGTACGTTGTATAATCTTGCTTCAACAAGAAATATCTTACGGCACTTGACATTTAAAAGCATGGGGAATGCCTCTTGTTTTCAATTTTCTCCTTTCTTGTTAACATGTTTTTACAATAATTTAGTTCTTAAAGCTAAAGTTAGTTTTGTGTTCAAACTAAGTTGAGAAACACTTCGAAACGTCCACAGACGATTGCACAACCTTTATACCAACAAAATCCATAAGGTGGCGAAATATGGCTATGGAGTTATCAGCGTGACAGGATTTTGCTGTAAATTAACTTTTATTTTTATTTTTATTTTATTTTTTTGCAATTAAACAAATACACAATCACCCCATTGGCTGCTGACAGATTACTAGCATTATAGTTTCTTGGGTCATATGATTATCGATAATACGTTAAAGGTGTGTTCAGCAAGTTTAAGATAAAATACAGCAAAATCACTGCCCGTTCTAAATGTGCATTGAACACAACCCAGTGTTTCTACATAGCCCTGGCACAGTAAATAGAAATACAGTCACCTACAAAGTGGTGGAGGTTTTGTGTCCTTAACACGGAGGTTTTATCTTGATATGTGCATGTATATCTGCTTTATCTGGACTGGTAGGCCCATATAATTATGGGTAGGTCTTACTAGCACCAGTAGGGTACCAAACTACTATTGCTTTGCAAAATAATGATTTATTCAAACGTTTTAGTAATTAATTTATAATAATAATAAAAAAGTGCAAACATAAATTACTTAATTTTGTAATAGTAACCATGCGATCTTAATAGTATAAATGATGTTATCAGATAATTATTTATTAAAATATTAGTTAAACCTTTATCGTTATGAAATGTCACTAAAGTAGCCTAGCTCCTGTCAAGGGCGTGCGCGCTCCTGTCAGATTGTGAACGCGAATTGGTGCGCATGCCCGACTGAAGGCGAATGCGGTACGAAAAACAAGCAAGGATAACTCGATACAACACGGCATACCATACCTCCTGCTCCGAATATCTTTGTTCGGAAACAATTTGTCACGCATTGGTGGGTTCTGTAACTGTTTGATTATCTTTGAATATCGACGGAGATAAAATAGGGTGAGTTTTTACTGGGCTTATTTGAGAAGTTATTTAGTATCGAAATCTAGGTGGGGAAAATGACGATGTGGCTGTAATTTTTGCACCTCCTTTTTACGTCTCAAAATGGCGGATAGGCCGCTTGAAGCAGCAGGTAGCTCATCTGTTACGTTTATACATGAGCAGAATAACGCAGAAACACTTGTGTTGTTTTGATGACAACATTGCTCAAGTACAGATCACGTATGGTACAAATAATTGCACATTCTGAATTCCGACTAATCAGACTACCGGTAGCTAGCTAGGTTGTCAACTTTCTGGGTGCATTGCTGCTGACAGTGCTATACGGTACACTGTACTGAAATTGTTCCTCTGTTGTCTTTACAGTACATTACAAGAATCACTGGTTCTGCAAAGGACCGGTGTCTTGTCTATGTCACAATCGTCGGCAATTTATGTTGATTTTAAATTAGTCTACAATAGGTTTATCATAGTGACATACCTTCTGATAAGGTCCAAAGTGTAATTGCGCCATATGGTTTATTTTAATGCCAAACAACGCATGTTCTCTTTGGGAATAGTTAGACTTATGTTTACGGGTACTGTACGGTAGTCACAACACTGGCAGTGGGAACAATTGCGGTACCACAGTGAACGTTAGCATGTTGGCTACACTAACTTTAGCCAGTGCGTGATAATGCTACAACTGCATTATCATTATATTATTATCGATGTTATGAACTGTACAAATATTTAATAGTCTGTAAACATACAACACAGACAACCAATGCTAGTCGTTGTTTTATCTGCGCTGGCTGCTTTCGAGTTTCAACCTTGCGGGAATATCTAGGTCACGTTCTACTTGAAACATATATTTAATGTTCTTAATGGTACCGTACTAGGTGGGTTGAGAGGTGTATCACAATTCCTCTGCTGTGGCATGCCAGGTTTTATGCCCTCAGTTGTTTCTGTTGTGATGCTGTGTTTGCTGGTTATCATCCCTCCTTGTTCAACTGAGGCTTTCTCATGACAACAATTTAGCTTGTATTAGGGATATGTTAGCAACTGCAGCACTATTAATTACTGTAGGGTCGAGCACATAAATTGCGTTAGTTTTATTCGGATTAGCATTTTCATTGTATATGTATCAGGCACTGTTGTTAATAATCATGTGGACAAAAATTTTTGCGCCCCTATTCGTTATTTTTTTTCATTATGTATTTTTCTCAGTTGCACGCACACATCAAATATGAAAGTGAGGAAAACGCTGAATATCACACAGTGGGACAGTAAATATGTTCTCCACTGATATTAAGACAAAAACGGTTTTTTTCTTTCCACCACAATGGCTGAAGGTTTGGCTTGCCATTGTGTGTCCCACATAAAGATTAGTCAGATTTGTTGAAATATTGACTTCAAAACAAAAATAATCACACAATAAAGATGAGGTACAGTGTCATGGTAATAAAAATGATTGTTTAACAATATTTAAGAAAGTGATAACAGTATGTTTTTGTGCCATTTTAAGAGTTTAATAATAATCTCGATAATATCGTCTATAGTAATTATGTTGGCCAGGATAATTGTTATATAAATCTTTCATATCCTATACCTTGCCTACAACAGTTAGGTTTTGGGGAATATCTGTGCACTACCTTTTTAGTGTTGCTTGATTTACAGAATACTAGAACGGTTACAAACTAAAATCTAAAAACATGTTGGCTTCACCCTCCAGCCAGTGCCATTGACCAGTGACACTGGTTCCAATCTGGAGTTGGTCCCCAGGCAGTGGCTGCCCACTGCTCCCTTGAGGGATGGGTTAAATGCAGAGGATACATTTTGCATGTGTATGTGACAATAAAAGCACCTTTACCTATCTAAAATTGCTAATGTTGTTAATTGTTCCCATGTCCAAGATCCAAAGTTAACTCTCTCAAAATGTAAAAAAAAAGACTTTCTTCTTTTTGTTGCCTACATTGTAGGGCTGAACGATTCATCGTTTTCTAACCAAAATTGCGATTTGAACCGATGCGATTAGCAAATTGCAAGGTATGCAATTTATTTGCACATCTGACCCAGTTTTGGTTGTATTTGCATGCCGTCCTTTAAAAAAAAAAAGAAAAGGTAATTCAAACTAATCAGCGCAGTGCTCCTCTAGGCCTACCAGTCATGCTCCAAAATTCAGGACAACTTCATTTCTATGGTACGTACACGACCACCAACAACAATGAGAATAATGCATTGTCATGTAGTCTACTTGTCTGAAACAAAGCTACTTTTAGAGTGCCTTGAATGCATTTGTAAAGATGAGCTGTAAGAGGAATAGTCACTTTCTTATGATCACAATATGAAATTAGGATTTTAGCTACAATAAACAAGGTGAGCTCAGCTACACTAAACAGGCTATCATACTGTATTGTGTTTGTCAGAGAAGGTAGCAATAAATTGGTATTTCTATGTAGGCTATTTCCAAGGCTTGGCTGGAGGCATTATACAGGCTTATCATATAAACTGGCTATAGTTATATTTACGTTGTAGTGTCCATATTTTTCCTACCTAAAGACCTAAATTATTTTTTGATATGTTGATACAATTCCAGAGCGTTTATTTTGAAATCGAAAAACACGTAGGCTATCCCCAGAATTGCCTAGAAGAGGAACACTTTTGACAGTTAGCCAGGTGAAAGACGTTTGAAACAACCCTTATTCATTTAAATAAACCAATATTTCAGTCTAGTAAATTGTCAGATTATTTGCCTGATCCTGTTTTCCAAAAACATTTGTCCTACTCATTCTGTTGCAAGTGCGTGTTTAAGCGCTGTACCACTGTGCTGTTAAGCAGTCATTTCATGCATTTCATTCCTTTTCACTTGTTGACACAGTTGAACAAGCCAATGCCCACCCCGCCCTAGGGTTGGGTACCGAACTCTGTACTTTTAAGAGTACAGACCGAATTACGTCGGTACTACAGAGTACCGATTGAGATTATATCAATAGGTACCAGATTTCGATACTTTAGCGCACGTAAAGAGATCAAGATTACATTATCCCTGCACAGCCTGCAGCTTGTTAAATGTTCAACACAATCACAGCTACGATGAGCCAAAAGAAATTACAGGTTTACCTTTTTTCTGTACTTTACTCCCACGGTCATGGAGGGTTACATTTATCCAGGGCTGGCTGCAGGAGTTTCGATTAAATTAGCTGTGCCTTTGAGACTAAATGAGTTTTCAGTATCTAGTGTTCATGTTCAATTGATAAATAGCTCTTTATTTTAGCGTGTTACACATCTATTTATCATTCTGGAAGTGAAGCGTAATAACATGGCACAGTATGAAAGTGTGCCATGCTAACGTAAGATAACGCATTTCTGCTTCGGAGACTGTAGTTCATACACAGCGTAGACCACTAGCAGGGTAAGGGGTTTTCGAGAAACCTGAGGGAGGCACAGTTCAATAATGCTTACATTAGGCTGTAGGCTAAAGCAGAACTCACATATTGTTTGTAAAGAGTCAGTCAGGCCATTTTTTCCCTAGGCAACATTAAATTGAATTAATTAAAATTAATATTATTACAAAGAGTACCAAAAAAGGTACAGTTTAGGTACCGGTACTGAATTTGAGGTACCGTACCGGTATCGATTCAAATGCGAACGGTACCCAACCCTACACAGCGAAGCTGTTAAACAAGAATGGGAGTACCACTACGGTAGTCTTGGCCAGAAGTAGCAGAAACATCAGGCTGTATTTCGGGATGAAACTCATGCAGTTCAAATGCTATGGATCGTACTTATTATAAATCCAATCCATGTTCGTAGCAATGCCAGCCAATGCAATCTTGTTATAAAAAAATGTAAACTGTCAAATAGATATTTACTTACTGTAGGCTAATCATACCCAATGTTTGCAGAGATGGGCTACTTTCCCATGTGTTGTCTTACATTCTGTAGATTTTTTTGGGTGTTTCTCAAAGCTTTACCGGCTGATTGCAATGTTAAAAGAATGTAAACATCTCCGCTACTGTCATGTGACATCAATAGTTTGTTGAGATTGGTTAAACCCATTTAATCGCCAGGCGAAAGTAAAAAAAAATCGACCTGGAAGCGAATAAAATGTAGCATTTTGGCATTGCGAACATTCGCGCTGTATGTATATGGTGTCATTTACTATAGTGCATTTAAAATAAACAGTCGCTTTTTTGCGTCGCCTTTTCCCGTCGCACTTTGTGTAAAAGGGCCTTAACTGTAGCTAGAAGTAAATTTTCACAGAAACATATATGGCTAATGCAACTTTTGCTTCCATTGTCAAGTAGTGACAGCTTTGTGTCATCAGAGTGACCAGCCAACTGTTGAGGAACTGTTGTGGTGTGAAGGCGGTAATAGGTAATTTGACAAGAGGACGTCAGTTATTCCAGACCTACTTATTGTTATTCTTTTGCGATAACAAGGTGGGAAGTGAAGCACAGTGTTGGAAGAATGTGGGTCAGCTCCTCTGCTGCATGTATTTGGAATTCCCTGTAGGAGCACTGGGGCTGCTAAACCAGTGACATGTAATGCTTCCAAATCAGGGGAGTGACTGTGTGGTATATTGCAACCAACACCTAATGAAAGCCATCATCCTGTCTGCCGTTTGCTGTCATTCTTGCTGTAAGAGTCCGTAGTACTTCTACAACCTACCTTTTCTCTTTATTCCTCTACCCTCCCCCAGGCCAACGGTCTTAGTCCTTCTGCCTGTGAGCATTCTGATCCGGCACTGTTCTGTTATACCTCATGCATAACTAATGGTGACCTTTCCTCTCTTCTCTAGATGCAGTGTAGACTGGTGACTGGTGACTGGTCTGCAGGCTCTTCACTTGTCTTGTCCCTGGTGCCAGCCAGTTAGGGGGTGGAGTCCTGCACCACCCCGTCCAAGTCTGTGCCACCGTGGTTGTAGTCTGGAGCAAAATAACCTCGCCGCCACGACAGCGCGGAGCTTACGGGTTCGGGTTTCTGTTTTGGATCTGCACACAGCTCACCTCCACTGACTGAAGGGAGTGCAACAGCTGTACACCACTCTCCTTCAACCAACCGACCCCCCTCCCCCTTCCCCTCTGCCCCCACCCCCTTGCACTGTCCTGTCGCCATGGTGCTCTCACAAAGGCAACGAGATGAACTGTAAGTTGCTCCTGCATTGTCTCAACCAAAGGGCTGGGTATTGAAAATGATGCCTAAAAGTAGCATAGACTGAATTATCTCTCAACTCTAGTTTCCTTTTTGATAAAGGAAATATGAATCTCTTCATGGTATCTTTCTGCACCAAATTGCAGCAATTAATGTTATGTGGAAGTATGGAAACATTTCCAAGTTTAGTGGAACATAAACTATTTGTTTGACATTTGTCGAACACGTGTTTTTTAGAATGTGGGCAGGGTTTTTCTCTCACTATGGACAAACAAGTGGTTGTTGGGAATAGCTCTGCTTCATTCTTAATGCTTTTGTGGTACCAGTTGCACAACACAGCTGGACACTGTCAAGCTGATTATTTAAAATCATATGTAACTATAATTATTGCACTAAAGGTTAATCGTTGCTCCACATTGCTGTAATAATTTAATAAAATGCAATTGCAGTATTGGCACCTGAACAGCAACTCGCATAGGAAAAAAATGTTGCACGTTTTTTTGCCATGTGCACACGCATCCTGGCATGACAATGCAAGTTAATACGTTTCAAAGTTAATTAGTTTAACTTTTTAATTGTGTTTTTTTTTTGAAAACACAAAACGGTGGAGAGAAGATGAGAAAAGCTCAGTAGCGGCTCGTGATCAGTAGATCTACATTGGTAGAGCCGATTCATAGTCTGATCATTTTTTTGTTTTATATTTTGCACCGTGCTAGCAGCTGCTGCATACAAACGTGCTAGCTAGGCTATGTGGCAAAAAGCACAGACATTACGTTTGGGACATAACCACAGAACCTTGGTCGTAGCCTGCCACGACTGTGAAAATGTTTGATTAAATACCCTACCATTTCTATTTTGTTTATTTGAGTTTCTTAGATTATCCAGTCTTTCAAATGAGTTCACATAAAGAAACCTCACACAGGTTGCTCAACACTACTATCAGTGTGTGCATTAGTGAAGGGGAATTCACACTACCAGCGGCATGACGTCATTGAATCCTATTCATGTGTGTTGGTGACGCGGCGGAAAACCCATAAACGCTTGCCGGCAGGAGAAAGCTGGCCACGCCCTGGTTACACCCCTATATTTTTTGTATGCTTGTAACGTTAAAAAACTAAAAGCATTATGTTAGCTGGGCTTCATGTAGCCTAGCTGGCTGTGCCGGTGGACAGTGCACTCAGCGCAGCAATGAGGCAGTTGATCGCGAAGAAAATGGAAGCAGTCTGCTCCCAAGTTCTGTTGATGGCATGCACCCATAACATAGATGTATAAACAGAGCCTGTTATTTCCTCATGTCCTCCTTTTTCTAACTGCTAATCTTCATTAAACAAAGCTTAAACAAAGTGCTGCCCACCCACTTTAGCGCGTACCTTCGCAGAATTTTGTGCCGCGGAGATGGGAGCAAAAGTGGGTGGGTTCAACCTACCACTTGCTGTCGTGGTGGGCGCAGCTATTGCCGCCGGTATTGTGAATGCCCCTTAATGCAGTTATAGTTGTATAACAACAAAACGCAGTATAGAATGTTATTTACCTAATCATGTCCATTTTGCCCTGTCCGTGTAACATATTCTAGTGTTTTACTGTCATTTACAGTATGGTTATTCTTATCCTCTACTTTCTGTGGTTCATAGGGCGGGGCTGTCTCTCCACATATGTATCATTGAGACGTAAAATAATCTACATCGGGATATGAGATTTTGGTCATCGCACAACCCTAGAATAGGGCAAAATGAGATGACAGGTGTAGGCTTTAACATAGCCATGTGAAATTGTTGATGAATATGGTGAATATTTATTGCAAATTTGCACTCTCAGCATTCTTAAGTCAATTTACAGTCCAGGCTAACTAGGACCATTCTCGAAGTCATTGAGAAATGCATTTCTCATTCACATGATGAAGCATTTGTCATTCTCAACAGTGCCTCTGTGTGTTTATAGATCAGCTTTGTGGATCATGGCTGTTCTATTGGAATGCTAATGGTTACCCCATTCTGAACAAGCTCTTCAGTTGTTTATTTTTTGTTGTTGTTGTTTGCTTTTGTCGAATAAGATTGTGGCCTGACTGCTTACAGGCAGCCAGTGTGGAACCAGGCAGCATGGGGAGCTGTGATTAGGTATCTGTTGCATTCCACATTGGAACTGTTGCTAACGCTCTACAAGTGCCATAGAAAGCTCACTTACCAAGGAGTTCATTTCTTTGGTGAATCTTAGCAGGAGATGCCCCTTTAAATGAGTGCAGCTGAGACAATGAGGGGTGAAATGATGTTTCCTGGCAGTCTACAAACTAATGGATTTTGTTCACATGGTGCTCTGGGATCCCCTCCTCCCTGTTTTAATTGATTCAAATTCCAACACACACATGCAAGGTTAATTTGCATTATATGACATTATATAAGTATCTTTATGGTAGAAATTGGCATGCTTTTGCAATTATCATGTGACATTTTACTCCCTTCGTTATTGCGTTTTCTGAAGAAATCCCCTGCAGTCTGTATTTAGCTAAAAGTTGGTTCATGTGACTTTGTGCATTCATTGAGTGTAAATATTGGAGCACAGAATGAATGCTAAACCTTGTACTGATCAGAGGACATTGGTTTGTCAATAAAACAATGGAATATGACAGGTGTATTAAGGTGCCTAGTCAAATATTTTACTGCGTGCATCCATGTTGGCTAAGTGTTCTTACTAAGCATATGAAAAATACATATTTCTAGCTAATGTCTTAATTACACCATTATTGTGCATTGGACTCAGCATACGGATAGAAAAGTATTTTTCAATGTTCGCTGATTGCACAAGGATGTGGAGTCTAAAGCCGTTTTCACACATGCCGTATATCCCTGTATTTTACAAGGACCGTTCCTGCATGGGGTCATGTGTGAACAGAACAGGGGTGGATATACCTGTAAATCAATCAATTTTTGACCGTGCCGTGAATTCCGACCGCGCCAAAACGACAACAATCGACATCGACATCAAGGTGGCTCTTTTAAAGCCAATGGCAAATTAACGAACACTATTTGTTTATATATGTACGCAGAGTGCTTTTTGAGTTGGCAGATTTTTATAACTGTCTTCTGAACAGTTTCACAAGCACAAAGTGGGAGAGAGCACTGGGCGGCCGTCAGCATGATACCGGTCAACACTGCTGTTTGGTAAAAAGATTGAAACAAAAAATGCTTGTTATTTGGAAATATTTTGGATTTAAAAGATCAGATTAACAGCAAAACCATGCCATCTGTAGGCCATCAACAGGTTACATCCAATGGCTAAATAACTTTGTTTACATTATTTTGGTACTTAGGAGAGTTTATTAATTATTTTTTTTTAGTTATTATTATATCAGTGATACAAGTGATCGCTCACATGTGACTTTGACTATCAAAGAACACATTGTCCACTTTGTAGAATATATGTTGTGTATTGCCATTGAGCCTAAAAATACTGGAATATGATTGGTTTTGTCCATGTTGCCCAGCCCTCCTAGAAACTGCAGAGCATTTAAGTTGTTTGGGAATAGGCTACTTCATTGTATAATGAAATGAAAAATGCTAGTCACCATTTTAAAACTCAAATGAACGTACACCACAACCATAATGCAGCAGCAGAAAACATGCAAAACTATTTTTTTTTTTATAACAGCTGAAATGCAATATGTCATTAGTATAGGTTTTAAAGATGAGATGCCTATCCTGTATACTGCCTGAAAATGGTACTGAAGCTACACTATTTGGGTCCCAAGACTGAATTGACCTGCACTGAACATAAATAGTTATACGTTTTTAAACAATATTTTGTGCCCGAGTTGTGGTGGACATGTATTGAGTCTGGCAGGGGGTCCATTAGCACTACAGATCCAATCTTGTCCCTCCCCTAGAAAACACACTGACGGACAGATGGATAGGCTTGGCAACAGTCTTTTCTTTCCTTTCATCCAATTTTACCAATACCCGGTACTTGCTTGGATTTGGAACTTTATGAAAGAAAGCAATTCAGTGTATGTAGAAGGATGGATTTGCATGTGAACACTTAACTAAGGGGTTTGACAAATACCAGTGTTATGTTAGTTGCTAGTTGGGAGTGCATTTGACATGGTGCTTTGTTCTTTGTTCTACAGAATGTTGTTTGGCATTCAGTCAAATTCCAGCTTTGTATGAATGTGATATCTAAATGTGTCTGTCAGTCTTGTTAGATTCAAGACCATGTCTCTACGTATTGTGGCTTCTCCTCAGTCATCTAGTTATGGTTATGATTAACGTACAGGAGAACTTGTGGTGTGGATAATGTATTATTTTGTTTAGTTTTTGTCTGTGTAATTTGTGTGTAACCCTGAGATGGATTTTCAGACACACGCATTATATAATTTCATGAAGCATAGACGCCTGCTTCCTATCATGTCTGAAGTTGAAAGGGCTTTATAGAGTAGGACATTCCCCTCCTTTGGAGCCTAAAGGACTCTGGTGCATGCATCTCTTTGCCTTCTCTCATCTTAAACCAGCCAGATTTATTTCAGAACCTTTCAAATTGAATGTATGCTAATAGCCTGTGTAAAGATGCTTTTCAACAAATCAATGAATCGAATGAAGGGTTAGACACTTTTTTAATAAAAAATTATATGGTTATTAATTATCTAGAGTGGGGAAATATTTGCAAGGGATTTGCTTAGTTATCTCTGTAGAAAATACCTGGGATTCTCTTCACTATGTGGCTAAAAGAAACTGGTTGAGCTCCAGTTAACAGAAATATTCAGCTTGTTACTTCAACCACCCAGAACATCAGAGGCACAATCTCACCGTTATCATTTTTCTCAGTAATGCTGTAGATGGATGTGACTTTGTGCTGCTGTCAGTGAAAACTGCCCCATTTTCACAGCACTGCATTTCTATTCACTCTCCCAGACAGCAAACTAGCCTCCTCATTGATAACTGTCCTAACCTTCAGACACTTTAGTCCATTGAGAGGAAGCTGGTAACACTGACGAGGGCGAGGTCCTTCTGCCCAAAATAATGCTTCATGACCGATGCAATTTAACTGTGTAAAATGGTGTACTAAGCAGAGAACGTGGTTACATCTCAACAGAGCCATGCCATGTTCACACGTGCACTAATTTCCACGGCCAAGCGGAAAATAATGCACATAAAACATAATGCGTACCCTTTTTTTTAAATGAACCATAGACGGGTGGCTGTGCTAAAGGATCTTTCTGCGTTCATTAACATTTAATAGCAGCACCTCTGCTGTGGAGCTGCTGTAGGTACCGTAAGTAATGATGCACCGATTGACCGGACACCAATCGGAATCGGCCGGTTTTTGCTCAAAACCCGCGATCGGCAATTGGCCGGTTTTTCAAAACATTTCGGCTGCTCTGTGTTCCGGTAGGCTAACACATTTCTTGGTGTGGAAATGAAAATGTGTGTCCAAAATAGATGTCACGTCGTAGGTAAGCTTCTCAGTAAATTTATTTTTATTACAGAGAATACACATGTAAACACACGACAAACTAGCGTTGGCGATTAAGGGACCGTAAACAAATTCCTATGACGGCGAGCGTCTTAACACTAGAACTACCGAAGCAGTCATTCTGACAGTTTTCAAATTTTGCAATGTAATAACTTTGTTGAAATAAAACCCATGTAACTATAGGAGCCTGACTTTTCCTAAATGTGTCTA